>JAJGRX010001263.1:600000-1067036 GCA_025461125.1 Carex kokanica
CCAAATAAGATTCATACAGTAAGTACTATCATTCTGTAATATATCCGGTACAAAAATAAAAATTACATATGAATGCATAAAATTATGATTGCTTTAATATATCCGGTACAAAAATAAAACTGACATATGAATGCATAAATTTCTGATTGCATGTTGTGACAAGCTACGCCACTGTGAAGCGACTTGTCTGTGGAGCAGTTGATATTAGCGACAAATGATTAGAAAATATATTTTCCATGCTCTCAGACAGGTATATGACATTTTTTTTTTCTCAAACAGACAAAACAGGAACGTGTGTACATATACACATGTAGTCTTCCTAAACCATATAAAATGTAGTGTATATATCGTTTCCTAACCATATAAAAAATAGTTTTTAAAGACGAAGGATCCCAATTGTTATTTTTTTTAGAGGGAATTTCATGAATATCCCTCAAAAGTATCAATATTACATATTTATCCTTAAAAATTATAAAAACTCACATATTTATCCAATCTAACTCTATTATATATCAAATATCTCTAAAAATAATTAAATAATATTTTTTTAAACATTAAAATTTATTTTACAATATTAATTAATATTGTAATAACCACTATACCCTTTCTTCCTCTCTCCCTTTAATATGTTGAGTCTTGAGAGCACCAAAACATCTCGCCTCTTCTCTCCAATGGTACTGGTACTGTACGGTTCAGCAGGTACTGGTACGTTTCAGTGCTGGTACTGGTACGGTATGGTTCAGTACTGGTGCTGGTACAGTTCTGTGCTGGTACTGGTACGGTTCAGTTTTGGTACTGGTACGGTTCAGTGTTGGTACTGGTACGGTACTGTTCAATATTGGTATCGGTACGATTTAATATTGTTTTCTAACAGTGGCCTTAGAAGGGATAATAAAAGAAGGGTAAAATGGGAATACATAGAAAATTAATGTTAAATATAATGGATTGGATATGTGAGTTTTTATAATTTTTAAGGATAAATATGTAATTATTGATTTTAGAGGAATAAATACGTAATATTGAAACTTTTGAGGGATATACATGAAATTCCCCCTTTTTGTATTACTGTCAAAGAATACTAACTTCCTAATTTGTACTTAAAATAATAAATTTTAAACTTTTGGACGTCGGCTACATCATCTTAGTTACATTTATATTAAAAGAAAAAGAAAAAAAAATATATATATAGGATTAAGGATTTTGACATTAATAGTCATTTAAAGATGACAAAAATTATCAAAACTTAATACATTTATTTTGTTAACTGTTAATACATATACTGAACAGTGTTGTAAATAACAGTATGCGCTCGTTGGACGGACATGGTACTGCCAAACGATTAATCGGGAATAATTGGGAATAATCGGCCAAATCGGAAAAAATCGGCCGACTAATCGAGAAATTTCATAATGGTTTGATCACAGCCAATAACTAATCAGCTGATTAATCGGCCTAAACGGACATTTTTGACAACACTGATTCTGAAATAACAGATCAAAATGATACAACTATATTTCTGGTGCACGTAGAGTATAATACACAAAAAAAAAAAGATCGAGTGAATTAGTATTAATATTTGAAATTTTAATCATATATAAATATTCGAAAAAGTTTATTCTATATAAGATGAAAAGTATTAGAGTTCAGACTTCAGACTGATAGACATTTACTGACATGGCATGCAGTAAGTGACGAAATCAAATTAAATGAAGATTTAAAAATGACATGGCATGCAGAAAAGTCCAGAGCAAAAATGACACAAAAGATAATTAGTGGGCCTCGTCAATTATTGTTATTTGTCGGTAAATGATTCTCACATGTTGCTTTATTGTAAAATTAAATTGGTCAAATTAAAATGGATCAACTGACGAAATCAAACAATAACAAAACACTTTACAGTTGTCATGATGCAAATTTCTTGTGAATCATTAGATGCAAAACATAGCACTCTACACAAAAACAAAAAAAATTAGATGGGTTACATTTTGAATATTCATCAGAAAATTGTTTAGCTATTGGAGCTAGTCGGATTTGGTGTGCTTGAATACTTTAAATTATTGAGTAAACTTCGCATGAAGTTTGGCTTGTTGAGGAAATTTACAAATTTTAAAGTCATCAATTAAAAAAAATCAGTGAATGAGTGTTTCTACTCCAATTTTTTATTTTTTACAAGATTGGAATGTAATAAAAAATAAATTATTTTGATGCACTTCTAAAAAAACGAACTAAAAAAGAGAGTAAAATTAGCTCTCTTTTTTAACCCATTCATTTTAACCCTCATCTCTCCCAAATAGCCTATGTCATTCTAATAACCTTAAAAATTAGTATTTTTTTTAAATAATATAGATTGTTTTCTTTACTCAAAAATAATAAAATAAAATAAAACTATATAGAGTACATATTGTATGGATTTTTTTCTTTCAAAAACTACGTATCCCCGTATCCTCATTGTATATGAATTTTTTTATAAACCATAATTAAAAAAAAAACTTACTACACCATGATTACTTTTTTTTTTACAAAAACCATAAGAACCGAAATGTCATTTCGGTCCGTTATTTTTTTTATTCCGGACCGAAATAACATTTCGGTCCGGTCCCCTTTTTGGATTTTCTGTGGCAGCTCATATGAAAACTTGTGAAACCAGTACCACAGAAAATCCAAAAAAGGGACCGGACCGAAATGCCATTTCGGTCTTGAATAAAAAAAAGTAACGGACCGAAATGCCATTTCGGTCCAGTCCCCTTTCGGTTCTTATAGTTTTTGTTAAAAAAAAAAAAGTAATCATGTTGGTTTCCAAAAAAAAAAAAAAATTTAATTATGGTTTATAAAAAAAAAATTCTGTATATATAGAATACGATACTCATATGCATATTTATATAACATATGTTTGCACTAATTTTTATTAGCTACGGACTTTTTGCAGGATTTTTTTTAATTTTTCTGTGAAATTTAAAAATATCTGTTGGACAAACATCATAAATAAGCAATAAAAATTAATTATTCAATAATTGGTTTTTGCCTTGGACAAACAGGATTTTTTTTATTTTTTTATTTTTTATTTTTATTTTTATCAATATATCGTTGGTGGCAATCTTTGCCGTCAACCTTCAAAAAAAAAAAAGAAAGAAAGAAGAAAAATGCAGGAAAGCCGTTTCAGCACAAGGTTAAAAGCGACAGTTTAACTAACATGGATCATTGTACGCTGCAAATCTAGAATGGTTGACCACCTATGAGAAACCATGCTTTCTACAAAACAAGCTCACAGAGAAATAATAAAATTTAAATGAAATAAAGGAAAAGAAAAAAGAAACATAGAGCCATTAATTATGGGGCATCTTTTTGTCCCTTCAAAGTTCAAACAGGAGATTTCTTTATGTGGTGAGTGGTGACCAATAATTAAAGAGATATAGTTGATCAGACATTTCATCTCATTTTCATGCAACTTTTCCCTTAAAAATACAGAATATAATAGTGAAGCAGTCAAGAATATCATGATGGATACTCTTCACATCTACCAAACAATGCTTAAATTTATCTGGTTTGTGTGGTTCAATATCAGGCATGGTGTAATGTTGTATGTTGAGCAACAAACTCCATCATACAATGTTTCCTTTGATGAATTTGGTTTTTGATGTATCTTTAGCTCCATACATTAAATGGACCTTTAGCTCCGGGTGAGAAGCGGGGACCTGTTTTTTTTCATCGAACCATAGAAATATTTTGAATCGTTCATATTTTGAAGAGAAGAGAAAAGCAGTAGATTTCATCTTCAAGTCTGAACTGATAAAAAATATTTGAACTGTTGGTATGAAGGAAAACATGTTCCTCCTTTTCTAGGAGAAGAGCAGTAGATTTGGTTCCTTTAATTAGTTCCACACCACTAGCACAATTTACACTAATTTGCTCTGTAACTTGGTGTGTGTGTATTTAACTTGGCAAGTCATTGAAAAATATGTAGGATATACAGGAAA
Organism: Carex kokanica; assembly: GCA_025461125.1. Taxonomy (NCBI): domain Eukaryota; kingdom Viridiplantae; phylum Streptophyta; class Magnoliopsida; order Poales; family Cyperaceae; genus Carex; species Carex kokanica. Next base: position 603,975 of record JAJGRX010001263.1, read on the forward strand.
TTAAAAAAATAGATATGAGACAGGAACTACTACATAATTAAAAAAAAAAGGAATTAGAAACTAATACAGTTAATCATAAAACTATTTATGCATAGTAAACAAGAATATTTATCTGAAAGCAGCAATTAATCCAGACAAAAAGTAGTAGTTAGAATTGTATATTACACTGTTAATAAAGTTTTGACATGCTTTAAATGCAAGTATAAATCTCTTTCACCCCAGTACATAAGAAAACCAGGTGTGCTAAAAATAAAAACCACTTAATTGGTTGGACTAATTAATTAAGATCTCACCTGATTCCTGATTAATAAATTTATCATTCTAATATAATTTTATCATTGGAGAGTGTCACTAATTAGAACGTCACCTGATTTCCTGATTAATAAATTTGTCCTTTAATATAATTTTATAATTGGGTAGTGGCAGGTTTGCTAGTTCCATTATTTATGTATTTAGGTATTTTCCAACTAGATCAAGGGTTCAAGAAATTAGAAATAAGGACACATCCTAAAGAAGAAAACTGTTTTTTTATTGTTTAAATTTGAAACACTTCAACATTATTTTGTAGAGATTCAAAAAAAATATTGTCGGTTGGGGAATGGCAGGTTTGCTAGTACCATCATAATTTCTGTATTTAGGAATTTTTCCAACTTGATCAAGGATTCAAGAAAAGGAAAGCAAGGACACATCCAAAAGAAGAAAGCTGTTTTTTATTGTTTAAATTTGAAACACTTCAACATTATTTGTAGAGATAAAAAAATTTATGGTTGGTTGGTGAATCAATTTTACTTTCATGATTTTCACCAAACATATATAGTTAGTGTGTGGAAAAGATTAGCTAAGATCAAGTGTTAATTAATTTAAATGAAACAGAATACAGGGTCACCCCAGGTTATGTCATGCAAATAACTGTACACAATGTAATGATTTGATGTGCCATGATATGCGAAAAATGTCAACTATAAGTATCCTAAGCATCAATTTTTTTAGCATATATGTCTACTACGTTCATTTCGTAAGCATATTAAATTGTTTTGATGTTGGGTCTCTACCAAACTGTCATGCACTAAGTGCCTAACTTGTAGGGTGCACTTTGTTGGCACTGTTTAATTTGCTTACTTTCTGTAATTGGTGTATACTCTTTGTCTCTTTCCAATTGCCAATGAAATTATAGGCAAAATTTCATCTATATCCTTCGAAAAGGATCAAACTTACTTATTTATCACTCCAAAATTCATAATATAATATTTACTTTAAAATTAGAAACTATTGTATCTACGCAATTCATTATCTTTTCCACTAAAACTAAATATAGAGTTTTGAAGGGTAAACATAGGGGTGAAAACGGAGTGGATAGGGATACAATCATATCCATATCTCTTTTTAATTTTTCGGATATGGATACGGATCGGATATTAACCGGATACAGATACAGATCGGATCGGATATTCATTAAAATAATATAAAAAATTAAAGTTCATAATATTTATCTAATTATAATGGTGAATAACAATATTTTTTCACAATATATATTACAATATATGATAATATCTACTATTCGGATACGGATAATTGAATAACATAAACCATATCAGTATCCATATCCACACGGATATTCAAATATCGGATATCTACATCTAATTTTTCGAATACAGATCGAATGCGGATTGGATATTATCCATACCGTTTTCACCCCTAGGTAACATGATAATGAATTTGACAAATATGAGAGTTTTTTAAATTAAAAGAATAAATATGATATTATAAAGTTTGGTAGAAAAGAATACATAATTTCACGGTTTTTGAAAGGCGCACGTGAAATCTAGCAAAATTACATTGCAATTTTATGTTGATGATAATTTTTTGTTTTGAGAAAAAATTGAGGGTCAAGCCTTCATCTTTGAGATAAATATTCATGCATATCATTTAATTTCCTTTTTAAAATAAAAATGGGAGACAAATTCTACCTTTAAATATCCACAAGATATCTACGTTTAAACCTACAACCTTTCATATGAAAAACATGGCATTTAATGTCTGTCAATAAAAAGCTGATTTCTCATGCGAAACAATCCTTAGAGTTTTGGCAGGAATAAAAGCTAAAAACAAATTCTTCAGTAAAAAATGATTTCTTCTTTAAATAATCCTCTAAAGACATAATAGTTATGTAGTGCTTGACAAATCCGTGATACAATTTTAAAATCCCTTTTTTCAGCACTATAAAATAATGGATTAGGCAAAACATCAGTATCAAGAAAATGGTTAAAAAGAGCAATACTATTAGAAGCAATATATACAGGAGACAAGCATGCTTTGAAGTAGTTAGAAAATGCAATCAAGGTTGATTCCCTCCTAGAAGATGTACTAGCATTAATTTTGGGAGTGGGTTTCTTTTTGTTACTCTTTTTCAACTATCAACTATTTGTGATATTCAAGATTGAGATTTACATTAAAGGTTGGTACAAACTGAACCTTAGTTTATATGAATTAAACATGGATATTAATCAGGTTAATTAAGGATGATACATTCCTTCTTATCGCCATAGTTTTTTATAATATGATGAGCATTCACTTCCTCTGTATTAATTACCTGTACTATTATTGCACAACTAGTTCAAGCTCAAAAAAGACAAAAATAGGTTCTAGAGATTAGCAAATTTGCTCCCATTGGGCCACATTTCATTAACTTCAATCACATATGCCATAATAAATTGCAGTTATAAACTAATAATAACCAAAATAATTTGTAACATGCGGTAGTGCAAGTGGGTTTTGACTACAGCACAAGACCTAAATCAAATGATTGACAGATGCAAACGTGAAAGAACATGTAACAGTTCTAAAGTTGAAAACAAATAAATCCATAACAGGTATGATGTAAGTGGATTTGAATAGTTCCTTTTTTTTTTGGATAAAGGCTTCAACAACTGAATAAGATATATACATTGCACAACAATGGCCAGATCAAGCAAGCAATATATTGGCTGAACTATACATTTGTCGTAGTCAAACCTGTTTTACCTTACAAACATCAATACAATAGTACAACATATAATTGACAGATATGCAAATGATTAAAATTAAAAGGAATGTCCTTGTGGGATTTGACTGTACAATAAGTCAATTCTCCTTTTCTACCTTAGGGAATATATGGAGCACCATGGTCCTGAAATGTACACATATAATAAAGCCATAAGGGATAGCATAAGAATCTAATGTCTCATTCCTTGTGCATAAAATAACTTGGTCCATAACAGCAGTTAGTTGTTTTATTATAACTTTTATTAACTAATCTAATGGTATTAAGTTTGGACCACATCATTCTTCCCTGAAATTTGGCAAGCAGATTTAAGCTTTGGTAGTGTTTTGATTAACAAAACATTTAATCAAAACATTCATACCCGTAGTGATGCCTGATTGCAGAGTTGTTTTTTCTTTTTTGACAAAAGTGGGTACTCCCACCGATTTAATTAAGAAACCATAAGAGTTTTTAGAAAGAACTGGTACCAAACAGCTGGAAATTGCAGAGTTAAAATTTGGGACTAAGGCTGGAACTCAGTTCCGTCAAATATTCTCTCTCAAACTCCAAAACAAGGTCCTTTGTAAGTGGTACCAGTCGTTTGGTACCCTTAAGAACATGCTGGCTTTGTAATGGAATCGGTGGGTCTTCCCCACATTTATAAAATAAAAAAAGAGAACTCAAATACAAGGCTTAGGCCTACCGAGATCAAAGAAAGAATTTATTTGATGTTCGCTTCTTAGTTCAAGATAAATCAAACAAATTTAAGAATGAGTAATTAAATCAACACATATTAGAATTCCACGTTAACTTTCTTATTGTTGAAGAAATTAATGAAGAGTGTTAAATTAAATTGAGTATGAAAGCAGTAAATGCAGGTGCAAGTTGCATATGCTTTAACCAGTGGGTAGGAAAGGGCGTCTTAAAAGATTTTAATCATTTCAGATTTGTATAATACAGGCCAGACCCACAAATAACTAAAAAAACAAAGTAAAAAATGCATCAGCGAGTATACTTACGATATTCTCTGAGAGAAATAGAATATAGGAATCTTTCTTCCTTGTACACCATCACTCAATCTTGATATAGAATTAATTACATCTTCTTCTCGGGTCCCAGCTGCAGTTAGTACAAACTACAAGAGAATAAAAAGAAAAGAAGAAGACATGGTGAGATATACTCTCCATTTAGAAAAAATAAGCCAATAAGTCTAGATATTACATAGAGTGAGGCTATGGTACTATAGATAGCGCAGATTAGTCCGTATCATGGATCAATATCTTCGTTTTCAAAGTTCAAATAGTCGATCTAAACCGTTCAACATAATCTCCATATGAAAATGTACTTGATACTAAATTTTACATTTCAAAAAAAAATTACTATTTTTTTTAGATAGGTAGAAAATCACTATCTTTGAATGGTCTAGAATTTTTAGATCAAATAATTTTCTACCTATCTAAAAAAAATAGTAAAAAATGTAAAATTTGATCTACAAGTATATTTTCATATGGAGATAATGTTCAACGGTTTAGATTGACTGTTTAAACTTTAAAAATGAAGATATTGATCCATAGTACGGACCAATCCATGCTGTGTACCATAGCCTCACTCACATTATTACATGTAGAATGTTAAGATTCCCTTCTTTTAGTAAACAGCTAATAAACATAAGAACATATTTTCATAGTATAAGTTACTAGACCTAAGCATCCGGAACCATTCAAAGGCAAAAAGATATAATGGATTTTGAAACCTCCAAATTTCATTCACTACATAGTGCGCATAATTAAAATCGATACTATTTTCTCGACAATAAACAATTGCAAATCCTTTTTCTCATACCACAGGATATAGGAAACCGATAATTCCATTGCTAATAAGTCGAGTGAAGAAGAGGCCTGGAATCACAGATGGGCTTCCTGTTTAATTAAACATCAGCACATTTAGTTTGCAAGTGATTATCATTTTAGTTTGACAAGCATTTCGTCTCCACTTTCTCATACAGAAAACACTAATAAGCACAGTTGAAGTAAAAGAAAAGATTGAGATAACCATAAACATACCAAAGCCAGCAAAGAAGGCCCAATTAGATTCAAAGAACTCAAGCTTGGAATTCAAGCTCACTCCAGAGTAGTTCCACTTGGATCTAACAGAAATTAAGCAATCACCTTAATTTTTATTTTTGTTTCTCTTTTGTGCATGTTATAAGCAAGGGCGGAGCCAGACTTTCAGACTATGGGGGTCAAACGTGAATGGGGGTCAAGCATATAAAAATTTTCTACTACGAATGGGGTCAATTCACACTATCCATAATATTTTAGTTTAAACTATATTAAAAATAGGGTATAAATACAAAAAAATTGAAAATGAATGGGGGTCAATTCATTGAATGTGGATTCGCCCCTGGTTATAAGTGAATGACGAGGCTACTAATATAGTCCATATCGAATGTGCCAATTGAGTCATACTGTTACTGGTTGTTACTGCAATCCTTAGTTCATGTCAAAGCAAAGGTGTCTCTGAAAGACATTACATGTTTAATATAACTATGAGAAATGATGAATGTTACTGATACTTCTACAAAACTACGAAAATCCCTTAGCTTTGCTTCATTGGCAGGTTAAAAGCGACAGGGGCATTGATGGTATTTTTTTTTAGTTTTACATGAGTATATCAATAAAATTTCTCATTTTGCAGGGCTTCAGCAAACATTTTCATGTTTTATTAGGGCTAAAGATGAAATTGCACTTGGCTTATGATCCCACAGTTTTCTCCATGCTGACAGCGCACAGTATTTCAAGGCTTCCTTACATCATAACATAAAAAAAAATTGTTTCATAAGAAAGAATGCATTTCCAATAAAAAAAGTATAACATATAATTTCTAAGAATAATTTTATAATGTCATTCTTCCTTTTTCTTTTTTGGAGAAAATGCATCCCTATTCAAACTCAGGAGACTTAAAGAGAGATACTTTTACAGGGACAAGAATTTCCTTTTAATTTGTATGTTAAGTCTTTGCTTACTCAAAGCAGTAGTATGCATTCATCCAAGAAAGTAGAAAAAAACTCATTGCTTTTCCAATAAAGGGCAAGGAATCAGCTACAGAAACCTGTTAAATCATATATTAACATTAACTTAGTTAGAACCAGCAGTAAAAAGATTTCCAGAAATAAACAGAGCTTAATAACAAAATAATAGTGCACCACCACTGCACCTCGAAAAAGAATATAGTCAGCAAAAGGCCCGAATAGATCTGTTCACCTATCCCAATGGCAAGCCTATGAAATAAGTGATAAAAATATTGCAAAAAGTTAAAACCCAAAAAGAAAATGGGTAAAAAAATTCACATGTGCCCCTTCAAAATCTGACAATACCATGTATCCTCAGGTAAAAGAATCAATACTTCTCTCCCTCGTAAGATAAGGAAAATAGTAAAAACGAAGTTGGATAAAGAGAAAACATGAGGAAGGAAGAGTGGTGAAGAATAAGGAAAAGTGAGTGGTACAGAAAATACTTTTCATATTTTCTAGGGGCATAAGTTTTCTGGTCTCGCAAAAGATGAATAAAAAATTATCAAAATCTGGTTATGGACCTACCCATCAACTCCTGGCCTCTCTGTGTCATTATTTTTACTATTGTCGGATGGCTGAGCCTTAGATTTTTCACGTTCTTTTATTACCTCAAAAGAATACTTGGCTATGTCAGAATACCTAATTTTAAGATATACCAAAGTTAGAAAATACATATCAAATTTCATTGGAGAGATTCATTGTAAAACCATTTCTTTGGTCTCCTCCCTAGTTCTACCATTTACTTGTAAAAATTAATGAAGGCACTAGTGCTTACATGCGAAGTCATTCAATTAATAAACTGCATTACAACGGTAAAGAGGAGAAATTACCATCTCGGAGTCTGGTGCCCAATTGTACCAGAAAGGTTTAATAACGGTGCAGCACTACATGGACCAGCTAGCACCCTTTTGTTTGAGTTTAATTAAGGTTTATCTTACATAGGGACTGGGTTTAATTGGGTCTATCTTTATGTAGGTTACTTGCTATCCTTATGCTGTACCAGTTTGGTACAGTATTAGTACATGTAAGCTGAAATTAAATTCCGTAATATGCAACATAAAACAAAATCATATATGTTATGATGAACTAACATACCATAAAAATCCCAGTATTAAACTGAAAAGATAGAGAGGATAAACCCAAAGCACCTGTAGATAAAATAAAAATAAAAAAGAGAGTAAGCAAGGATTAGAAATTACATTTTTCAAAGTAATCACTTAAGTAGAGAAGAATAGGCCAATGCTTGGAGTAATTACTTACATAGAAAATTTGGATTAGAAAAGAGCGCAGAAAGGAATAAAGTGCCACCGCTGATATCTGATCACATTGATCGGGTAATATCCACATGAGAATTGGAATTACGAATGATCTCAGGATAAATAAGCTACATAGATTATACAGTAAACATATTAATCGGAAAAAAGTAAGGTCTAAAAATAAACATATACATTAATCTAAAAAAAATTACCTTCCGAGGAAGATTAGTCCGTTCAAGAGAAAACACTGTCCAGTTCTTATCAGTAGCATTTTCGAACTGTAAACAATAAATTCATATGATAATTCAACTATTTTCTTCTAATTAATTGAAAATCAGAACAAAATACAAAAAAAAAAAAGTAGAAGAAGAAAATAAAACCTGGCGCAGAAGAAAATGGCGCGGTGAAAACAACAAGCCTCTTTAAACCCAGCGAGCCATAGGAGGACGTAGCGCTTAACTTCTAGAAGAAGCTTCCCCATTCGTATAAGAGGAAAGGCGTGCTATTTCTTAGAAGAGGTTCCCCGTACTACAATCAAAGAGGCGAGAAGAGGAAGGAAGAGAGATATTTCGGTTTCGGGTTTTTTGCTTATTGGACTGAACCGACCCGACTACCTTAACGGGCTTTTAGTCCTTATTTTCTGAAGTGGAAAGGTCGTGCATTAGGTGTCGGGTATTTTGCTTATTGGACTGGACCGAACCCGACTATATTAACAGGCTTTTGGTTTTTCCTTATTTTTAAAGAAAGGTCCGATATGAGTTGGGTCTTGTTGAGCAAACCATTTTAGTATATTGGACCAGAATCTGTAGATCACACAGCCTATCAAATTGGATATATGCAAGTGGGAGTCGCTTATGCCCAATATTTTTAAATACTACGTTAGAGGCGGATTTATATTTGATGGTATGGAGGTTAATTGACTCTATTTTTTTTTTATATATGATTTTTTATATAATTTAAGATAAAATGTTGTGATACTGTAAAATTGATTATCATTCTCTAAAGGAAAATTTTATATGATCGACTCTCATAGTTCTCTCCGTTGAAGATTATATGTGTTTGATTTCCATAGTTCGAAAGTATGATTCTGCCCTTGGCTGCCGAGCTCAAAATATTATGCATTTACATATATGTGGATTTGAATATGCAGATTGTATACACCTCAGTAGGGGTGTAAACAGTCGAATACGGATCGAATAGTGATCAAACTGTATCCTTATTCGTTATATTTTTTCAGATACGGATAGTCTCGGATACAGATACGGATCGGATATCAGACGGATATGAATACGGATATGAATATAATTTGAATAATTAAAATTAAATTACTAATGTACATTCTAGCAAAGAACATCTAAATATAATTTGGGACTAAATAACTTTGCTTGATGATACCATTGTGGATGATCACCTGAATATTAATGAAATTATTATGATCAATGAAATTACCTTTGTATCACTAGGCGCCGGATTTTAAATTATGCAAAAGTTGTTTAATTTGAAAAAAATAATAAGAAGAAGAAGTAAGAGAACGTAGAAATATTATGCAGCAGAATTAAATAAACTGAAGTAAAAGTTCCTAATCTGGAAATAAAATGTCGGATTGAAAGAACTAAAGTTTTATAGGAAAATTTAGAAACAAATATCAATTATTTGTAAAATTAAGAGAATAATCTGAAAAAATATCTAAGGAGTTTGATAAAAGCAGAACAGTTATCCGAGCAAAAGACTAAAAAATACAAAGAACAATATCATATATCAATACTATACGACTAAAAATATAAGTAATAAATTATTGGTATAAAAAAAATACAAGTAATACATAACTGGTATGTATAATTAGTTCAATATATTCATTTAAGAACATAAAACACATTTGTTGTAGAGCGGAGTGCACAAGGATTAGATAAAAATAGTCACAAATAGCTAATAATCAAACCGTATTCTTATCCATTATAATTTTTCGAATATAGATAATCTCGAATACAGAAATAAATCAGATAATTTAAGTAATTTTTCGAATTCAAATTCGAACAAATTCGAATAATATCCGATCCGTTTACACTCCTATTAACATCTGCATGGACGCTTTATACTTCATGCATGCAGATACATATAGATACACTTTATTAGTATTGTGCAGAATCGTGACGTCCGATAATAATTGAAATTCATACGAACAACTTTAAATTTACAAAATTCAATTGCACATAAATATTAATGCGAATCGGTCGTTTCTAACCTTGTACCGGACCTAATTTGGTCCAAATACCGATCGAACCACCTCCTACTCCGAGCTGTGCAAAGCGCAACCACTGCCTGACTTGAAATTAAAGGAGCGGGTTACAAAGTTCACGGCTGTGGATTGACTACTGCCATCTGGGACCCTCTGTCATAAATTGTTTATTATCTCGGGTCTCACGTCAGTAGTTTACCACATGATAAGATACTGATTGAATTCCATTGGGAATCTGATTCAAGAAAATGTCTGTATCATCGCCCACCCACAGTTTTGAGTACCTATCCTGGTTTTGTACTTATTCTCCTGTTTCAGTTCGAGTCAGAGGCATTTCGATTTTCGTTTCCTAGAAATCAACTCCTGAGAGAAGGAGAGAGAAGAGGAAGAAGAAACAAAAGGAAATAATGGCGTTGAACAGAAGTCTCCAGTTTGGCTTGAAGCTGTTCACCGCCTCTGAAGCCTCCCTTTCGAGATCAGGTAATTTCCCTCTTAATCGGCTCACTCTAATATTTCTTAACCCAGAATTTAACGCTGTAGTTTGATTCAATTCGCAACACCTTCTCTTTTCTTTGAACGATGGGAGCTTGAGACCTCACTTTATTTCTTTGAACGTTGTAGTACAGGAATTAACAAGCTTGCATGACCAAATCTAATAGAATACTTTGGTAATTGATATTAAATAAAATATAATTAGTCATCTATGTAATAATATTGAAATTTTCCAACCGAGCACAATCATGAAAGCCAAGAAAGAAGCACCATTGGAACCTTTGTAAAATTGTAACTGGTTCCAGCTCTAGTTAGCACAATGACATAATCAGTCATTGAAATCTTTATTTCAGACTAGCACTTTCTCCAGCAAATCAACAGTAAGAAGGTTTTTCTCTCTGTGTGTTTTTTTTTTCCCCTGAAATGAGTAGGCCTACCAATGTGTGCTAAATATATTTTAAAAACTCAATCAGTCAGATTATTACAATCAGGTCTATGCTTCTGGTTTTTCAGTTCCCTCAATGATTTACTGCTAGTTTTCAAACATTTTTTTTATGTAATGATTTTACTGTACAACAGCTACTCGTAACCTGCATGCTACTGGCACTAAAAGGCTAGGTGCCCATGCGCATGATGAACCGTACTATCTCCATGCAAAGCATATGTACAACCTTGACAGGATGAAGAACCAAAAGCTGAAGATGTATCTGTCTGTTGCCGGTGCATTCGGCGTCGGTATTGCCGTGCCGCTGATTGCTGTTGATTTTATGCAGAAAAAGACCGCCTCTGGCTGATCTCTTTTTCCTTTACATGCCAATATCTCGAATGACATGAGACTTTAATTTCAGCTTCTGTTGTTCTTTTTCTAAGAATTTGTCCGTTGTTCAAAAGAAGCATCATCTATTTTGCATCCATAATAACTTTGGCTAAGACCATGAATCCATGATTGTCGGGCATGGAAACTTGATTTTTTATTTGGCGATGTTAATGTAATTTTTGCCTCTCTGTGTTTGATGTTTTCCTACAATTAGAATGGTTGTGTGTCTGTTGATTCTTATCATTGCTGTTTGACATATTTTGAATGAATGCTGAAACTTGTTTCCACCAGTTCATGATAAGATAATTACATATTGTCGGGCACAAAGCGGCTCGATCATTTATGTATTCTTTACAAATAATCTTCATTAAAATTGCTGGATAACGACAGCCACAGGGAGTGACCTATATGAAGTGGTGCAGGTAGAAATTTCTGTGTTTCCATTCTTCCAGTCCTGATCTAAGGATAAACCAGATCACATAGTGTGTATACAATTGAAGATGTTTTAGTATGTATAAGATAATAGAAAAGAGAGAGATGAAATGAAATTGTATTTCCTTGATTGATCTTTGATTACAACTATGCTCTATATATAGAGTCTTACCTAATTACAATTCTGCCACTAACAACCTCTTAACAACTCTAACAATATTTCTAACATCATCTTAACAACTTCACTAACAATATGATTAGCACTAACTAACTTCCTAACTATCTCTATTACGCCCCCTCAAGCGAAACATGGTGCACTGTAGCATTGTTGAGCGTGCTACAAAAAGAAGAAGATTGATGCCAATATCTCAATGCCATTTTTCTTGCGATTTGAATCGTCAAGTGTGGGTCTCCTTGAAAGAAGAAGAAGATAGGGAGAGAAGAATGAGCTCTTTTGGCTCAAGAATGCTTCCATGTACTCGAGAGGCTCGTTTGAGTCCTCTTTGAAAAATAAAAACAAAAACAAAGAAAAAAAATTGAATAGCTCATGGCTTTGTGACGAGTACATGGATTCAAGAAGCTTTGTTGCTCTCTTGTCTTAGTTGGAAGAAGCATTGTGGAGATAGAGGAGAAGAGAAGAGAAAAGGAGCCCGACATTGAGTTGGCTTGGTGATTTGATTTGAGAATTTTTGGAGGGCTTGAGGAGAAATTGATTCATGAGGTAGGTGTTGGAGTTCGATAACAATTCTGAAGTGTTTCTCTTGTTTATTTCTAGGCCCCATCAGATCAGAGAATTGAAGGCCCATATCAGCGCACCTCTCCTGTCTTTGAATTTGATACACATTGGCCCATTAGTTTTGCAATCTATCTGAAATGCTATTGGGCTCTTCCGACGAATGCACATGTCCAAGATAAAAAATAAAATAAGAGAGCAGGTGAGATGAATTCGGGTTAGGTAACAATTCTGAAGCGGGTACGGGTCTAGTCGAGATGTAGCCTCTTCTCTCCGCACGATTTTTTATTTGGCAGGGACCTTTCTGCCTTCTCTCGCCATTGCTAAAGCATCGTGTGAGATGTGAAACACGGATTGTTGATCTGAAACGAGCGTTGAGGCCGTAAGGCGGTGATGCTCCGTCGAGAACCAGATTCGACCTCTGGCTGCACCTCGAAGCTGAGACGTAGTCGGCGCCATATCTGACTAGGCTTCTCCGACAATAATTATTCTTCTCTGTCATAGCTTCCGACGATAGCTCGAGATGAGACCGGACCAGAGCAAGAATGTCTCTGTGGTGCTTGGCGACAGAGCAAGGTGTTGTCTGGTGACGGCTGGGCTCACATGACGGCGGAGCTTCTGAACGGCGGATCTAGAGCTTCACGGTCTGTTGATGGAGAGAGTGATGTGGATACGCGAGCTTGTTGTGCGATTCAGATCTAAACTGTGCTGATTCTGATGTCTGATGTCTGATCGCTGATGCTGAGAAATGATCTGGTATGCTATGTGCTGGTATGGTTTTCTGATCTCGAATTTTCTGATCACCGGTGCTTGTCTTTGGAAAGAGAAGAATAGAGGAATTAGGGATTGGGAGAATAGGGAGAGATTAGAGATTAGTGGAGAATAGAGGGAATAAGGAGGTAATATTAGTAGGTATGAGGAAATAGAGAAGAATAAAGTAGAATAGAGAAGGCTTATTTTGGAATAAAGGATTTTTTTTTTTTTTACTAGATGGAATAGAATGGGAGTAGGGACATAATTCCTGGAATAGGCGTTAGCCTAATTCCAGCTGTACCTAGAGCTCTGATACCATATAAGATAATAGAAAAGAGAGAGATGAAATGAAATTGTATTTCCTTGATTGATCTTTGATTACAACTATGCTCTATATATAGAGTCTTACCTAATTACAATTCTGCCACTAACAACTTCTTAACAACTCTAACAATATTTCTAACATCATCTTAACAACTTCACTAACAATATGATTAGCACTAACTAACTTCCTAACTATCTCTATTAGTATGGACTGTGCCTGTAGAATTGTTCTGGACCGTTCAGTCAAACTATACAGTCTGCTCACAGTTGAAAGTGCTTTAGAGGATTTTGTGCCGAATTGCAACGCATAGCATTAGTGCTGCACGAAAGATCTTGGCTCACTGTTAATTTGTTGAAGCTGCTGCTAATAAGAATGCATCTCATAATGGCAAAAGATTCATATATTGGACATCATGCACTGATACTGGACTTGGGCAATGAAAAATATTATGGAATTAAAACCAGTTTTTGCATAACTTGTCATTAGTTATAATAAAAGCACAGGAGCTAACAAAGAGGTTCTATTTATGAGGCGCAATTATAGGGCTGTGCCAGTGCCGGTAGCTATTTCCTTTGGGTAGATTTTGTACTTGGGTTTGGGGCTTTCGTTCCCGAAGAGTATGAGTACGTATCCTCTGAGATATCTCAACTTTTGCGTGACCGACGTGTCCGGTGCCTATTTGGGGATAGCGTGGGGGCCAGTATTATCTGTGCTTCGAGATGCGTGTAGAACTTATTTGAATGGTTGCGATTTTCCATAAAGTCACGCAAAGTTTGAAATATCTCAGAGGATGCGAATTTGAAGAGTATTAGAGCATCTACATCCCTGAAACTATTAGAGTTTCTAAATAACTGTTAACTGTTTTTTAGAAATTAAACCTCTCTTAATTTTTAAGCCTCCACATCCCTGAAACTAAAATTAGAGTTTCATAATTGCCACGTCACAGCTTATAAAATTTCTTATTAAGATATATCTGCAAGAGAAAGGAATCTCAGCGAATCATTTCGCCACGTCACAGTTTATAAACGATTTCTTATTAAGAAATTATTGAGCAAAGTTGCTAAATAAGAAATTCATCTACATCCCTGAAACTAGTTTAGCAACTGCCACATCAGATTAGAAACTCTAAGAGTTTCAGGGATGTAGATGCTCTTAGGCTCAAATACAGCCTCATGCTTCTGTTTCTCTGCATCCAAATCTTGCAGCCAATCCTGTGGCGAATCACAGGCCTCCCGTTGAGAGTTTTGCCTTTACACGTTTGATAAGTTCGCAAATCTGCGAGTCCATTGATATTTGAAACAATGACCGTTCTTCTCAGATCGGACATTAATCTGCAGAGCACTATAACTATGCGAGTCCGCAACCTCTGAGATGACAGAATTTTTAGTTTCAATCTGGACTGTCCGATCAGAATCCAGATCAATCCGGCCCAAATCTGTCATGCACGGGGATCCCATAAGATTCGTGCATTATATAACAGGCAGATCGGATGCAAACTCAAAAATTCAGTTACCTCAGGTGATGGGAATTCACTACTCTGCTGGATTGTTCGACTGTGTCCGTGTAATGGAAGAGTACAGAACCGAAGTGTGTGTGGGTCCGGTGTTTCAGTGACAGTTTACCCATAGTCAATAATTCCGTCTCCAACATAGAGCAAGCAGCTCATGGCGAACTCAATCGCGATTCTCCTTGTATGGATCTCGATCCTGTTCTCTCCCTCCTTGGCGACAACTGGAGAGGACGAGTTCAGGCGAGACGGGTCGGTGATCGAGCTCACCTCCTCCAATTTCGACGCTGCAATCTCTGCCTTTGATTTTCTGCTCGTCGATTTCTACGCTCCTTGGTGTGGCCACTGCAAGCGCCTTTCTCCTGAGGTTAGTACTTCGTATTGCTCCTCCCTCTCTCTTCTCTCTGGATCAGAGTTGCAGGAACATTTCGAATCAAATTTCACGAACCATTAGATAGATATATATATATTTTTAAGTGAAGTCAGAACCTGATTGATTTATTTGCTTTTTTCCTTTTTTTTGTTTTAGTTAGATGCGGCTGCTCCTGTGTTAGCTGGGCTTAGTAAACCTATTTTTATAGCTAAAGTAGATGCCGACAAGTACAGCAAGATTTCTTCCAAATACGAAATCGAGTGGGTTCTTTCTTCCTTTTGATCTAATTCTAATACTTACTTTATTATTTAGATCTTTAAATGCAGTAAGCCCTCTTCATTTTGACATGTTGAGGATATCCATCAGAAAAAAAAGGACAAAAGCAAAAGCTAAGTGCATTGAATAGCATTGCAAATTTGATCAGATTTACCACTGTATGTAAATATGTACATGAGGAAGTTCATTTATTTGTCACATACAGCTGATTATTGTTTACACCTGATTAGATTTCCTTACTTTTTTTGTTAAATAAATTCAGTGGCTTTCCCACATTGAAGTTCTTCATTCACGGGGTGCCAATAGAATACACGGGACCAAGAAAAGCCGAGATATTAGTCCAATATCTCAAAAAGTTCGTTACACCTGATGTTTCCCACCTCGAGTCAGACGATGCTATTCAAAATTTTGTCGACTCTGCTGGCAAAAGCTTCCCAATATTTTTAGGCTTTGGTCTAGATGAATCGTTAATTTCTGAATTTGGGAGTAAATACAAGAAGAAAGCTTGGTTTGCTATTGCAAAAGATTTCACAGAGGATATGATGTTGATCTATGATTTTGACAAAGTGCCGGCTCTGGTACTTATCAATCCTAAATATAGTGAAAAGAGTGTGTTTTATGGCCCCTTTGAAGGTTAGTTTGAATCTAGAATTTTCATAGTTGCACTTCAAGTTAACCACTAGGCATCTTCTGGTTATGCTGTATTTTTTTTTTAATTTTTCATCATCATACTGTTCAATTTTTAGTAAGGAGCCAATTGTTCAATTGGTTGGTTTAATAGTGTTTTGGTACCAATTCCAGAGAACAAAGTAACAAATATGAAGGCCACTTGAAAAACACACTCCTACAACTAGTAAAACAAAATGCTCGTAATAAGCTCAGCAAGGTCATTAAAAAGGCACATTCATGCTCATTTTTGTGAACAAACAACAATTACACAAGTATTATTTTATTTTAATCTCTAATATAAATTTAATTATCTCTCTCAATTAGGTGAATTCTTGGATGATTTCATAAAGCAATCTCTTTTGCCGCTTACGGTACCAATTAACCATGAAACCCTCAAAATGCTCAAGGAGGAGACCCGAAAAATTGTTCTGACAATAGTGCAAGATGAGATGCACGAAAACTCAGCACAATTGATTAGAGTCTTGAGATCAGCCGCAAATGCAAATCGGGATTTGATATTCAGCTTTGTCGGGGTCAAGCAATGGGAGGAGTTTGCTGATGGGTTTGATGCAACAAAAAGCTCGCAACTTCCAAAAGTCGTTGTTTGGGATGGAAATGAAGAATATGAACTGGTGAGACTTTTTTAACATTGTTTTCTCTGTTGATATTATGGCACATATTCTTTTCTCTCATTCTAGCTTGAATTAATTAATTTATCATGAATACAAATGAGAATTTTTTAAAAACATACAATATATATTAGGTGACCAGGTAAGACATTACCGCTTAGTCATTTCCTCATGATGAATACTAGTATGTAAAATGTACAAGTTGTATGATACTCCTCATAAACCATGGTGTGTTTATAACAAAATATTATTTTGTTTAATAAAGGTTGTTGGGTCAGAGAGGCTAGAAGAAGAGGATCGAGGCACCCAAATAAGCCGATTTCTCGAAGGGTATAGGCATGGGAACACTATCAAGAAGAAATTGAAGGGGCCTTCTTTTATGGGTTTCATCAACTCGTTAATAACTGTTAACTCAATATATTTAATTGTTTTCATTGTTGCTGTTCTCATGCTTGTTCAACACTTTGGTGGACAGAGCGGGGACAATTCTCACGCACGCGGTGAGCACTTGGACTGACAAGTGGGTCCAGCCTTTGTTTAGATTAAAAAAAAAAAAAAAACTTTTACATGCCACTGTAAGACTAGAAGTATAGATTGTAGAGGGAATATTTGTATGTTCCTCTTGTTTGTTGGTTTAATTTAGGTTTTTTGTCCTGATTAATATTATCAGAATTTGTAGTTGGAATAAGTTAACATGGTCACTTATGAGCTGCTTAGTTTCTAATGCACAAAAGCTCCAAGCTACAATTACCTTGAGTACGAAATTGTCGACTGTGTTGCCTCCTTGGATTCCATCAAGATCTGTGTGTATCTCTAATCAGATGGTTTCTGATTGAGGAGCAGGGTGAGTACACATCTATAATCGTTCACATACTGTTTTAACCACTGGATTAATTAACTTCGTTGGATGCTAGAAATTATGAGTGTGTATCCTCTGAGATATCTCATATTTTGCGTGACCAACTTGTCCGGTGCCTATTCAGGGATAGCGAGGGGGCCAACCAACGTGTATGGTGCCTATTCAGGGATAGCGAGGGGGCCAGTATTATTTGAGCTTTGAGATTTGTGTAGAACGTATTTAAACGTTTGAGATTTTCCAAAAAGTCACGCAAAATATGAGATATCTCACAGGATGCGAATTCAGAAATTACACCCAACTTAATCACCGCACTTGTTTCTTTTAATAGAGATAATTAGTACTTTTTCTACACTGAGACCCACCAGCTTAAAAAAAGAGCCATATTTTAATGGGGAGTGTTATTAATTCTAATTTTGAGTGTGGAGAGAAATTTTTCTCTCAAAAATACCTGTGTTATCCTTCATTTCTCTCTTTTACATCTATCTAATTAATTAATAAAGTTAAATAAGGAAATGTTAACAAAGGAAGGTTTTATCTCCTGCGAGAAAATTAACAAATCTGATCGAAATTAACTCACATCTTCTTTTTCCTTTCTCCTTCCCGTATCTTCTTTCTCTTTAGTCGAATCCCATATCGCATCTTCGCCATGATCATTCTTCAGCCTCTACACAACAAAAATGGAAGTGAACCAAATTGCAGAATTAATCAGAGAGAAACTCGGTACGAAATTAAATTGTGTGATTTTCATCTGAGGCACGGTGGCTAGTAGATACAACCAAGGTTCCTGATGCACCGCTCTATCAATGGATGAGGGACGTATGGGATATCAGGGGTACGATGTCTCATTGTCAACATCGTCTCGTCCTGCATATAACAATGATTTCAATGTAAGCAACTGTCTATATGTCATATTAAATAATGATATTTAAATTACATACAAAAAAATCAACGTACCTCCATAGATGCATATGCGACACGGTGCTTAATATGTGAGATCCACAGAAGAGAACTAAATGTGTCAGCATCATTAGCGGAAGCCTCTGCACCGGAGGCCTTTGCACCGAGAGCCTCTCCAGCGGGAGCATGTGAACTCTCCCCGGTCTCCAGAGTATCGCGTGATCGTCCCTGTCTAGGTCTGGCCATACTACATTTGAAAATATCAAATTACTAAATTTCTAACATATTTTTACAATTTACATTAATTAATAAGAATTATTATTGCAAACTACCATAAAAAAATTAATAATAGAATTTTGGACACTTTATAAACAATTAATAAACAATTTCTAACAATTTCTAAACAATTTTGGATAATTTCTATAGATGCTAAACAATTCCTAACAATTTATAAATAATTTTGGACAACTTCTAAACCCTAAACCCTAAACCCTAAACCACAAACCTTAATTTTGGAAACCCTAATTTTGGACAATTTTAAAAAGGATGTAACAGTACCATAAATTACGTCGGAAAAATCAACAACCCGCACATGATATTCTACACCCGCAAGACAATTTCCTAACAATTCCTAACAATTTCTATCGCAACACTTACGAAATATCAAAAATCCGAGCAATTCAATCGAGTCGGGAAAATCAACAACCCGCACACGATAATTAACAATTCAATTTCTAGCAATCGCTCCAATGCCATCATAAGGCACAAAACATAAATAAAATGAGTTATGTCGGGTTTCCCAAAAATAATTGATTATTGCTTCGTGATTCGTGCTTCCGGCCTCACCTAACCTCAAGCTTCGTGATTCGTGCTTCGGGGACAGCCTTGCGAGAGAGAAATGGGTGGAGGTGGCCTAGCGAGAGAGAGGGGGGCGGCCCTACTAGAGTGCAGAGAGAGAGAGAGAGGGGTGGGGCGGGGTTTCTCTGCAGGGTGAGGGTGGAGAGGGGTGTTTATGTGGGGTGAGGGCGGAGCAAGAACGAGAGAGAGACGGGACAGAGGTGGGGGTCGCGGTTTAAAAAAAAAAAAGGGGTTTCATACCAAACCGCCCAAACGTGGGGCGGTTTGGTATAGATAGTTAACTGCTCAAATATGGGACGGTTTAGTAGTCGGATCTGACCGCCCAAACAGGAAGCGGTTAGGTCATTTTTGAAATTTTCTCATAATGGAAGGCATATTTTTTTTTTTTAAGGGTATTAATAAAAATTCCGGGATCTAATGACTATCTCTTTATTTGACCGCCCATAAATTTAAAAATCACACGACGTGGCTTTACCCATACGATAAGTATCATGAAAAACGAAAATATAGTCTTTTGACAAATTAAAATTTGAACCAATTGAAGCCTCTCACTCACTGCAAACATCCAGCGCACGTAAAGCTACTAAAAGTAAGGCCCATATTAAGATCAATCCTTTGGTCCAGGAATAATAACACAGTCCATTAGAAGGTACATTCACGACCGGTTTAACTTTACAATTAAATGAACAAAGCGCTCTTTTAGTCCCACAATCCCTGTGCTAATCTTATGCAAGTCCCCGGTGCTCCTATAAGATACTAGGTGCGGCTTCATAGCAACTCATACCTTTCTCGGCCTTTTGGCTAAGATCAAGTGTAGTATCTGTTCTTATCAGTTTAATATCTGATATGTGGACCATGTGTTCACAACGATATTAAATTTATTTTTTGTGGGAGAGGGTCCATTACAGTAGCTTGCTACTGGGGCTCTCGAGCGTCACCTTTGCGCTGCACTATTGCATAGGCCTGGCGCACTCCTACCAAATCTAATTGAAAAGTAATTTTTTTGGGTTTGTTAGTATAAATCTGACAACTATTATGAGTACTGTGCTAAGTTTTCAGAAAATTTTCTAATGTCACAACAATTATTATTGGGTTATCATTTTACGCTTTGGTTTTGCAATTTGACATTAATTTGGTCAATTTTATGATCTAAGTCTTCTATGCCAACATGTATTAACTAACGAAAACAGACTCAAAACTTGACTGAAATTTTATGATATGGCAAATTCTATGATAAAATCACATACGCTAAGAAAGAAGGCTTCTCCACTTGAATGAAACTTGGTCGTAGAAAATTTTATTTGCAACCAAACTGTTGTCAACATATCAGCATCTCCTAGCAAGATGAATTGCAGTACCAGCCACCAAAAGAGTAATTGGTAGTTCCACAATAGCAGCATTGTCCAGTAACACCAAAACCTAACAAATTTGGCAGGATAGCACCAGAGGCGGAGCAAATGTATAGCAGGGTTGGGCAGCTGCCCACCACTGGATTTGATTTTTTTTTATTATTCATTTTACTATTTAATTGTTGTCTTACTCTGATTTTCAGTCTGCCCAACCCTGATTCAACAACAACCCATATTTTTATTCTTATTTAGGTAGAGTTATTGGTAGTTCCACAACAGCAGCATTGTCCAGTAACACCAAAGCCTAACAAATTTGGTAGGATTCATAGCGCTATACCTTTACCAGTTCTTTATAGCATTGTGATTCCTGAGGGTATTTTGGTACAACGGCAATGACCGAGAGTCCTATTCTTCCAGTAAATGCACTAGATTGCTTTGAGAAGATCAATGTGCCGGGTTGCATGAAAATAGCAAAGAAACGGGAAACATCACCGATCTGTCGGTCTCCTCAGTTCTCACCTTGTTTATTATCTTCATTTAATTTCTCTCTATTGAATCATTTAAATGGCTGCAGCAATTTCAGTAATTTTCACTCAATGCAATTGTGGCAGTTTTGGGCTTTTCGAGTTTTTGACATTTTGAACTTTTCAAAAGCCAGCTGGAGTTTGAAAATTCATCCTATCCAATTTTCAAATTTCAATAATTTAAATTTGAAAACGATAATTATGTTGTTCAATAAAGATGCACAAAAGACTATTATCCTCACACAAGGTTTATGTTACAATTATACAAATTTTGGATACCATCACCTTGGCCAAACATCATATAAGTAATATATTAGTATTGATTAATGATTACAAGCTTGCCAAGTTTATTAGATGCTGCCGTAGTTAGGAAAATTCTACGCTGGAAAGGCAAACTGATGCATAATAAAAATAAATAAATCTAATTATTATTGTTCAAATTAGCTTTTAAATATCACACTTTATGGTTATTTTGTTCAAAATAGCAAATTTATTGTTCAAGAGTCGAGACAGAGATAGATGCATTCATGTGGCTTTATTGTTCGTACAAGAAAATCCAATTGATCGACCCAACAAAACAGAAATTACTTTGGGCTCTGTAAAAGCCCAGTGTAAGATCTTGCTTGCTGGGCCTTAAACGAGAATAATTTCCATATAATTAACTAGTATTTTCTGGTAAAATAATATGATAACTTTCAATCTCAAAACGAATTTTTTATCTTACATACGGAGAGTCACAAAAGACTTTGCATTAGCACAACAAAACAGAAATTATTTAGTGCACACTACTTGAAACAAGGTAATACGAACAAAATAAATATGACTAGATCGACTTCAGGCAACAAGAATGTTACACTAGAAACTTGTACTTTTGGGGATGCTGAGCGGCAGTGAACTCAGATCCAGTGAAGTAACCCAAAAATTGGGTTTTGAATCGGGACCGTCCGATTCGAATCCGTGACCATCCAACTAAAGTGGAGCGCACGCATCCCGAGAGACAGGTTCCAATTCCGAGGCGATCTCGAGCGATGGATTCGTTTCGGACGGTCCCGATCCAAAACCCAAAATTGGGTTACTTTAGGGGATCCGAACCCGGCAGTTGGGTCAAGTTTTGGTTGATGGTACAAACTACAAAGTAATTTTTTAAAATGTGAAGATACTGATCTCATCCATGCGTGTACTGGCTCTCGCATTATTATTATTCTTTTTTTGTTTTTTGTTTTTTTTTATAAAGACGCTAAAGCCCATTTCATTAACGAAATAGATAACTTACAACCACAATGTTCAAGTAATTGCAAGAGTTAAGTCCCTAATACCACTTATCATCAGCTGCTTCTCAGCTGGCATCATAAACCTTTTTTTTTTTTTGTGTTAATTAAGAAGTCTCAATTCTTATGATGTTCCTACCCCATATGAAGATAGAAATACAATTTTTATGACTGAACTATATATGCGTAGTATAATTGATCATCTTATTCGTGTTGTGCATGCTTATTTAAGATGGGTCTTAAATGCAACAATTCCGATCATTTCATAAGTTAAAAATAATTAATCATTGTTTTAAAATTGAGGCAAAAAAAATCCAACATAATCAAATATAAATTTTAAAAATTAAATATTAGAGGAAATCAACATAACAAAAATCTGAGAAGATTTTCAATTGGTCACCGACAGTCTTGAGCTCAAACCGTTAATTTAACCGGCTAACCGTCTTAGCGTCTCATCAAGCACATAAGGTGTTCGATCAAACGTCTCATCAAGCACGGTTCTCTTCGATTTGCACTTGTACCATGGTAATGGAAGTACTTGATCCTTATGGCATGTAAGGACTTTTTTTAACATTGTTTTCTCTGTTTATACTTATGGCACGAATTTTTTCTCTCATTCTAGCTTGAATGATTTAATTTAACATGAATACAAATGAGAATTTTTGATAAACATAGTATACATATTAGGTGACCAGGTAAGACATTACTGCTTAGTCATTTCCTCATGATGAATACTGGTATATATGTAAAATATACAAGTTATAATATACTCCTCATAAATCATTGTATGTTTGTAACAAAATATTATGTTGTTTAATAAAGGTTGCTGGGTCAGAGAGGCTAGAAGAAGAGGATCGAGGCACCCAAATAAGCCGATTTCTCGAAGGGTACAGGCAAGGACACTATCAAGAAGAAATTGAAGGGGCTTCTTTTATGGACTTCATCAACTCGATCATTAATAGCCCTTAACTCGATATATTTAATTGTTTTTATTGTTGCTATTCGCATGCTTGCTCAATATTTTGGGAAATGAACTATGCTGTTATTCCAATAGAAAAGCAGAATCTTGTTTTTCCGATTCCAACTATTTAAAATTTTTCATTTACGTAACTGGATAAAGAATTTTTTTTCATGCACAAATCTCAATAAATTTGATGATTGGGAGAAAAGCAGAACTCTACTTTTTCATTGGAATTACAGTAGAGACGTATCCATACTTTGGTGGACATAGTGGCGACAATTCTCACGCACGTACGTTGTGAGCACTTGGACTGACAAGTTGGTCGAGTCTTTGCTTTAGATTTTTTTTTTTTTAAATTACTTTTACATGCCACTGTAAGACTAGAAGTATATAATGTAGTGGGAATATTTGTATGTTTCTCTTGTCTGTTGGTTTAATTAGTTTTTTTGTCCTGAGTAATATTATTAGAATTTGTAGCCGAAATTTTTATTAATACCCTCAAAAAAGAAAAAATAGCAAATCTGCCCTCAATGTGAATTTTTTTTTAAAAACAAACTGACTGTTCCATGTTTGAGCGGTCCACACTCTATACCAAACCGCCCCACAGTGGGACGGTCTGCTGCCTATACCAAACTGCCCCATTCTGGGCAGGGGGCGTTGGGGAGTGTGAATCTTGAGATAGCACGGATCTCAGCAATGTAAACAGTAAACAAACACCATGAACTCTGCCAGGCACATAAAATCTAGTTGCCAGTGAGGTTTTCTTGTCGTAAGTAGAAATAATAACTAAAAGCCTCCTACAAATAGCTCTCTAATCCAATGCTGCAAAATGGAAATGTAGTTTCAAATTATAAATATATTATATATTGCCAAACAATTTTCAAATCATTTGATCTCCAACAAAACCAAGCCGGACTAGAATTTGCAAAACTAAACCTAAATAAATTTTAAAATCACACAATGTCGATTTTACACATAAAATAAGTTTCATGAAAAAAGAAAATATAGTCTTTTGACAAATTAAAATTTAGAACCAATTGAAGCCTATCCACCCATTGCAAACGGACAGCAAGTTTTCAGGCTACTATAGCAAGGCCCATATTGAGATAGATCCTTTGGTCCTGGAAATAACCCAGTCCATTAGAAGCTACATGCACGACCGGTTCGCTTCACATTTACAAGAGCAAAGCTCTGTTTTAGTCCCACATCCCGTGTGCTATCTTATGCAAGTCCCGGAGCTCTTATAAAACACTAGGCGCGGCTTCACAGCAACTCATACCTTTCTCGGCCTTTTGGCTAAGATCAAGTGTAGTATCTGTTCTTATCAGTTTAATATCTGATATGTGGACCATGTGTTCACAACGATATTAAATTTATTTTTTGTGGGGGAGGGTCCACCACAGTAGCTTGCTACTGGGGCCCTCGAGCGTCGCCTTTGCGCTGCACTATTGCATAGGCCTGGCGCACCCCAACTAAGTCTAATTGAAAAGTATTTTTGGATTTTTAAGTTTAAATCTGAAGACGATTATACTGTTGTGAATACTTTTCAGGAAGTTTTAAAATGTCACAACAATTATTATTTGGTTAATCTTAAGCTTCGGTAGCTTCGGTTTCTGCAATTAGACCTCAAATATGGTCAATCTGAACATAAATGCTTGGAAAGAAGGCTTCTCCACTAGAATGAAACTTTGTCATAGAATTTGTTTTGCAACCCGGCTGTTGTGAACATATCACCATTTCCTTAATGCAAGATAAATTAGAGTACCAGTCCCCTAAAGTGTCATTGGGACCAGCATTGTCAAGTAAAACACCAAAACCTAACAAATTTAAGCCTCTGGTCTCAACCAATGGTGCACTGATCTTTGTAGCATTGAGATTCCTGAGGGTATTTCAGTAAATTGTCTCAATAGCGGAATAATGACGCGGCTGTAAATTGGCACGATAACAATGACATAGAGTACAATTAGGAATTTCAATGTTTCGTATCTCCTATACTTTTGGCAAATGCACTAGCTTGCTTTGTGAAGACCAATGTGCCAGGTTGCATGGAAATAGCTAAGAAACTGGACCGAAACCATCGATCTGTCGGTCTCCTTAGTTCCCACCTTGTGCAATATCCTCATTTTATTTATCTCTATTGATCATTAAAGGCTGCAGCAATTTCTCTCAATGCAACTGTGACATTTTTGGTTTTACAGTTTTTGGCATTTTGAACTTTTCAAAAGCCAGCTGGAGTTTGAAAATTCGTTCTATCTAATTTTCAAAATTTAATAACTTAAATAATTATGTCGATTAATATATCCTCACCCGGAGTAGACATCCTTTTGGGGAAAAGTAAAAAAAAAAAAAATGAAGGGTTTTGGATTTCCTAGTTTTACTGGTTAACAACTACTGTTATCTTATTTTGTATATTACAGTACTGATTTGACTTTATAGTTTATACAACACGCAAGTCATATACTATTTTATTTCGGTTTTATTCCTTGAGTGCTGTATGAAGCTAAATCAGCCTTGCTTGATTAGGTCAAAGTAAAATTAAATACATCATTTTATGAATGGAGATTTATGATCGTACAGAAACTTCTTTTATACTCAATTAAAATCCGATGAAGTTCTATTAAAAAAACTATATTTAGCTTGATTAGGTCAAATTAAAATTAGTTAACATCATTTTATGAAATGGAGATAAATATACTTTAAAATATTTATCCTACAATTAAAATCCGTTGAAATTCTAAAAAAAAAAGATATATATATCCGTTGAAGTAGTTCAAAATTGGCTGACAACCACATTCCAACTAATTCAGGTTTAATGATTCAAATTTCTTCGTTCAAAAGAAAAGAAAAAAAAAAGGTTAACTTAAATCCTTTCAAGAAAAACTATCGTCTAATGACACACACATTTCTAATGGTTCCTAGAAATTGTTATCTGGTTTTCAGTGTAGTATAAGATTTATGTATAGTATTCTTTTAGCTAATAACAAATTTCTTGCGTGCTTTATTGACAAAGAAGATATAGTAACCATTTAATTACAGTCATCGACTCTAATTCTTCAGATTAATCTACTTAACTATTTTACTATTTATAATAACAAACAATGATCTTCCTCACATTAAAAATATATAAAAGAATTACAAATCAGCCCAATATTTCACGAGTCCATATCCTCTAAGGTAATATAATATTTATGTTTATATCTGGACCGCCCGATCACAGAATACATACCAATTCGGTCCGAAATGAAATGTGGGTGGGGGGACTCTTTAATATTAGTGTGAGTTTTGATCAGATGGTCCGAATCTAAACAGAAATATTGTGTTACCTTAGGTTGGTATGAATTTATGTTTCATATGGAATATAGTCAAGTGTTTATTATTTTGTGTGTGTTTATACCAAGGTTCTAAATAGCGTTTATAGCGTCGTAGCGGGAAGGCTAAAAAAAAAGCTATAGCGAATAGCGTCGCTATAGCGGAAGCTATTCCAAATAGCGTTTTTTATTTTACATTTCGTATATTCAATATTTGTACTAAATATCAACATTATCTAAAGTCTCATAGAATAATAAATAACACCAAAATAATTAAGAAATTATAATATTCATATTGAACCCGTACAAAGTCCAAATTGCGGTTCAAAATATCCATAGTAATATCATAAACTATCGATTTTTCCCAAGGTTCTAAATAGCGTTTATAGCGTCGTAGCGGGAAGGCTAAAAAAAAAGCTATAGCGAATAGCGTCGCTATAGCGGAAGCTATTCCAAATAGCGTTTTTTTTTTTACATTTCGTATATTCAATATTTGTACTAAATATCAACATTATCTAAGGTCTCATAGAACAATAAATAACACCAAAGTAATTAAGAAATTATAATATTCATATTGAACCCGTACAAAGTCCAAATTGCGGTTCAAAATATCCATAGTAATATCATAAACTATCGATTTTTCTTATTAAAAATATCTTAAGTATCATGATTCATGACATAATCTATTTTTTTTTCTATTCAAATTTTAATTCCGGTTTGGACTTTTTTTCTATTCAAATTTCTATTTCTATTCCCAATTTCAAATTGATTTATTTGTAGCAAGTAGCAACAAATTCAATTTCGGTTTGAGATTTTTTTTACCTTTATTTAAAACCCATATAAATTGCTTAAAAATAATAAAAAAAAAAACTCATATTGTATAGCGCAAATAGCGCTGTAGCGGCCGCTATAGCGGCCGTAGCGCAAATAGCGCATTTTGATGTCGTAGCGTAGCGTTTGGGGTCCAAAAACGCTATAGCGCCGCTATAGCGCGCTATTTAGAACACTGATTTTTCCTATTAAAAATATCTTAAGCATCATGATTCATGACATAATCTATTTTTTTTTCTATTCAAATTTTAATTTCGGTTTGGACTTTTTTTCTATTCAAATTTCAATTTCTATTCCCAATTTCAAATTCATTTATCTGTAGCAAGTAACAACAAATTCAATTTCGGTTTGAGATTTTTTTTATCTTTATTTAAAACCCATATAAATTGCTTAAAAAAAAAAACTCATATTGTATAGCGCAAATAGCGGACCATTATAGCGCTGTAGCGGCCGTAGCGCAAATAACGCATTTTGATGTCGTAGCGTAGCGTTTGGGGTCCAAAAACGCTATAGCGCGCTATTTAGAACACTGGTTTATACATACATTATATATTATAGATTGTTAATACCTTCACTTTTAGATGTTTATATCGATTATCCTATTAACATTTGACACATGCATAATCAGTACTTATCAGTGTTCTAAATAGCGCGTTATAGCGGCGCTATAGCGTTTTTGGACCCCAAACGCTACGTTATGACATCAAAATGCGCTATTTGCGCTACGGCCGCTACAGCGCTATAGCGGTCCGCTATTTGCGCTATACAATATGGGTTTTTTATTTTTTTATTTTTTTAAGCAATTTATATGGGTTTTAAATAAAGATAAAAAAAATCTCAAACCGAAATTGAATTTGTTGCTACTTGCTACAAATAAATCAATTTGAAATTGGGAATATAAATTGAAATTTGAATAGAAAAAAAGTCCAAACCGAAATTAAAATTTGGATAGAAAAAAAAATAGATTATGTCATGAATCATGATGCTTAAGATATTTTTAATAGGAAAAATCGATAGTTTATGATATTACTATGGATATTTTGAACCGCAATTTGGACTTTGTACGGGTTCAATATGAATATTATAATTTCTTAATTACTTTGGTGTTATTTATTGTTCTATGAGACTTTAGATAATGTTGATATTTAGTACAAATATTGAATATACGAAATGTAAAAAAAGAAAACGCTATTTGGAATAGCTTCCGCTATAGCGACGCTATTCGCTATAGCTTTTTTTTAGCCTTCCCGCTACGACGCTATAAACGCTATTTAGAACCTTGGTACTTATACTTTACATTTAACCATTCAATATTAAATCTTGCGAAGTCAGATGCTTATGCTAAATTATGAACATCTTTCTTTGAAACATTAATATATATATATATAAGAGTGAGGCTATGGTGCTATGCATAGCACCAATGGCTAGTGTACTACGGCTCAATATGGTACTTTTTAAAATTCTAACGGTCGATCCGACCGTTCAATGTGATATCCATATGAATATGTACTTGCAAACTAAATTTTATAATTTTTCGAATTTTTTTACTATTTTTTTAGATAGGTAGAAAAATCAGTGTTTTTTGAAAATTCTGGACCATCAAAATTCTACCTATCTGAAAAAATAGTAAAAAAATTCGAAAAAATATAAAATTTAGTTTGCAAGTACATATTCATATGGTTATCACATTGAACGGTCGGATCGACCGTTAGAATTTTAAAAAGTACCATATTGAGCCGTAGTACACTAGCCATCCGTGCTATGCATAGCACCATAGCCTCACTCTATATATAATCTAAAATAATTAAGGAATAAAAAAATCAGAATTGTCAAAAGAAAAGAGCGAAAAGGCAAGAAAAAATGTTGCTAATAGAGATGGACGAAAGGATGAACGGCGAAAAATAATTGAAAGCAATGGGGAAGGTTGTTGGGTTCCCGTGGGTCAAAAGTCTTAGAGCTTGTTCGGCGCCAAGAGGGGAATGGGCATGGGCGTGGACGTGGGCGTAGGAATTGAACTGAATTTTACTGTGCGCGTGGGAAAAAAAAATTCAGTCAGAGTAAATTTTTTTTTTTCCACGGGCACAGTAATGTACCGAACAGGCCCTTAAGGTAAAAACACACAGGGTTGAATTAGAAAAATACCACAAGTGGAAAAGAAATCCTTTCTAAAAAACAATACAATTTCTTATTATCCCCCATTTTGGCTTAATTAACGCATTTCGTGTCAGACGAAATAAAAACGGTACTTAAATTTCATGTTAAAATTTAAATAACGTCTGGGATTTGAGCAAAATAATCTATATATACTTGTACTTTTATTATATATGTAATTAATTTGACAAATGATATGTTAAACTATCTTATTAAATCCGATTACATGTTGATTTGAAAATCGTCTATCTTCTTATACATGTTTACGTAATAAAATATTTTGACACACAAGTCGAATTATATCACTTCTTATTTTGCCACAAGATGTTCTTTATTTAAATATTTTTATCGTTATTTATTTGTCTTATGTTAAGTACATCTCATTTTATAATTATTTCAACATGTAATATCATAAGCGGATCATAAGCGGAGTCATGTATAATGAATGAGGTTAATTAATCTCCATTGTTTTTAAAATTTGTGTGCTTATGCATGATTTTCTAATTTAGAGTAAATACTATGAATACTGTAAATGACCCACATATGTAGCATAAAAAATTTATATGATTTACTTCAATTGCATTTGACCTCGAATTCATATCCTCTGCATTAACTCAAAAGAGAATATTTTGAGTTAATGAATTTCGATTGTCCAATATGTTTCAAGATTCATGCGAACTAGATCTGCACTAATATTAAAGGGCCCTCATGTTATAGACACGAACCGGATTGACTCCGTTTAAAATCAGACGGTTGAAATTCATTAACTCAAAATATTCCCTTTTGAGTTAATGCAGAGGATACGGATCCTTTAACCTCTATAGCTTAAAAGTCTGACTTTACTCCTGCATAATATGTTTAGTATATTGTGAGACTAAACATGTTACTTGTTAACCTGTAACTCAATTGTTAAACATCATACTTGTTTGGAAACTAAACATAACACCTGCTTTAGCTATTATTTTTGTTCGTGCCAACACATCAACATGCTATGAAGCATAGTAATTAAGAGACCAAATAATTTTAATGTGAGTCATTGTAACAAGGAACAGTACACTTTATTTTTTGTTATATCAATCACACTGATAATTTTTGGTACCATTTGGTTTCTGGACGAAATGTAAATGTCTGGACCGAATTACCGAATTTTGTTTATTTCGGCTGAAACGCAATTCTTGCTGAAACTCCTTTTTGTTTTCCCCTTTTTGTACTATGAATAATTGCTTTATTATTTCGCCAAAAGAAAATTACCTTATTGCAACAAAACATCCTGAATTTTTTTTTTTAATTCTGGAGTGTGGTATAGACAAACCTCAAAATTCTGACACAACAACTTATCAATAAACTTGAAAAAGAAAAAATCAGTGAAGGACATTTTAGCACATTTTTGAACTACTTGAAGTAGTTAAAAGTGAAATTGCCAGCATAGCTGACCCCACATGCAGCCACACTTTTTTAAGAATTAAGAGGAGTATACTTTCACTGGGTTTGACCAAAAAAAAAAAGGTGGTTTTGGACTTCAAAGCTAGCATTTCTTCAGAGAATTAGAATTCTTAAACCAATAATAGATTGCACAAGTTTGATTCAAAAATTAAACGGGTCGAGTAGGATTGAACAAAGGATATCCAAATTTTTTTATTCATAGATATAAAATTAAATTATCGGAAAAAAAAAATTGATTACGTCTTTCTCGGAAATTGGTTGAGTCCCTTTGGTCATATGTGAATTGTTTTGTTCTCTTTAATTTCTGTGAATTTATGGTTATCCGATTTTGACATCTCCTATAAGAACCGAATCAATAATTCGCTCTGTAGTTTTTGAATTTTTTATAACCTGATTTCTGACAATTTACATAATTTCTATAAATATCTCAAAGGACTGAATCAATAGTTCAGGTCAATTCAATTCATGATAGAAAAAAAATAAACCATATGTTTTTTAATAATTTAATTTTTATATTTCTAAATATAAAAAAATTGAAGCATACCACTGCACCAATTAAAATTTAAGAGAGGAATGTTTCCAATGGAAAACCGAAATTTTTATTAATACCCTCCAAAAAAAAAAGCAAATTTACCCTCCGCATTGATTTTTTTTTTTTAAATAACCTAATTGCTCCTTCTTTTATTTTATTTTTTTACAGATGTTTAGCTGACCGCCCCACAGTGGGGCGGTTTGCTATAATTTCTTTTTAGAGATGTTTAGTGTGTATAGAATTTATCAACTTTTTTTAGAGATGTTTAGTGGGGCATTTGTCAATCGTTGGATCTCCATTGGATCCAATAAGGTGTGCCAATTGAATATTGCGTGGATCTAGGTAATATATAGTTTTGTTAGATTGATCCAAGTTAACCGTTTTATTTTCCCCTTTTTCAGAATTTGGATTTATGTGTTAGTCGTTGAATTAGAAATTGTGAAAAATTATTTTTTAATTGAAGTATCATTTGATTTAGGATTATTTCTGGTGAAACAATTTGTTCCAATATCTCATTTGGATTTGTTTTGTGTGTTGTTCATTGGGAGGTGGTACTTGATGTTTCGGGCTATATTAGTGTAGCTACACTGTTTCGCTATCTTTGCTTGTAATATGTTGCCTGAAAGATATTAAGTTGTTTAGAAAAATAATTTCTTATGGAAACTGTCTATATATAGGATAATTTTATCTAATATTTACAGTACTGTATAGTCTCATCTCAAGTGAGTACTTTTCTGATGTTGTTAATTAGCTGAGTACTAATATTTTATCTAATATTTATAGTAGTTTTGTAGTCATACTTTTTATAAAAAGTACATACGATGCCCCAGCATGGTATTCGGCTTATTATGTCTTGATGTGTCCATTATTTATGAGACCTATAAGGCTATAACAAGTTGAAATTGCAAATTAGAATGTTTTTTCGAAGTAATCTAATATGACAGGATCTTGTGGGGCACCGTACATTCCATCACAAAATATGATCGATGTAACAGTACAGAATCCGATTCTTGCAAAGGATTAGACGATTATTATATGTAATAATCGTCTTAGCTTTTGTCGATCATTTATATTTTTTTAAAATGATTACATATCATATATACTCATATAGAATATGTGTAATATAATATACAGTTTAGATGGAAATATTAAGATCTCTAAAAAAATTATAGCAAACTTTAAGGTGGTCAGCTAAACATCTGTGAAAAAAAAAATAAAAAAAAATAACGTGGGGCGGTTTATTTGAGGCGGTTAAGTTATTTTTAAAAAAAATTCGGAATGGGAAACAACCTTAGACATAGACGCTACTATTAATTTATAATTTGCTGATGCTGTAAAATTTCCACACAAGCAAGCATCCTTTGACATTGACCTTGTAACAGAGCGCTATTCTAATTTCTATTCGTATAAATTTGAATTTCCTTCAACAACACCTCTTCTCAACCTCATTCCATGGCCAATTCAAAGTACAAATCCTATTCCATTTTCTCATCCCAACGCATATGCTACCTTGCATCTCTCCTCGCTGTAGCCATCGTGCTCACTCTCGTTCTCCCTTCGTTTCTTGGCACATCGCCATCCCTTCCAATCATTGACAAGAAAGACGATGCTAAAATACCTGTAAACATCACAACTGCAGTCGACTCTATTGGAACTAGACCAAGAGAACCCTTTACCGACCTAAAACCGGCCTATGACCGCTGGGACTCTGAGGTCGGTTGCTCTCGGTTCAGGGACAAGTTTAGGAGATGGAAGGTAAACAAAACGGCAGTGCAACAGACTGACAGTGGAGATTGCTCGAAATTAAAACTTGACCATGTCAGCGTGCATGTTAAGATGGTGATGTGGATACCTGACAACTTGGACGGGTTGTATGAGTGTCGGTGCGGGTTGAGTTGTTTGTGGACCCGAAACGAGGCACTGGCCGACCGGGCTGATGTGGGCTTGTACCAATTTTACGGTCCGCCAGAGACTGTTAGGCTTTTGATACAATTTCAAGTAAAAGACTATATATATTGTGCAAAATAGAATTGTTAATGTTCAAGCTCATTATGTCATTGTGTAGAGAAATACTGGGGAGCCGCTAAGAGCCTTCGTAGAATTGGAGGCGTGGAGAGCACCGACAGGGCACGAGGATATCTTCATCAGCTATCATTCCAGTAGCGACGTCCAAGTGACCTATGCCGGCAAGGCTTTTCACACCATGCACAGTTACAATGTGGCCAACAAGAAGCGAGATGTACTCTCTCATGCATCCTCTACATTTCTTTTATTTTTTTGGAGAAGTTTGATCAAACATTACATGTTTACTTAAAAAGTTAAAATCTTATCCCCTTGTTAATAGTCTTTATAAAAATCTTATGTTAAAATTTGTATTGACTATTGCAATTTTGACTATCTAACATCCCTGAACATACATCTATTTTTATGGCAGGATGTGTTGGTCTACTGGTCTTCGTCGAGATGTCTTGATTCCCGAGATGCGACCGCAAAATCCTTCCTGTCCCACGTGCCGCACCACTCCTTTGGCCGCTGCCTCAACAATGTCGGAGGCGATGACAAGGCTCTGGAGATGTACCCGGACTGTCAGATGAGGGATAACCCAGTTCCGCACTGGTGGGATCACCTCCACTGTGCCATGTCACACTACAAGTTCGTGCTTGCCATTGAGAACACATGGACCGAGAGCTATGTCTCGGAGAAATTGTTCTATCCCTTGGAAGCCGGGGCGGTGCCGATCTATTTTGGCGCACCGAATGTATGGGACCTTGTGCCTCCCAATTCAATCATTGATGCATCTAAGTTTGAGTCGATTGAGAAATTGGCGGAATACGTTAAGGTCATCGCAGAAGATCCTGTGGCTTACGCAGAGTTCCACGCGTGGAGACGGTGTGGCGTGTTGGGAAATTACAGTAAGGTGCGGTTGGCTAGCCTCGACACATTGCCGTGCCGGCTTTGCGAGTTTGCTAGCATGAAAGGTGGAAGGAATGCCACTTCTACACGATGAGCTCTTATGTTTTGCATTCAAACTTGGGTAGTTCTATTTTTTAATTAATTGTTCAGTTATAGTTCTATGGTTTGTGTTGGATCACAAGTTATTTGATTAATTCTCTGCTCTGGTAATTAATTTAGTAATAATCAGAAGTATAAAGATCAAAGATGTATACATATATAATAAACAATTTAGTTCCATTATTTCATAGCAAACATTACTGGCTCAACAAATTAATTTCTAGATTTTCTATTATAAAGAAATCACTGACGAAATTGCAGATTTGTGAAGAACATAAAAGAAAAAAAAAATTTGAATAAATCACACAGACAATCTTATAATACGAGAAAGCGAAATAATAATAATAATAATAATAATAATAATAATAATAATAATAATAATAATAATAATAATAATAATAATAATAATAATAATAATAATAATAATCAATCAATCAAAAAAATCTCAGTACAACCAATTCTTAGAACTCGCAGCAGTACAACAATTGTATCATATCGGGTGCGGGTCCGCGACCTGTTGGATCCAATTTCCAGGTTTTTGCTTCACCTCAAATATGGTTCGGAAATACAAGCTCAAACCACTGACTGGAACCTGGTCATAGAAAAATTCATGCAACCCAATTTTTGCAAATATAAGCTACTCCTTGCAAGATGCATTGTTGTACCTGCCACCAAAAGTCTCATTGGTACTCATTGGTACGACCATTCTGGCAAATCAGCGGCCAGCGGGCACTACTGTCGAGTAAATCTGAACATAGCAAATTTAAGCCTTTTGAATTGGCTGCAACGATATAACTAAATGCAATTATCTGATTCATCAGATAATAGCTACTGGTAACTTATTATTCCTTTATAAAATTAAATAGGAAGATTGTCAAAACTTGCCAAGTTAATTAGATATTTGATAGGACATGGACAGTTTACTGTCAGGTCCTTGTATAAGTTTTTGAATTGCATGGGAGATTCTCGTAAGCTAAGTATATAATACTGAAAACTCAAAATACCATTGAGAATCAAATTGTGTATGTGGTTGACACTTATAAGTAAGATTTTACTAATTAAGGATAAACTGGGTTCTTTAAATAGTATCTTTTGAGGGATTTTATGGAGACAGAATGATCTACATTCTCATTTTATTTCAGCTTTTTGCTAAACGGTTTAGACCATACGCAAATAATGACATTTTTCCAGGGCAGTTTTGGGAAATTTTGCAGAAACTTGGCTATTCAAAAAAATATTTCTCTATATTCATTCATTCACTACAAGAACTCCGCCTGTGTAGTTTCTACACACCATGTCCCAAGTCAAGAAAAAGGAGGGTTAGTTTCTACGCACCACGTTTCAAGTTAGGAAAAAGAAAGGTTGTGATAGATGTGGCGAGCTAACGTAAAATACTCTCTTTATAGAAATGAAATGTTTCCTTATGTGACTCCGATTGAGTTTCATTTTTAGCTTCTCTCTAACTTATTTGAAACTAAAGGCTTGATTATTGTTGTTGTTGCTGTAGTAGTATTCATTTACTGCAAGAAGGATCTTTGTAGTAAAATAATTAGAGCAGTGTCTTAAATGAAGAATATGTATATTAATTTTTCTATCCACAGATCCTACAAGGTCACAACTCGCAACCGTTCTTCCAAAAGCATCCGGCTAATTTTCTCTTTTTTTTTTCCTATAGAAAAATGACCTTATGAGATCACAGTAACATTTAGACCCGATGTGATAAGAGATAAGACACTACTTTGTGAAACATTTTATACAGCGAATATTTCGAATATATGTGGATAGTATGTAAAAAAGAACACTTTTTTTTAACTAATAAATGTTTTTTTTATTAGTGTGATTAAAAAGAACCGCAAAAATGCTACGGTTCTTAGGAAATTTTTCTTCGCCAATACTATAGGCAGAGTGAATTAAATAAAAGAACCATAATAATAAAAAAAACCAAGAGATCGACCATATAATTCTGTCAAAAAAAATTGTGCATTTTGACATTACTGCTACAATCTGTATCAATTTTTAGTTGTGGCTGATTAGCCCTTCGGTACTTTGTCGACTGTAAAATATGAGCTTTCTTTAATAAATGCTTTCATCAGCAGTAAAAGGAAATCACCCAAGAAAAATGGTAGTGAATAATTATTTACTAGTATCATGCCCGTGCGTTGCAACAGGACATCATTACAAGAATCACTAAGTGCATTTTCATATTTATTCCCCTCCCCAAACATAAGTCTCTTATTCTTATTTATTTACAGTTTTTTTACTATGATTTGTAACAGTAAACTTGTTTATTTTAGAATCACTAAGTACTCAGTCCTTTGCCCCACAAAACGTAGTATAAAGCCATGATGCCTCCTTTTACTGTCGGCACTACCTACACATAAATATTCTCCTCAATTTATATACTTCTATTTGGTACAGTAAACAAACAAATAATAATTGCATGTATTGAAAATTAAATGACACAGATTCACAATGAAACTCCTCACATTATCGATTATACGAAGCAATCTTGCAATAATAGTAGCAAAAGTTGCTAGTAGTTATTGTTACCAGCCATAACCACACTCGGTATATGAGTATGACAATAGGTAGTTTAAGCAAATTTTCGTAAATATATATATATTTTTTTAAATTTCTAAGCATAGAAAAAGAATAACAATATCAACAAAATTTCCTACTACTTTATATGAATTTTTCTTGGCTTTATTAGAAGGCTTTTATGATATTCAATGGTCATGGATTAGATCTGTATACAAACAACATTGAAAATATATTCTAGATTTCCCACAACAATATGTATAGAACAAAGTAAGAGAAATAAGAAAATTAGAAAAAAAATCAATTCGTTGTGATCCATATAGAAACGCAGAAGAAGTTTGAAAACAAAGAAACAAAAAAAACAGAAAGTGGAGTCTACTCCATTGAAGAGAAGAATAAAAAAAGAAAGAAATAAGGAAACAGAAAAATATATTACTAAATTTCGAACTCTACTCAATTTTAATTGTAACGTATCGTGTGGCAGTACATGTGGTGAATATGTTTTTAACTAAATTTAGACTTCTACATATAAAACGTATATATTTAATCAAAAGAAGACAGATTATGTGATTGGAGGACTGATGTTAAATCCAAAATTTCATCTTTCAATCGTAGCCGTTGGCGGATCGGACACTCAACGTGCTTAATAATGAAATGGAGATATTGCAAACAAAGATTCTGAAAGAAAAAACAGTCGGTACCAAAATATTATGGGAAAATTTCACCATTTGGCATTCTCATTCTAGAACCTCAATTTTTTACCAAAGTAAACAATATTTTGGAGCTCATGCAAAACAGCACGCATTCCTTCAAAAGAGTAAACAAAAATTGAGTACCAATGAAAGCTCTTCATTCAGACAACATTCCTAAATCCTACTCCTGTGTGTCAACATTGAACCAATTTTAAACTTTCTAATTGAAAGATTGGCAAAACAACCAAAAATTTAACAATTGTGTAATGGTGTCAATAAATTTACCATGAATGGAAATAAGTTGCCCCACATAGCCTCCAACTGACTCGTTTGCAAAACCAATCCTCCTTCAGTGTGCCTCATCAAAACACCTTATCCAAATTATCTGAGTTTGAGACAAATGAAAAGCATCTTTGCAAAATCGACTTAGGCTGGCTTCTCTTTGCTACAACACACTTTTACATAAATATTAACAAATAAGGTGTAATTTAGTCATCAAATCAAGAAAATCTAATTGCCTACCTTAAATAATTCTCATTAAAAGAATAGGAGCAAAAACTATCTTGCACTCCTCTCAGCATTCTTCTTTCTTTTATTTTTTGGCTTAACAGCATCCTTCAAGCTCTTTGGAGGGCAGTTTTCTTGATGAATCGCACTGGAGACACTAGTTGCATTGGAAATTTGGTCATTTCTTAAAACGGGTTTAGATTCCTCATCTGTCTGCATAATTTGATCTTCGTTTGGTTCGTTGCTCGTACATACTGTACCTGCATTGTATTTTGAGTTTCAAAAAAGAAGGCCGGCACATATAATAAGGTTACAAATATACCGCAATTTCTCTCTTTGAAAATTCTACCATTTTTAACTGGAGTGCAACGACTACTAGCATTTTGAAGGTTCTTAGCAAATAGCAACTGCTAAATTAGTGAAACATATAGTAAATAAAACAGTGGATTTGAATGAATTACCAGGTAATTGAGAGGAGCTTATACTAGGTGTGCTTGTTGAATAAGGATCCCTGCACAAAATTTATAAAGAGGTGAAAGACAACAACAAAAACAACGGTGCTAAGATAAGCATGCCAATAATATACAAAATACAAAAAGAAACTACTGCGAAAGATATCTAGTTTTAAATTGTTTACCGAATTAAGAGAACAAAAAAATAATACCAAATTTTAGGGCGGCCAACAGATGCATTGGTATTGGTACGACTTGTTGAAGCTTGATTGGGGCTGCTCTCCATATCACCATCAGAGTTTTTCATCTTTTCAAAGGAAGCTTCCTTCATTTCCACATCTGGTACAGTAATTTTCTGAGCAACCAACAAGGGGTGCCGCTTCACCTTCTTAAGTGCTACCTCAGCATTATATGTTTCGACCTGTAAAGACAAAAAAGAATATATTAGCTACTTGCTATAGGTTCAGCTACCAATACATGTAGTGATATACTGGCCAAATGCTAAGCTCCCTGTATGTACCAGAAAATCAGATCTTTTTTTTAGCTAAATTTGCAAGTCCATACCAGTAACCGAGTACTAACAAATTTAAGTTCAAATATCTATACGACCTGTACCATTAATGGATAACCGATGTAACAGTCATTTTATCCCCTATTATTCCAATACTCTTAATAGAAAAGGACCAGGAACTGGTATTGATCGTTCCAGGATTGCAAAGTTTGTTGTATAACTTTCATTTCAGACTAGTACAGTACCAATGAGTCCAGATCCTCTGAAGTAACTCAAATTTTGAGTTTAGATCCAGACTGTCTGATCAGAATCAATGCACGGGGCTCCTTTATCGGGCCAAAACAGATCTGACGATCAGGATCTAAACTCAAAATTTGAGTTACTTTAGGTTACGTGAGTCTGTACCAATATGGGGCATAAAAACAAAACATGGTCCTGCAGGGCTTACGGCTTCTTTAATTTTTGTGGTCATTTCAGCGGCTTTCAAGGAGGCAATACGTAAACATCGCACGACATCACTTGACAGAATGCCGTCACCTCCCGCCTTCTGTATTGCGCAAACATCGCCATTTGAATTCATGGTAACCGTCATTCTACCTCCCATCACCGCCTCTTCTTTGTAAGTAGGGTCGATTACCTAAAAGAAATGCAGTTAAAAACCCAATGATTACATAAAATTTAATGCAATGACAAAATGTCATGTTAGAAAATACCAAGGTATTGCCTTCACTGAAGAATGCGAATGTCACCGCTATGGGGAAATGGTGTATTGTCAGTGCGATTGGATCTCTCTCCTGTGCAGCCAAAGATTTGGAAAAGAAAGCATCAATATACAATATAGAAGTTTTAAGTAAAAATATTCATCGAGATAAAAGAGCATTATTTAAATGGCCAAAAATCAGCAAATCCATAAAACATCATGTTTTGATTAGAAAGCACCAAGATAATCACCCGGCAAACAAAACAAAGAGTAAGAGAAAAGGAACACTGACTGCAACAACACCATAGCTCACCAGTCTAGAAACCTAACCTTAGGATCCTACGAAGAACTCATTTTTACAAGAGGGGCATTAAATAATATTTTAAATCCATAAGCACTAAAACAAACCTCAGGATCATGCACAATAATTTCTTGACTATCATCACCACCAACTGAGCACTCAGGTCTCCGAAAGGTAGAAAGAGCTGCCAAGGCAGCAATATTTGCCGCATCTATCAGATTCCTGGTTAGTGAAATTAATTTAAAAATTCTTTAGTTCTTTAATAACTTGTCGGCAGAGAGGACTCAGGTATTGTATGAAAACAAAAGATATAACAATATATGCATGTATCAAGTATACCCTCCGTTATCTATGATATGAAGGTCGACACGAATAGCCCACACTGATTTCCCGGCCACAACACACAAGGATTCCATATCAACTGCTCTACTTTCCCTGTAATAAAAATTTATATAAGTTTTCCCTCTTTTGAATAGTGACGGTGAGTGAAATAACAACAAAACTTAAGCAAGTGTAATGAACAGTTCTACAAATTTATGTAAGTTTTCCCTCTACTTTTTGGATTCAATCTCATTTTTTTTTTCTTTTTTGAAGAGATTTCAGGAGTAGAAAGGTGCAGTTCAACATCTCCATCTTTGCTAGGGCATGATGGTGCACGTCTTATGTTATAAAAGTCCTCTTTTGTGCAAAGGCAAATTTCATACTCATGATTCACTTCCTTAATTACTGAGTTGACTTTTCTTCTTATTTGATAGTTTTTTAAACCTTCAAAAAAGAACAGTTCTACAAATAAATTATAAACTGTGTACAGCATGAGAAGCTACAATGTCTATACCAAGCCAAGTATGGTTCATGAACTGGTACCATTACATTACCAGATGATATCACATACCTGCATAATTCTTTTTATTTCAATCTTTCTTCCATGTGCATGTCTTTGCGGTTCGTTTAGGGTTTTGTCATTTTTTTCTTTCTCAGCATTTGTTTACCAATTCTTTACAGATGTTTAGTGAACAACTTCATATGTTATACAAAGTAAATATAAAGAAAAGGAGAGAAAAAAAAAACAAAGAACCTTAAACCACGGTCAACCATGCGTCCAAGCTCTATGGCTGACTCGCCAGGCCTGCCTGGCTCAAAGGAAGGATCGGCCATGGGAGAGAACTCAGTAAAAATGGCAAGTGTGCCTTCATTCGACCTATCTCTGTACGGTTGCACTAGTTGACCCGTTACATAGCCCATCACATGGGTCTCGCCGAGCTGTACCTCTGATGAACCATCCTCCCTGCAATTTTATGCGAATGAGAATCTCAATTGTTCATAAATGACGACATTTTCATGTTCAACCTTCTCAGACTAAAACCCGTGGATAAATTCCAGAATAGTTATGCAAAGAGGACACGTGTACCTGCCAAATTTGATGGTAAGGCGGCGATAGTCATAGAGACGGCGCCCGTCGACTCGAATCTCCGATCGAAGCGCCTCTTCTATGAATTGCTTCTCGTTTATTGTTGGCCTCCACGCATTTGCCCATCTCTGCTCCATTACGCGTTCACACACTACAGATATATAGAGAGAGAGAGAGAGACGCAGTTGGTCGCCGGAGTGGGGAACCCACTGAGAGAAGGTCGACTGGCGTTAGGGTTTTAGCGAGGAGAGAGGGAAGAACTGAGAAATGTATACAAACAGGATTTGCCAACAAACCAATCTGGATGCAAATTATTAGTTAGTCAAAGCCCGAATAAAATGAGCAGATATAGAGGCCCGTCTCTTTTAAAACGGGCCAGACGGACCTTGGGCCTTATATTATTCGGTTGAGAAACAAAATGATTGCAACCAGAGGGGACTCGACTCGAGAAGTTGATAATTTTGGCGCATTTGGTGCACATATTGGAGTGATTCATTTGTTAAGCCGAGTTGTTTCAAAGTTTAATTAATGTGTAATTCATTTTTTCTCGATTAGTTTAAGGAAACTAGAAACTTGAGGTTGGAAGCGGTATAATTTAATGCAGTGTAGATGTTGTGTTACCGCGTGTATAGCACGCATTGATCCGTATTATGAATATATATCTCTTTTTTCAAAGTTCAAACTACCAATTTGAATGTGATCTCCATATGAAAATGTACTTGAATGTGAAATTATATTTTTTTTTATTTTTTACTATTTTTTATATAGGTAGAAAATCATTTGATCTAAAGATTATGGATCATACAAGAATAGTAATTTTCGTCTATCTAAATAAATAGCAAGAAATTCTAAAAAAATGTGTTTCTCCAAGTACATTTTTATACATAAATCATATTAAATGGTTCAGATCAATTATTTAAACATTGAAAATAAAAATAAAAATCCATAGTATGGGCCGATGTGAGCTGTGGATAGTATCATAGCTTCACTCGTATTTTATAAAATTAAGAGGTATTGATACGTGGAAAAAAAAAACAAGTTTAATATAAAAAATTATAAATTTTCAATTCATAAGAGTCACCCCTGAGTTTATGCTTCAAAATTATTAGGATGACTTTTGGAACAGTCGTGTGTTTTGTCTTCACAGACACTTAATACGGATACAAGACCTTGTGAGACTTGTCCATT
This sequence comes from Carex kokanica, assembly GCA_025461125.1. Lineage (NCBI taxonomy): Eukaryota > Viridiplantae > Streptophyta > Magnoliopsida > Poales > Cyperaceae > Carex > Carex kokanica. The sequence continues at coordinate 646,855 of JAJGRX010001263.1, forward strand.
ATAGGTAATCCCCTTAATTACCCTTTGTCCCTTTCAAATAATGAAGTATGGACTCTAATTTAAGAAAAATGTAATAATCAATTTTTTATCTTGTGACAAAAATGCATATTTTAATATTGAATGTAAGATTCTTGATAGATATTAAGTAGTTTGGTGGATTAATCTCCAATCTCTTCTTAAAATTTTATAAAAAAAAATTGACTAAATGTGCATATCGCAATATTTATTTATTAAAAAAATTAATTTCCACTGAAACCATTTAATCGGTTTCAAACATATGTTTTAACCGACAAAATAGATGTGGTTGATCAACTCATGGGAGAAAAAAAAAATATGTCCTTTAATGTCTTTTTTTTCTATTTCTTCTTTTCTTTCTTCCTTTCTTTGCAAGGGAAAGATTCGAAGCAGTGTTAATAGTTCCATGAGCATTTTAATTTGAGGAGAGCTCAAATGCTCTATTACTTTCGTGATCCAATCAAACTCCATGTTCATATCTCTAGTTTTAATGTCCAAATAGGAGATCCAAACCATTCAGCATGATCTTCATATTAAAATGAGCTTGGAGATCAACGGCAGCTCACTCGAAAGCGAGCTGCCACCCTCGCAGGGAGTAATAAATATTTTTAAAAATTTTTGCTGTACAACATAAGAATGAAATTGTTCTTCCAGAATTAACAAGTTCATTTTCTTTTCTTTTTTACTGTGGGAGTAAAATTAAAAAATTATGTTTTTTGAAAAAAAATTATTATTTTTTAGATAGGTACAAAATCACTATTTTTCAGAAAATTTTGGACCATCCAAAAACAGTGGTTTTGTACTTACTAAAAAAATAGTAAAAAAGTTTTAAAAAACATATAAAATTTGGTCTCTAAGCACATTTTAATATGGATATCACGTTGAACGGTTTATATCGTCTGTTTGAACTTTGAAATCAAAGATAAAGACGTGGGGTATGATTGGAGCATGAAAGCAATGGGGCATTTGAGCCCTCTTTTTTTTAATTTTTAGCATTGAATCAAGAATCTATAGATAATAAAAGAAATATGATTAGTATTGTTGGTGTTGGAATTGTATTTAGCACAAAGAACCTTCCATTATAACACTCAAACAACAACCAAATTGTTCATAGTAAGCCATGCCTGTTCTGAATCTTCCATTAACAGACACAAGCTAAAACCGTAGGAAAAAAAAAAGATATGTTTTTTTCAGCTGTGTTAGGTTTTCCTATTTAGAGGTATTATGATTATTGAGGAGGGATCAAATTACACTCTTTTTGGTGACACACTTTGACACCTACTATTTTCAAAGTCCAAATAGTCGATATAAACCGTTCAACATGATGGATATATTAAAATGTGCTTGGAGATCAAATTTTACATTTTTTTTGAATTTTTTTACTATTTATTAAGATGGTTACAAAATCGTTGTTTTTAGACCATTGAAAAACAGCGATTTTGTAACCATCTTAATAAATAGTAAAAAAATTCAAAAAATGTAAAATTTGATCTCCAAGCACATTTTAATATGGTGATCATGTTGAACGGTTTGGATCGACTGTTTGGATTTTGAAATCGCAAAATTGACCTATAAAAAAAACGGTGTCATGATGTGTCACCAAAAAAGGTGTAATTGGATCCCTCCTCATGATTATTAATCCAACTTGGTAATTTTTTTTATTTCTAAGATATATGAGAATTTCATAATTAGTGATTTTTTGAAAAGAAATCACTTTTTAATTTTCACGCTGACAGAATTATGAATTCTCTTCGCTGATTGTTAATTGCTAATTCAAAACTGAACTTTCAATTCTAACTTTTAATTCAACGTGATAATTCCAATTCATTTTAAAAATAGGATACTTTAAGTTAATTTCTATTATTTTTTATAACAGTTATATTTAATTATATTTTAATTTTATTGATATGGATACTTCTACTGATTGAAAATGGTGTAGTTTGTTATAAAATAAAGACAAAGAAAGAAACAAGATATAGAGAATACGTAAAAGATAACAATCTCTTTATTCATATATTTCTCATGTATTTATATGTGTACAAAATATTTATTTTAGGCCACACATTATAAATGAAAAGTTATCTAAATTAATTCCAATAGTAAGTGAGTGAATGAATTGAGGTGATTAATGTTGAAAGTTACAAAATGAACGGACATCCACATTTATTCATAACATAGTTCGACTTTTTCATTTTAAATAAAAGTTTGCGGCTTCATTTTAAGGTGTGCTAATCTAATCCTCTCTAAAGTAATCCTAATTGGCTAATTCTTAGCTAGACGTACAATTATGATTAGTTAACACTCTTTATTATGTTGGTAAAGATTGAGTGATGATATTAATACAGGGATTTAGGGAACAAGAAAACGACGTATAATGATGGCCCGCCTCTTTTAAAACGGGACAGACCCGCCTTGGGCTTTATCTTATTGGGTTTAGAAGCAAAATGATTAGGCCTGTATCTTATTCAATTTCGGTACATTTGGTGCACATTGAAGTAATTCATTTGTTAAGCAGAGTAGTTTCAGAGACTAGAAACTTCAGATTAGAAGCTGGATAATTTAATGTAGTGTAATTTTATTTTGTAAGAAAATTAAAAGGTATTGATATATGTAAAAAAAAATGAAGAGGGATCGGATTACACTGTTTTTTTGTGATATCGAATGACATCGTCCATTTTCAAAGTCCAAACAGTCGATCCAAACCGTTCAATATGATGGATATATTAAAATGTGCTTGCAGATCAAATTTTACATTTTTTTGAATTTTTTTACTATTTATTAAGATGGGTACAAAAATTCAATGGTCTGAAAACAACGATTTTATAAAGTACTTAATAAATAGTAAAAAAATTCAAAAAAATGTAAAATTTGATCTGCAAGCACATTTTAATATATCCATCATATTGAACGGTTTGGATCGACTGTTTGGACTTTGAAAACTTTAAAAATGGACGATGTAATTCGATGTCACCAAAAACGGTGTAATCCGATCCCTCCACAAAAAATATATAAAGTTTGATAGATAAAATTACAATTTTTTAATTTATACGAAAAACTTAAACCTCTTTCTCCATCACTATCATTCTCCCCTGAGTTTAAGCTCTAAATTATTAGGGAGACTTTTGAAACAGTCGTGTGTGTTGTCATGTCTATTCTAGATAATCTCCTTAATTTTTCTTTGTCCTTTTCAAATAATGAAGTATGGACTCTAATTTGAGAAAATTGTAAGAATCAGTCTTTTATCAAGCAACGAAAGGCCTCTATGAAATTCAAACGAAAAATTCATTGTAGATATTAGACAGTTAAGTGGCTTGATTTCCAACCTCTTATTATAAAAAAAAAATAAGAAAATAATTAATTTTGGCTTAATGAGAACTTCATTGGAGCTATTGCATATCGCGATAATTAATTTTTTAATAATATTTGTGAGTTAATAACAGAAATTAGGTTTTTTGTTTTTAAATATTCCACTGAATACAATTTAATCGGTTTCAACCATATATTTTCCATACAAAAGATATTGATTTAGCCGAGTAAAATTGATGTGGTTCTCGATTTAGTAACTATTTGATACAACTATGGTTAACATGCTAGCTCATGGGAGGAAAAAAAAAATATCTTTTAATAGTTTAATGCTTCTTTCTTTCTCTGTTTTTTTCCTTTCTTTGTAACTTGTAAGGGAAAGATTCGAAGTAGTGTTTATACTCGGAAGCTCCCATTAACAGACACAAGCTAAAACCGTAGGAATAAAAATAAATATATGCTTTATTTCAATTGTGTTAGCTTTTCCTATTAGAGGTATTATGATTATTATTCCAACTTTGTAATTGTTTTTAATTTTCAAGATGTATGATAGTTTCATAATTAATGATATTTTTTTTAAAGAAATCACCTTTTGATTTTCACACTAACAAAATTACGAATTCTCATTGGCTGATTGTTAATTGCTAATTTTAAATTGGACTTTCAATCACAACTTTTAATCCAACGCGATAATTATATTTCAGTTTAAAAAAAAATTTAAGTTAATTTCTATTATTCTATAACAGTTGTATTTAATTATATTTTAAATTTATTGATGTAGATGCTTCTACTCGTTCTTTCTTAAATGATAGAGGATGACAATTTCTCAATTATCATGCAATTAATGCAGGATAAGTTTGTAGAAAGGAAAACTGCCTTGTGCTTGAGGATAGTTCAAAATTGTACTTCAATAATATTCCTCCTTTCAACTGATAAGAGTTAGGTGGCAAAATACCATTTTAGTTTGACAAATTAAATGCTAGTGGTCCCCAGATGCATTCCTAACATAAAGTCACCACACAATTGGCCGTTTGATTTTTGATGTATTGGCAATGAAGAGGGTTCAAATGCCTCTATTTTTTGTGTCTCCATTATGCCTCTATTTTTTAAAAATTTAATAACTCAAAATTTGAAACTTAAAAGTCAAAATAAAACCGTTGGATATGATTTACATCATTTTATCTATGCACATGTAAAAAATTACGTTATTTTAACTTTGTTTTGGTTGTCATCAAGTGCTTTTAAAAAAAAGTACTAATGTGAATAATTTCTAGACATTGATTTTTCAACTTATTGATTCACATAAAAACAAAATTAAAATGTGATAATTTTTTACGATTACATAGAGAAAATAACATAGATCATATCTAACAGTTTTATTTTAACATTTATAATTTAAATTTTGAGTTATTAAAGTTTCTCAAAATAAAGACATGTTGGAGGCACAAAAAAATGAGACATTTGAACCCTTCTCATTGGCAATTATTAATATATTTTTCATTTTATTGCATAAGAAGAACATGCCCACAAGAAAGGCTATTTCAAATTTTCAATGATGTAATTCATGCAATTAGATAATAAATACGGACTCCAACAAAGACAATTTGCTCAATTATTAATCAATAATATCGTCCTCTTAAATGAGACCAGCCTTAGGTGGCAATTGGAAAAATAAATTGTTTAATTGGTTTTTTATTATTTCAGCCTCAAGTATATTGCCATATGAACTATCTTTTCTAATTTTTTTATTTTTGCTGATCAATTTCTTCCCTGATTTTTTGTACTTCTTCTTGTGGTGGTACCACATCAATGCAATAATTATGGAGTCCCTGGTCTAATCCCATGTATAAGCCTCTCTTATTTTTAATATTTTTTCTGATACATAATTAATGCTTAAATAACCATTGTTATACATATTTTAGGATCTAAAGCTTTGGAATCTCCATGCAATAATTATTCCATATGTATAATCAATCACAATCCTTGAAGATAAAAGAACCATCAACTCTATTTCAAAAATACGTAACACACTAAGCAACAAATAAATTATGACAAATTGCAAAAAGTACACAATTTATATAAAATAAAAAGGTACAACATTTAAAAAAATACACATGCGTATGCTCATGTCATGCTTCTCTCTGTGCCAAAATTAATTTATTCATAACCCCCTCTTTCGAGTTCGGATCCCTTTTTAACTCCAAAAATAATTAAAATTCTGAGTTTTAATCTGAACCGTCCGAGGAATTTTAGCACGCATTTTAAAGAGACCCCGTAAATTTTCAAATTGGCCCAAATTAGCATACATTCTGATCAGATAATCTGAATCCAAACTCAAAATTTGAGTTACCCGGGAGATTTAACCCCTCACCAACCGATCACCTAAAGCAACTCCATTTTTGAGTTTTGATCTGAATCGTCGGAGCTGCTCTAACATGAATATTAAAGGGATCCGGTATGTTCTACCACAAACTAGATTGGTCCGAATTTCTGATTAAGACGTTACGGATCAAAACTCAAAAATTAGGTTCCTTGGATACGGACTCTCACCAGCCTCCCAGTAAACTTTTCTTTTCATTTTATTATTATTACTGTTAATAATTTATTGTTATTAGTCGTCTCTTGCTGTGCCTGATTTGCAATCTATAAAAAGGAAAAGCACCTCTACGGCTCCTGAGATGCTCAATCTCTTTTTTGTTTTTTCCCTGTCCAAAGGGGCACTGTCCAGTGCATGTATGCATATCTACCGTCAATGTACTGTTGGTTACCTGTCTGGCTCTGGTTTCTTGATCTTGACATTTTTTGACATCATTTATGTGCCTCTGCCGAATTTTGTTTCCGCTCAAGACTTTAGTCGGTCATTTTTTTTTTTCCTTTCAGAAAACAAAAAATTGATTTGTTAGAAAAAAAGATTAATTATATTTTCTTCAAGAATAATAAGGATTGAACAATTGAGTCGATTTAAAGGCACATAAAATTATAAATATGAGGTGACTAAATCATTGATTCAGTCACTTCCAAGTTTTCAAAAAGTGAGCCCTCCCAGGGCAGCGCGGTGAATCAATTTTTTTAAGAGTGATGCTTATATGGACATAAGGACCTATTTGTAAAATGAACATATTTTCATTTTCAAAGTTCAAACAGTTAATCCGACCGTTCAACATTATCTCCATATTAAAATGTACTTGGAGGTCAAATTTTACATTTTTTTGAATTATTTTACTATTTATTAAGTATTTTACAAAAACTAGTTAAATTCAGACCATTGAATTTTGTAAAAAACTTAATAAATAGTAAAAAAATTAAAAAAAAATGTAAAGTTTGACCTCCAAGTACATTTTAATATGGAGATAATGTTGAACAGTCGGATCAACTGTTTGAACTTTGAAAATGAAAATATGTTCATTTTACAAATAGGTCCTTATGTCCATAGAAGAATTTGCCTTTTTTTAATACTCCTTTTAGAGCACATATGTGGTGAGCGAATTAATGATTCGATCTATCTATTTTTAGACTGAATCAACGGTCCTTACTATTTTTAAGAAAAAAAGTAATCATATGTTTTCTGAGGAATTATTTTTTTCTTATCTAAAATAAAAAAATTGTTTGTCGATTTGCTTTTGTGCTATTTATATGCTTTTGTTTTATTCTCTTTTGGTACTATGCCGAGGAGATCAACCAATCAGCGTATCGCTTTACAACCTTTAACAGAGAGAAAATGCTGCACTTATCATTTGACATTAATTTCTTGCTTAGAGGAAGAAGCAATGAATAAAAAATAAAAAAGGACTTGGAGATGAATATAGACCGCATGTGGGTTCCTATGTGTGAATGGGCAGATGCGACTCTACTCATTGTGTTTGAGGATGAAATGACTGGTGGTACAAAGGAGGAGGCAATATAATGAGAAAGAGGCTCATGGTGACGGCTCGAACAGTTATTTTGGTTTATAGTGATAATATGCTTACGATACCCTAGTTCATCTAATAAGTAGTAGTATCATCTGATCTGAGTTACTGATCTATAACAGCTTTGTTTGATTGTTGTGTGTTATTTAATTTTGGAGATACCTGTTGCTCGTCTGTAATTACAACTTTTTCCTATGTGCGTAGTGCAAATGGGCTATATGCCTTTTTTTCAATTCAATAGACCGCATGTGGGATGTGAATTGATATGATAATAAGATGCAACCGTTGTAAAACAGACGTGTAGAGCATGAAATTAATAGGCATCAAATTATATGAAATTTTTAGTGGTGTCAATTAACATCATAACTTTTATAAAATTTGGAAATTATATGAAATTTTAATTTATTTAGAAAATGTTTAAGTTTTTCTTAATTATTGACATTAGTGATTAAAAATCTTAATTGTTAGTTTTGAGTGATTGTTGGCCATAAAAATACTATTTTACTTAATTATTGATTTTATGCTATCACATAAGAAATCTCGTAAAGTACGGTAGAGTTGTTGTCACATATATCTTTTATATTGATACGATGAGCGAGTAGAGAACAACTATTGACAAAGAGAGAAGAAAAAGAGACGTGTAGCAAAGAAGAGAATAAACATAAGCGCGAGAAAGCGCATTATTTTCAGCCGTGAGATCGATATGAGTCTCACGGATCAAAGAGGTGGTTTCACTGTAAATAAATAGTAAAAATCCTTTCAGAATTTTATTCTATAAAATAAATTTGACCAGATTTGAGTATTGCAGTAAAAAATTACCTCAAATCGAATTATATTTTATCTTTATAATCCTCACTGTAAAAAAAAAAGACATAATCTAAATTCGAATTTGGTTCTAACCTGCCTCAATTCAGCCATTTACAATAAGATATCTAATGCAAATCACTATCCGGAAATAGTATACTATTAAACATAACACTTAGACTAAAATTTGCCCATAAAAATAAAATATTGAAGGAAACAAAATTAATATTAAACACTTTTAAAATAATTTTTTTAATATAACAGATTACGAACTTTTTCCTTACATATAAAAGTGCTAATAGAGTAAGAACGGGTGACACTGAAAGAAAATGAGGCTAAACTTTCCTATAAATTGGAAATTTGTAATTTTGTTTTGTATGCATCATTATTTTTTAGCTCTTCTTCTAAAATAAAATTACACTGCACTATATTAGATTTTTCAGCTTTGCAATCTCAAATTTACAGTTCTTTTATGTAATTGTACGTACTTGAAGTCAGGGATGAAAATAGAAAATTTAAATTAGAAAACTGTAAAGTAAAATGCAATATATAGCACCTGGAATTTAATATAGGTCTTTTCAAAGTGGAATTCTAACCCACTATTACAAGCACAATTTAGCAATTTATTAGAAATGTTGAACAATATAAAACCGTAAAATAAATAATTAAATTTCAATATACACAATAAAAGAGTCCCAACAATTCGAATCTGCATCCTCTGTGTTAGTGCACATGATTCTTTAATGTTAGTGTTGATTTAAATCGGACAGTTCAAATCTCAACTTAAAAATTGAGTTACTGCAGAGGATACAAATTTCAAATGAATTATTCGGATGCGGTTCGGCAGAGTCAAAAATTCGTAATTCGAATATAATTTGGAAATGATTCAAAATTATCCGTATCAAAGATCTCAGTCCCACAAGAGAACAAAAAAAAAAGTTCGGAAAAAAATTGCAAATAATTTGAAAAGTTTCGTGAATTATTTGTGAATTTGAAAAAGTTCGTGAATTATTTGCAAATTTTTTGTGAATTTTGTGACTATGATTCCATTAATTGAAGGAATGCAAAATCTTATCGCACGGTGTAATGCTGCTGTCGCAACAGCAGATCAAATCCGAACGGCTCAGAATATGGAAGTGCTCCGAGAGCAGACACGGTCGCACTGACGTGCAGTCACGTGAGACGTCCCTACTTTTAGAGTGCGTATCCTCTGAGATATCTCATATTTTGCATGACTGACTTGTCCGGTTCCTATTCGGGGATAGCGCACCGGTCAGTATTATTTCAGCTTGAGATTCGTACCAGACGTATTTGAACGGTTGAAATTTTTCATAAAGTCACGCAAAATATGAGTATCTCAGAGGATGCGAATTCGGTGGGTAGCAGTGCTACTGTAGCACGTGATTCACAAGCAGGGTCCCAAGTCCCAACAAATGAGTTGGTGACTTGGCGCGGTAGGTGGGCCAGACTATTCCTACGGCTCCTCTCGTCTTTCCCTCTGCCGTGGAGAAGCTGCAGTCGGTTCATGCACCAGGCACATGTCCGTAATTATCAATAATAAAAAACAAAAGAACGATGAGGGTTCAAATGCACTCACATTTTTGTGCTCCCAATGCACCCACATCTTTTATCTCCGTTTTTAAAGTCTGAACAGTCGATCCGAGCCGTTCAACATAATCTTCATAATAAAATATGCTTGGAGACCAAATTTTATATTTTTTAGAATTTATTTACTATTTTTTTAGATAGATACAAAATCACTTTATCGGATGGTCCAGAATCTCCTTAAAACAGTGATTTTGTATCTATCCAAAAAAATAGTAAATAAATTCTAAAAAATATAAAATTTGGTCTCCAAGCATATTTTATTATGAAGATTATGTTGAGCGGCTCGGATCGACTGTTCGGACTTTAAAAATGAAGATATATATATATATTTTTTGGGTGCATTGGGAGCATAGAAATTTGATACGTGCAAAGGGTATATGTAAAAAGCTTTATCCTCAAATACACTTTCGGTTTAGATCGCAAGTATACAATCCTACCGTTTAGTATATTATCGGGTATCGAACCACAAGGAGTAAGATAAATACTAAATTTTCAACTTTAAATGATAAATTTCAGAAAATAAAGAAAATAAAGTGCAATAAAGTAAATTTGGGGGGTTTGTAGTAAAAGTCCTAAGGTTGGGTTCAATACTCGAAAGGAGTTTTAAACAATTAAAAGTAAAAGTAAAAGAGAGAAAAGTCGATTTGTTTTCAAGGTTTAGAGAATCTAGGGGTCTTTGGTCTACAATCCCTTGCTAATTCTATTTATTCGGTATTTGCTTAAATTCATGTATGATTTGATGAGGTTTCTAACCTAATATGTCATTAAGGGTCACTTTCATGAATTAATAACGTGTCTAAGTAATTCGGACTTCACGGTTAGGTCCTTCACCCTAGCTACTTAGACCATAAGCTCTTGTTAGTCTCTCCTCTCCTCGAATATTGGTACTTCTCAATTAAGTCCATGATACCAATATCCGACTCGATTTGAGATGTCCTAATTAGGGTTTGACTTCACGGTTAGGTCCTTCACCAAGTCCCTAACCTTAATTTCTGTAGTTCCGGCTTAGATTAAATTGGTTAGAATCTTAATCTAAAACCTAAGGTATTTGCATTCATAATTTGGTACTATCCTATTGATCCTAGTCAATTTTGGTTCTTTTGAAACCAAAACGAGATGCTACAATTCAAGTACTAATTATGTTTCTAACACAAATTATTAAATCACAGAAATTAACGATCAAATCCGATAAAACAATCATAATAAAAGCAAATAATCGAATAAAATAGAATTAAACAAGTTCATGCATATTGACCTAAACCCCTAGAGAGAGAACTACTCCCTCTTGGAGAGAAACATTGCAAAGTTTGGCAAAGAATAAAAGGAAATGAAATAAAGAATAATTACACCCTTTGAAACTAGAACCTCAATCTTGCCGAATCTTGCTCAAGAAACCCTTCTTCTCCTTGCTTGAAAGCTTCACCTTCTTCAGAAAATATTGCTAAGATTTGTGTGTAGAGAGAGAATGAGATGTGTTGTGGGATGGATGGATAGTTTGGTGGATGGTTTTGAAGGGAAAGTTCTAGCCCTTTTTATAGCAAGAGATCATACCCAATTTAGAGGCTAGAAGGTGGAGTTAGTGGGTGCTCTTTTTGGCATTTCTTTCCTGGCAAGTATTGCTATTTTTTGGCTTCTTAAAACGTGTCATTGGAGTGCCAAAAATAGAAACAGTGTTGAAACCGGGTAAATTTGGCTGTCTGCGTGTTCAGTGCGTCCGCACTGGCTGAGAGTGCGGGTGAAGGACCCGCACTGGATTCAACTTTCCTTATTTAACTTGGTGAAAATCCTGCGTAATCTTCTGAGTGCGTCCGCACTGGTGAGAGTGCGGGTGAAGGACCCGCACTGCTGAGCTTCTGCAGTTTCTGAAAATCCGACCAAGTACCGAATGCGGATGGATGACCCGCATTGGCGTGTGAGTGCGGACGCATTACGCTCGGGAAAAATCCTGGCTTGTGCTGAGAGGTTGGAAAATCGGCTAAGTACTGAGTGCGTCCGCACTGAATCTCAGTGCGGGTGGTTGATCCGCACTCAGCCTTAATTACATCATTTTTCGTCTTTTCCTGCATTTTAAAGCCAAACTACCGCAGTAACTTGATTCTAGGTGTAATTTATTCCTTTTATATTCAAAATACATGATAATTTGAGTTATTTTATGATAAAAACTAGATCAAATGTGTATATAATTTACGCTTATCAAAATTTGGGTGCATTTGAACCCTCCTTTACCACAATTTCATAACTAGTCAGGTAATCACTGTAGTGAGCTCAAAATGTAATATTTTTATTAGAGTAAAATTAGAAGTAAAAGAACTTTTTAACTATTATATCTATCATGTTTTATGTATTTATATTTCTTATTATCATTTATAATTGTAAAACACTAAATTTTATATTCCTCGCCAACAGATAAAATAATAAACGTATGAGATCAACCTGCCTACGTCATGCGTGGGTGACTTTTAACGATATTATCGAAAATAACAGTACACAATGCATAACATTCTGATTAGAAAATCTCGATAAATAAATGTTTATTATCGGTAAATAAATACTTAATTGGTAATTTAATATTTTAGTTAATTCTCTTCATTCATTTATAATCTAATAACATTCCACAATAAATATTCTCAATAAGAATTAACTTTCAAATCCAAAATCATTGCCAGCCTAACATCACAATATATTTAATGAGGAGGGTTCAATATCTCATGCCTTTCATACCTCATCATACTTCATATTTAATATCTTCGTTTTCAAAGTTTAAAATGCCTATCGAACCCTCAACACGATATCCATACTAAAATATGCTTGGAGATCAAATTTTATAATTTTTGAAATTTTTTTACTATTTTTTAAGATAGGTACAAATCACTATTTTTGGACTGTTGAAAAACAATGATTTTGTACCGAGGAGGGTTCAAATGCACCCAAATTTCTATGCTCCCAATGCACCCAAAAAATATATACATATATCTCCATTTTTAAAGTCCGAACAGTCGATCCGAGCCGCTCAACATAATCTTCATAATAAAATATGCTTGGAGACCAAATTTTATATTTTTTAGAATTTATTTACTATTTTTTTGGATAGATACAAAATCCTTGTTTTAAGGAGATTCTGGACCATCCGATAAAGTGATTTTTGTATCTATCTAAAAAAATAGTAAATAAATTCTAAAAAATATAAAATTTGGTCTCCAAGCATATTTTATTATGAAGATTATGTTGAGCGGCTCGGATCGACTGTTCAGACTTTAAAAACGGAGATAAAGGATGTGGGTGCATTGGGAGCACAAAAATGTGGGTGCATTTGAACCCTCCTCTTTTGTACCTATCTAAAAAAATAGTAAAAAAATTATAAAATTTGTTCTCCAAGCATATTTTAATATGGATATCATATTGAGCGGTTCGGATTGACAATTTAGATTTTGATAACAAAGATATTAAATATGAAGCATGATGAAGTATGAAAAACAAGTATTGGAACCATCCTCATATTTAATTTATTTCAGAAATCAAATCATGGTCCACAAACTCCAAGTCCATCAAAATAAATTCACGGTGCAGTCAACTATTTGACCACATCCAACGGTTGATATGTCACGTACCCCACGGTGCAGAAAGGAGACAGCCGGACAAAAAGCGTCCGATTGCGGATAATGTGAGAATTTCTGGTCAAATATCGCTAGCGACACTTTTAGCCAATGGGGGACAGCCACGTGTTAATATAGCGCTGGCACCAGGAGAGAGGAGGTTCCGGTTGGCGCGCCGCGAGTGCAAACGAATAAAATAACACGCGTGCGGCTCATGCTTCAGCGAAGTGGGGCCCACGTTGTGGGATTCGGTACATCAGCTACTCGACGGGATTTACACGGACAGCGTTGGAAACGTTTTGTATAAAAAATAGAAATTACTTTTGCATTCTATTCTATTTCTGCATTTTAATCCAAAAGTTTTTGTATTTAATGTAGAATTAGTTTATACGTTAACTCCACACCATTTTATATATTAGTAGTGTTTATTATTTTTATCTGAGTTAAAATAATTGTTGAATAAGTAAAAATACCATATTTTTAAGTTTAAATTTCCAATTCAAAATTCTCGATGCAATTTTGAAAAATTAATATCGCACATGACACCAAATTTTTCGACAATAATTGTGGAATCAAGATCCCCCATATAAATACATACAGTGTGGATTTATAGGATGTATTTGTAAAGAACGTGGTTAAAATGTCTCATTATTTTCGTGTTCCACTTATGTTTCACATCCTTATCTTTGTTTTCAAAGTCCAAATGCACTATCCGAACCACCCAACACTATATCTATATTAAAATGTGTCTGAAGACCAAATTTTATAATTTTTACAATCAAATTACTATTTTTTAGATAGGTACAAAATTAGAAGATTTTGGACAATCTAAATATAGTGATTTTGTACCTATTTGAAGAATAGTAAAAATGTTCTGAAAAAAATATAAAATTTGATCTCCAAACATATTTTAATATGAATATCATGCTGAGCTGTTAAGATCAACTGTTTGAATCTTGAAAAATCAATATATAGGACATTTTAGCCCACTCATTTGTAAAATAATATTTTAAAACCAGAGAGTATCATTTTTTTTATAAATCCAATGATGCGCAGCATGACCAGAGATGAGAATCTACATCGGTGAGCGTAATTTTGTTGTATTGCTTGTTTACTTGTTCATGCAATTTCTTTTTTATTTTCATTTTTGTCCGACTATGCAACTAGATCATTTGAAATAGGTTTAATTTTTAATTTTATATTCACTGTAGCTGTATCCATGAGATACGACGATTAATCCTGAATATACGCCCCTACTCTACCAGTTTAAAAGGAATGATTCATTGTCGAGTTGTTCTAACTGCCCCATTAAATATATATTTCTAGGTTTTATATAAAATTAACGGTTGAAATGCATGTAAAATGTTGCTTTAAAATAATTTTGAAGAAGAGGGATCATTTGACAATTCTAACAATGATATTTAAAAAAAAATTCAAATAAAGTTGAAATAAAATATATATATATATGTATACATATGTTATTAGACACATCGCCACATCGGTGGCCTAACAATCAAATTTTTACGTAGCTATGTATTGCTTGATGATGCATGAAGGATCGCTGATTTTATACAGTTGAAATTTCAAGTTCCTTAATGCATGCTAAAATATACATCGTATGTGCATAATGTAGACCATGTCTATAATGTTTTATTTTAAATTTATATATTTTTATAATAGCTGAGATTGTCAAAATAAATAATTGGCTTATGATTTTCCACTTTTTTGAATGTCACCGGTAAATTTTGGGTGAGATCAAGGACACTGTAAATCTTGAAGGAGCTATTATTCCTTAACATTTCTATTATATCCATCCTTATCAAGATATCATTGATATGTTTCAGGCCAGTAAAAAAAATATCTTTCTAATTTAATAAAAAAACAATATGACAAAGGCTGTTCTAATTTCTTTTCCGTTCCCATAATAATTTGCTTTTTTATTCGTTTTTGCATTCCAATTTGCAAGGTGATTGATAACTGGAAGCAGCATAAACAAATTATATCATTATTAAGTTCAAAACATATTCTAATGAACAACATATGATTGAATGCATAAATGGATGTCCACTATTTTTCTCAACAAAATCACATTGACCATGACAAAGTAGCACAACAAATCAGCACAGGGGTTATGGACATACCTTAATAATTAATTTTTTTTAGGAGTGATGATATGGTACTTTACAAAGTGTGTTTCGGTCTGTACTACGAATTTATATCTACGTTTTTAAAAATTTAGATAGTCGATTCAAACTGTTCAACTCGATCTCCATATAAAAGTTGTCCTTACAAACCAAAATTTACATTTAAAAAAAAAAATACTATCTTTTCATATAGAAAGAAATAAAAAAATAATACTATCTTTTCATATAGAAAGAAAATCACTTGATTTAAATATTCTAGACCATCTCAAAATAGTGATTTTCTTCCCATCTACAAAAATGATAATAAATTTAAAAAATATAAATTTTTGCATAAGTACATATTCATATGATAAAGATATATGAACAGTTCAGATTGACTGTCTCAACATCAAAAATAAATCTATGAATTCGCAGTGCGCACTTACGTGCGAATTGTAAAGTATCACAGCCTCACTTTTTTTATTATTATTTAATTCTCCGATCTCCTCACTCTTGGGGTTTAATGGCAGCCTCAGAGGGTAGACAAAAATTAATTGTGCGGTGGGAAGCGTCTACAATTAAAATGCCAATTTAATATAAGATAATTAGATTCCATTTATTGCTACACAACTGTGGGGAATTTAAGACAGGCTTCCTTATATAATAAAAAAATGCATTATTTCAATTGCCATGTCAGCATGAATTGGCACAAGCCCGCTGTTTTGGAGATAGGAGTAGGTCCGATGGGCATCGGACCTACATTTAGGTTCAATTAGCTCTAGGACCGTACGATTAGCATCAAGATCTATGTGCAGGAAATTGATACAGACTTGCACGGATTTTGATACAGAGCACACGAATCTTGATGCAGATCTAATGGTCATCACACCCATCGAACCAAGATAGGTCCGATGGGCATCGGACCTACTCTGATTCCGCTGTTTTGGGGTCAAATTTGCTGGATTCGACGTGATAAAATGTTATACGAGTTCCCTACTTTTCTTTTCCTTCTTAACTAATTTTTTTTTTGGTTGACTCCAGCTTTGGTAAGCCCCGGATATTTTTTTACCAATATAATATTTTTATTGTAAGACTTTTTATCCTTCTCCAAATCATGGTCTACCGGTAGGGGTGAAAACGGTATGAATAATATCTGATTCGTATTCAATATGTATTTAAAAAATTAGATGTGAATATCTGATATCTGAATATTCATGTGGATATAGATACTGATATAGATTTACGTTTCAATTATCCGTATCCGAATAGTAGATATATATCATATATTTTAATATATATTATGAAAAAATATTGTTATTCACCGTTAAAATTAGATAAATATTATGAACTTTGATATTTTTTAATATTATTTTAATAAATATCCGATCCGATCCGTATCCGGCTGATATCCGATCCGTATCCGAAAAATTAAAAAAGATACGGATATGATTTTACCACTATCCGCTTCATATCCACTCCGTTTTCACCCCTATCTACCGGCTATCTTTTTCATTTTTTAAGAAAACCAATAATTTCTTTTTGCAAGTAAGTTATAAGAGTAGAACTAGGGTGTGATGTGCTCACCAAACCCTTTGGTGAGCACAACTCTACATAAACTATCAGATTCACTTCAAACGAAATTAATCTAACCGTTGAAACCGATGTACTTTACGAGTGATGGGCGTACATGCAAAATTTTGAATTTTTTGAATTCATTTAGTCTCAAGTCAAGTGGTCAAAATTGAGAATTTTTTGAATGCATTAAAACAACTTCATTTTGGATCATTCATTTTTCATCAATTTTGACCACTTGACTTAAGACTAAATGAATTCAAAAAATTCAAAATTTTGCATGTACATGCATCACTCGTAAAGTACATCGGTTTCAACGGTTGGATTCATCTCGTTTGAAGTGAATCCGATAGTTTATGTAGAGTTGTGCTCACCAAAGAGTTTGGTGAGCACATCACACCCTAGTTCTACTCAAGTTATAATATTCACATGAAATCATTCATTCATTTTTGAACCTGCAATCTTCCACGATATTGTCTTTTATTACTAAATCAAAACTTGATTCTCGTAAAATAATAATTAAAAATAGTATTTTCTTCTTTTTTTTACAACAATATTTGAAGTTCTGTCTTTTCATTTTTTTTCTTAACGAAAACAATTCTAACTTTTTTTTAATTTTGTTTTTGGGTTAGAAAATAGCAATTCGAGCATGTTGCGTAGCGGTTGGAGTGCACCGTGATACGAATAGCTGATTTTAGCCTTTGAATATAGATACATTAGTAAAAAAAATAGATCGTTCCTCTTGTTTTATTGACATTTCAATATTTTTTGTGTTTTAAGCATTGTTCTTATGAATTGATGCAAATAACTAAATAGTTCGGGATAGGTATTCTATCACATAACCTTATCGCTTAAAATCAATTCAACATGCATTTGTCATAGCTTGAATTTCATTTTCGCTATCTCAACGAAGTGTTGAATCTTGTAATTGTTTTATTCCCACACATAACAATAAGAATATTAATTTTATCATTGTTTTAACACGCTACGGTTCCATCACAATTGTAGTCTTATTATACAATGATTAATGTACTTTATAATGTTAGAATGTCCCGTGTTTTGTATTAATTAGGAGGGACAACTCACAATCCAATCAAAACACATGCAATCATGAAATAGAAATGAAAAAATCAAACAAGAAGCTATCCTATTTTTAATATAGAAGTAATTATCAAAATCTTATAGAAAACAAAATTAATAAAAATTGTTGATTTATATTTTGGAGTCAGTCGATCTGCCAGACCAAATTGTATTAGTTTTAAAAAATGCCTACAAAAATTAATAAAAGGAATGAAAATATTAATCAAAACTACTCTATTTGATATACATAATTATAAAAAATAATGATCCAATTTGAACCAATTCATTCCTATTTTATTAATACACAATAGGGTTGCTAAAGTATGACAACCTAAATTGTAGAACTTTAAAAAACTACTTTTTTCTTTTCAATTGTGGATTGTGATACAACCATTAGATATATGCTTATGTTCTCATAAAGACGAATGAACAAAAGTAGAAACATAAACTAACACTTCTTTAAGAAACAGAATTATAATATTCAGAACTATTGTCAAATACAGTGTTCTAAATAGCGCGCTATAGCGTTTTTGGACTCCAAACGCTAAGCTATGACATCAAAGTGCGCTATTGAGCTATGACTGCTATAGCGGTGATAGCGGTCCGCTATAGCGCATAACGCGTAGTGCAAATAGCGCGCGCTATACAATATGGGCTTTTTTAAGCAATTTATATGGACTTTAAATAATGACCAAAAAAAGTCCAAACCGAAATTGAATTTGTTGCTACTTGCTACAGATAAATCAATTTGAAATTGGGAATAAAAATTGAAATTTGAATAGAAAAAAAGCCCAAACCGAAATTGAAATTTGAATAGAAAAATAAATAAATTATGTCATGAATCATGATCCTTAACATATTTTGAATAGGAAAAATAGAAAGTTTATAATATTACTCTGGATATTTTGAACTGCAATTTGGATTTTGTACGGGTTCAATATGAATATTATAATTTCTTAATTACTTTGGTGTTATTTATTGTTCTATGAGACTTTAGATAATGTTGATATTTAAGTATAAATATTGAATATACATAATGTAAAAAAAAACGCTATGTGACATAGCTTCCGCTGTAGCGACGCTATTCGCTATAGGTTTTTTTTGTAGTCTTTCCGCTATGACGCTATAAACGCTATTTAGAACCTTGATCAAATATAATGTGCTATTAAGAGCATCTACATATCCGCAATTCAAATGAGTTTCTAAATAACTGTTAATCACGTTTTAAAAATTAAGATTTCTAAAGTCTAATTCTCATATTTTTGAAATTAATTTTAAATTTTTTATTAAATCATGTCAACAATAAATTAAAAAAAAAAAAAATTTCGGCCAGAGATGCAGATGCTTAATACATTCTATCCTCTCGGATGAAATAAATAACTTTTAAACTGTTTGGGCAATTAAGATGCTCTCTATCAAAAAAATGTTGCTTGTCTGATCTTCATTCCTTTCAAGAAACCCCACAGCACAAAACAGGTCACTGGCGCCGGGGGCCACAAGTTATAAGCAATTGACGGACTATGAACCAAGTGCATGCAACAAAACAATGTCCAAGCGAATAGGAAAAGTGATAGGAGGAGATGATGCCCGACCCAATAAGGCGAAGGCGAGAGGAGACCATTTTCCCCACTCTTTAGCAGCCCCCACTCCTTTCGTCCCTTCTCTCTTTCCTCCACTCTTTCCTCCACCTCACTTATAAATATCCCTCTCCTTTCCTCATGCTCTTTTTTTCTCCTCTCTTTCTCCTCCTTTTAAACTCTCCATTACCCCCTCCCTCCCCTCCTCTCCAGTTGTGTTCCACCTGTCCCATACAGAACCCCTTCTCCTTCTTCAAAGGAGCTCAGGTTTGCAACTGTTCACTATCTCTCCTCTCCTCTGTACCTTTTTACTTTTGATATCTGTTTTTTGCTCTCCCTTGTGTTCTTTGGACTGTTCTATGTGCTTTTTCTTTCGATCGTCGATTGCTCTGGATCTAGTTCATATAGGATTGGTACATCTACGGTTTAAATCGCTTGTTGTGCATGCATTTTGACCAGATCTGGCTGTTTCCTCTTCAGATCTCTTCTCCAATGTTTCCTGACAGCGATACGTGTTCTGTTTTTTTCCCTGATCGGTTTTAAATTAGCGTTTTGCAGATTACAAGACTGGGATAATGCATATTACAGGTCTTATCCTTGTCTATTCCAGCGACGATTAGTGAGAGTCGAGCATAGTAGTCTATTCCACAAAGAAAAGTCCAATTTCTCTCTGAAAGAAAGATATCATTATACAATCTTATTTTTAACCTCTTATTCCTTACAGAGTGGGGACCTGATCTAATCTGAACCGTCTGTGCAGATCTCAAGGGACCCTCCACGCACCAAAAATATAACTCAAGAAAACGGCTAGTAGGCAGCCAAAAAAAGAAACAAGAAAGGAAAAAGAAAATGGACGCAGCAGTAGCAACAGCTACTGTAGGAGGGGACATGAGAAAAGCACCTTCTCATGCTTCGATCGCCGAGCAAGACGCCTTCGATGATCTATCTCGGCTGTTGGATAAGCCTCGACTCAACATTGAACGGCAGAGATCATTTGATGACAGGTCAATGAGCGAATTCTCAATTGGGGGCAACATCAAAGCCGGTATGGATGGATATGATGCTGTCTATTCCCCCGGTATCATATCAGGTCTCGACACACCGCTCAGTTCAGCCCGAAATTCATTCGAGCCACACCCCATGGTAGGTGAGGCATGGGAGGCACTGAGACGGTCACTGGTTTATTTTAAGGGGCAACCTGTGGGTACAATTGCGGCTTATGATCATGCATCGGAGGAGGTGCTCAATTATGATCAGGTATGCAATCATTGTAAAAAATACTGTTTTCTCAATATTCAAGTTCAGTGCTGGTGTGCAGTGACATCAGACCTTGGACATGTATATTATGCTCGGCATGATGTGTATCTTTTTAGTTTGATTTGTGACTATTTGGTCATACTGGCCAAATTACAGGTTGATTAATGCTCTCTGCTGTGTATTTTTGCAAAATTTTGATACCGGAAAGCTCTTAATCGCTAGATTCTTTTCTTTCGTTGTATTTTTAAGGCATCACCAGCTCAAATATTCTACTTCCATTGTTGTTGATTGCATGCATAAAAATCTTTTGAAGTGTTAGCTGTCCAATGGACTTCTTCCAAGAGATTATTTACCCGAATCAATTTTTTTTTTTTTTTTTAAAAACACAAAGGTCTCCAGCTATGTAGGAACTCTCATTCGTATAAATTAGCTAGCATTTTCGTGACTTGTATTCAGAACATATATATAGCAAATCAATATTGACCTGACTTGATTTTTAAGTCCACAAATATACTTAACTAATAAATTTCAGTTTCTTTGTTATCTGGATTTGTTTTTTTTTAATGAAATTGCTGGCTCCTTGCACTTTTCTCTGAAAAGAAAATGAATTTGTACCTTTCAATTGCTGATTAAACTCACATCAAACCAATCTGATCTTTTCAGGTATTTGTTCGAGATTTCGTGCCAAGTGCACTCGCATTCTTAATGAACGGTGAACATGAAATTGTAAAAAACTTCCTACTAAGAACACTTTTACTCCAAGGCTGGGAAAAGAAAGTTGACCGGTTCAAGCTCGGAGAAGGGGTTATGCCTGCTAGTTTCAAGGTCCTTCATGACCCAAACAGAGGTATTGATACTGTTGTCGCTGATTTTGGTGAGAGTGCCATTGGTCGGGTCGCACCGGTTGACTCTGGTTTCTGGTGGATTATATTGCTTCGGGCCTACACAAAATCTACTGGAGATATTACCTTGGCGGAGAGTGCTCAGTGTCAGAAGGGAATGAGGCTTATATTGTCTTTGTGCTTGTCGGAGGGGTTTGATACATTCCCCACTTTACTTTGTGCTGATGGGTGCTGTATGATTGATCGTAGAATGGTAAGTTTGAATGTATTATTTGACTGGTGGGATATTGTACTAGTCTGTTACCTTCACCAGAGTTGTCATAAGTTTAATTCAGACTAATAATGTTCAACTGTGCCAGAGAGATTGGATTAAGCACCCTAAATAAGCCCAAGTAAGCCTCAATAGTCTAGTTTTGGCACAATGCACACTCAAATTTTCAATCAAGCCCTCAATTTCAGTGAGTAAAGCTTCCATTATGTTACAAGGCCTTAAATTAACATAAATTGTGAATTAACTTGGGAAAAGGTTGGAATAAGAAAGACTAATTAGATGTTTTGTCTTGCTACTTCTTGAGAATCACATATTCGATTTAGAATTAAAATTTGAATGTTCTTACTTTCTGCAGGGAGTGTACGGCTATCCCATAGAAATCCAGGCTCTGTTCTTCATGGCACTGAGGTGTGCTCTGTCCTTGCTAAAACACGATGCTGAGGGAAAAGAGGTTATAGAGAGAATAGTAACGCGCCTCCATGCCTTGAGCTACCACATGCGGACCTATTTCTGGCTTGATTTCCAACAGCTAAACGATATATACCGGTTCAAGACTGAGGAATACTCCCACACAGCTGTGAATAAGTTCAATGTTATTCCTGACTCTATTCCTGACTGGGTGTTTGATTTCATGCCATCCCGTGGTGGTTACTTCATTGGAAATGTCAGCCCGGCAAGAATGGATTTTAGGTAGATTCTAATTTGATAATTAGTCTTTTGACGAAATTAAATATGATATTTTCTAAACCTTGTCTAGTCAAATCCATGAAGATTATAGATTAGCTTGATTATTATGATGTAGATGATAGATCCATAGTTTATGCTAAATACAATTTATTAGATAGTAACTTAATTTACTTGTAATGGCATCAGAATCAACAACCTTCTGCAATTCATACGACTTTAATGTATGTTAGAATGATACTATAGACAATTTAGTTTAGGTATGTGCATTTAATTTATGATCAGTTACATATATCAATTATCTCTTACTCATTGTTATTTATTTATTTGAACTCCTAATTTCAGGTGGTTTGCAATGGGGAATTGCGTGGCGATTCTTTGTTCTCTTGCCACACCAGAGCAGTCAACAGCCATAATGGACCTGCTAGAGGAGAGGTGGGAGGAGTTGATAGGAGAGACACCTATGAAAATTTGTTATCCCGCAATCGAGAGCCATGAATGGAGGATAGTAACAGGTTGCGACCCAAAAAATACTCGATGGAGTTACCACAATGGAGGCTCCTGGCCAGGTAACTGAGATCAACGGTAGTATTAATGTTGTTTATTTTAGATTGCACCTAACATTTACCGAATTGCAACACACTCCAGATTTTTCTTGCTTGCAATTACATACTGAAGTAATATCAAATCAACAACCTTGTTTTGGAGGTCTTAGTTTGGATGACACCTTATGAATTGCTTCCTCTTTCTCCAGCAGAACATTGGTTTATTGTTTTAACCTTTGATTTAAGTCTGTGAATGTCGGTCACAACTGGATGTTAGTTGCTTGCATAAGTCTCTTTGAGTGAGCCTATGGTACTATGCATAGCGTGGATTTGGTCCGTACTATGGATCAATATCTTCTTTTTCAAAGTTCAAATAGTCGATCTGAACCATTTAACATGATCTCCATATGAAAATGTACTTGCATACTAAATTTTACATTTTTTAGATTTTTTTTACAATTTCTTTAGATAGGTAGAAAATGAGTAGAACTAGGGCGTTCCTAAAACCCATCGGATTGACTTCAAATGACGAATTTGAAGCATTGAAACTCTTCTACTTTACGAGTGATGCGTCTACATACAAAAATTTTAGACTTTCAAATTAATTTAGTATTAAGTCAAGCGGCCAAAATTAGAAGGTTCATAAATTAATTTTAATGCATTCATTTTTTGAACGTTTTTTTGACCACTTGACTCTATACAAAATTAATTCAAAAATTTAAAAATTTTGTATGTAGATGCATCACTCGTAAGGTAGACGGGTTTCAACGGTTCGGATTCGTCATTTGAAGTCAATCCGATGGGTTTTAGAGTTGAGTTCACAAAGATGCTTGGTGAACTTAGGAACACCCTAGTTCTACTCGTAGAAAATCACTACTAGATCAAGTGATTTTCTACATATCTAAACAAATAGTAAAAAAATTGTAAAAATGTAAAAATTTGATCTACAAGTAATTTTCATATGGAGATCATGTTCAACGGTTCAGATTGACTATTTGGACTTAGAAAATTGAGATATTGATCCATAGTACAGACCAATCCACTCTATGCATAGTACCATAGTCTCGCGTAATATCTTTTGTTGCTATTTAATAAAAAAAAAAAACCTTCTTTTGTTATTTTTTTCCCCTTCATTTTTACTCTTGGCAAAAAGTCAACTTATTTTATAGTTTAAACCTGACATTGCAAGAAGCTCAATTTTGTTATTCCTGTATGTTATATTCATCTTCCAAAATTTCCCTTGCAGTTCTTCTGTGGCTTCTGACAGCCGCATGCATCAAGGTTGGTCGGCCTCAGATTGCTCGACGAGCGATGGACCTAGCAGAGAGCCGTTTATTGAAAGATGGATGGCCAGAGTATTACGATGGTAAACTTGGCCGTTACGTCGGTAAACAAGCTCGTAAATTCCAAACATGGTCAATTGCTGGCTATTTGGTTGCGAAAATGTTGCTCGAAGACCCGTCTCATTTAGGCATGATATCCTTGGAGGAAGATCGATTGATGAAACCCTTGATCAAGAGATCTTCCTCTTGGACTTGTTGAGGTGGGTGCGAGAAAGACAAGAAACCTACTTATGTGTTGCTCCTTTTTTTTAGCTTTGAAGCATTCTTTGGAGTTATTAATCCTAAGTCTAATCCTTCCTTTGGTTCCTCCCTTTATTCTACATCTCCTAATTTGGAAAAGGTATACTAGTTGGGTTTGCTGTTATACGGTATTGTTGATTATTTGTACGAAAATTGCTGTTGCATCTTTTTAGTGTGAGTCTATTGATCTGATCGGGAGCAATAATGTGGCACTTGAGATGGGTTATTTCTGTGTTTGTTGTAACAAAGAACAGTCGAGTAAATTTAAATTTATACTTTTACTTTTGTTAACTTATGTTGTTTCTGGATATGCTTTTCTTATAAATCTAATGAATGGTTTTACCGTACCTTTATCCGAAAAGTCTCCTGTTTCATTGTCTAATGACGGAGCCAGAAAATATTCAGAGTCAATTTTATCAGAAGTCAATGACATCTTTTTTTTTAAATAATAAAAGCCGATGCAAATTTAAAGAAAAATGAGCTTCGAGACGTCTCTAAAATTTTGGCCGCTAAAAACAATAACATTTTAAAATAGAACAAAGTTAGCGTGCTACCTGTAACAATAGTAACATGTGGTTCTATCTCTTCAAAAATTTATTGGATATGTTTTAATACCAAATTCATGCCGTTAAAACCGATCTACTTTCGGCAAAGATTATAAGTTTTTGAATTCATTTAATATAAAGTTAAGCGGTAAAAAAATGAAGAATTATAAGTTAATTTTAATATATTCATTTTTCATTATTTTTTGACCGCCTGACTTTATACTAAATGAATGCAAAAATATATAATTTTTTATATGTAAATACATCACCCGTGAAGTTAATCGGTTTCAACGGTTTGTATTTGTTGTTTGAAAGCTATTTAATAGATTTTAAGAAAGTAGTACAACATATCACTATGTTACATATAGCATGCCAAAAAATAACTAAGATCAAAGTTTATACAGAGGAATTTCTCCGACATTTTTAAAAATTCCCAAAGTTAATTACAAATTAATAAAAATGCCCAAACCGACCATTTAATGGCCGGTCCCTATTTAAAAGGGAAACCGACCATTACATGGCCGGTCTCCTGATTAATTATTTTTTAAGAGACAAATAGCTAAAATGCTGAAATATAACACTAAAAAATTGAATTTTTTACTTAAATATTTGTCAAATTAATTTTTTGATAGCATATTTACCGGTTTTTTATTAAATATATCACACAGACTGTTTCTTGTTGGAACATACAAAATGAAAGATACTCAATATTAAGATGCTGATTATT
Source organism: Carex kokanica (assembly GCA_025461125.1). Taxonomy (NCBI): domain Eukaryota; kingdom Viridiplantae; phylum Streptophyta; class Magnoliopsida; order Poales; family Cyperaceae; genus Carex; species Carex kokanica. The sequence continues at coordinate 672,892 of JAJGRX010001263.1, forward strand.
GTCAAATTAAATTCACTAGCCACATGCGAACACTAAACATCAGATCAGTAATTTGATACAATTTCTGAGTTTTATCATACTGCATACGACACTGTCACTAGCCGCATGTGAACACTAAACATCCAAAACCCAATTTTTGGATTACTTCACTGGATCTGAATTCGGTCTGGACATGAGATCCGTTTTGAGATTCGTGCAGATTAAAACTGACGACTTAGATCTCATTCTACTCGGTCAGTCAGGTATTGCACTGGATCTGAATTCCTCTCTCAACGCCTCTTCTCTCCTCTTCTTTTCTGATTTTCTCTCTTCTCAACCAATCTCTCCTCCCATGGATCCACTTCCTCAACCCGACCCGCTTTCTTCCCCAGTTACCTTCACCTCTCCAGACGACATCTCCCCTTCCCTTTCCTCCCTTCTCTCCCTCTGCCATCGTGGCCAGTGGAACCTCCTCCTTTCCTCCGTCCCCGCTTCTTCCCCTCTCTCCCATCCACCTCACCTCCATCTCCTCCATTCTACTCTCTCCGCTCTCTCACTCTTCAAGCTCCGCCGCTACCCCGACCTATCCAGGCTCCTCTCCACTCTCTCCTCCTTGGACTCCCCTCAATACCATTTCCAATCCTACCCTGCCATCTACTCCTCTCTCGCTGGATCCTTTGTGCCCTTCTCTCTGCGCATACTTCATGCACTCCTCCCCCACAGGCTCGGCGACCGGCCGCAAACCCTTGATCGGCTGTACGATCTCTTATCCCTCTGTCGCACTCACCAATGGCCCCGCCGCGAACTTTACGTGCTATCTCTTCTCCTTGCTCATCATTTTTCTTTCAAGGAGTATGACGTGGCGCTCTCTCTGATTGAAGAGATGCTCGAGAAGGATCCTTCCGACCCGGTGATTCTGTCTAGACTGGGGTATTTGCAACTTCAAATTGGAGATTTGAACGGTGCCAAAGATTCTTTTCAGAGAGTCGAATCAACACTTAGAGAAGCGGGATCAGAGATTGATGCAGCAAAAGGTAAATTGGTTATTTGAATGCCATCAAAGTTACAAATTTCATTTTGTTAGGCTGTGATTTAGGTTTATAACCAGTCTGATTGGTCAGAGAGAAAGTTTAGTATTAGATTTCAGTACCAGCCTGTACCATTCAATGTGTACCAGCAGTGCTCATGTATATACAGGGGCGGACCCAGGTGGTTCCAGGGGGGGCAGCTGCCTCCTGGATTTTGAGTTTTAGTGGAGATTTATCGGTCCCGACCGACTTTACCTCCCCTGAAAGAAATTTGTTAAATTTTGATTGGTAATTAGAATTATAAGTCAAAGCATCAGAAATTACAAGTCAAAGCATTGGAAAGTATAAGTTAAAACATTGTTTTTTATCGAGTACCCAATTGGTCAATGGCTTTAAACCCGATTCGATATTTTTTTGGCCTCCCTGACGAAAATCCTGGATCCGCCCGTGTATATATGTTTGATTCCGGTGACTTCTTGTATCATTTTAGGGAATCTTATAGGAAGAAACAATGCACTTGGTTTTGTTGTGGCAAAGGACTTCACATCAGCAGTGAGAGAATACGAGACCTGCATAGAGAGAGACAGTGCTGATGTGGTGGCAGTGAACAACAAAGCAGTGTGCTTGATGTACTCTAGGGATATCTCTGATGCGGTGAAAGGACTGGAGGGTGCACTGGAGAGGATTCCAACTGTGGCTGTGGATGAAACCATCGTGGTCAATCTATGTAGTATGTATGAGCTTGCATATGTCAATCATATGGAGGTGAAGAAAACCTTGGCGACTTGGATCCAGCAGGTCGCGCCTGATGATTTCGACCCGTCGTGCACGAGGATGTGAGGCCTTCACTGGAGGTATTTTCTTTAGTACTTTTGTGGAGATAAATTTGTTGTACTGTTGCAAGTTCTAGGAATTGGTCGTATCATTAGGCAGGGCTTTTGTGATTTTTTTTTTTTGCTTTCTTGCATTATAATTTGATGAAGAGGTATGATTAAATATAAAGAACATGATTAAGTGTAATTTGTTCCAAGTAATTATATTTTCTAATGTTCTTCCCAAATCTGCTCCTCTCAAGTTAAATCTGTTTTCAGCTCGGAGTTCAATTGTAATTGTTCCGTCTTCTTGACCTCACACATGTGTTATATGGAGTTGTTCTTAGGATTGCTGAAGTAAGATATGCCGTGTGTTTTTGTATTTTTGCGCCCACAACTTTTGTTTGTAAGCAATGGTATTAAAATTTATATTCTATATACATCTTTGTTCCTTGAACTTCTGAACATAACCAAATTTCCAGAAAAGAGAATAAATCAAATGACTTGGAATCCAACACAAGTAATTGCTACACAACTGAACAAATCTTCAAAAAGCTAACCAAATTGAATACAGACACAAAAGATCATTGTGTAGAGTTGGCACTCCTTCCACCTTTCATGCTAGCAAACTCACAAAGCCTGCACGGCAAGGTGTCAAGGCTAGCAGAGCGCACCTTATTATAATTTCCTAGCACGCCACATCGTCTCCATGCGTGGAACTCTGCGTAAGCCACAGGATCTTCTGCGACAGCTTTAACATACTCTGCCAACTTCTCAACCGACTCGAACTTGGATGCATCAATAATCGAATTGGGAGGCACAAAGTCCCAGACATTGGGTGCACCAAAATAGATTGGCACCGACCCGGCTTCCAAGGGATAGAACAATTTCTCGGTGACATAGCTCTCGGTCCATGTGTTCTCAATGGCCAGCACAAACTTGTAGTGTGACTGGGCACAGTGTAGGTGGTCCCACCAGTGTGTGATTGGGTTCTCCTCCATCTTGCAGTCGGGGTACATTGTTAGAGCGTTGTCCTCGCCTCCAACGTTGTTAAGGCAATGGCCAAAGGAGTGATGCGGCACAAGGGACAGGAAGGATTTTGCAGTGGCATCCCGTTGACCAATGCATCTTGACGAAGACCAGTAGACCAACACATCCTGCCATATGAATAGACATATGTTGAGGGGTGTTAGCTGTTGTCAACTCTCAACCTTAGCATCTTTTAATCATCATTTTAGTAGGAAATAATATTCAAGGAACCATTTGAGTTTGAAATTTCCATGAAAAAATGTGTGTGTGTGTGACAGAGAGAGAGAGAGAGCGAGAGAGAGTACATCTCTCTTCTTGCTGGCCACATGGTAACTGTGGGTGATGCGAAATGTCTTTCCGGCATAGGTTGCTTGGACATCGCTACTGGAATGATAACTGACGAAGATATCCTCGTGCCCCGATGGTCTTCTCCAAGCCTCCAGATCTATGAAGGCTCTGAGTGGCTCTCCTGTTTTTCTCTACAGAATAACATTACGAGCTTAAAAATTAACAATTGAAGGGGCACAACATAGTTTTTTTAAAAAGTTTTCAGGAAAAGTTGAAAACTGCAAACATTCAAACATTCTTTTTGAGTTTTATTTTTTCTTTCCACATTACAGTTTCGATTTAATGTGGACCTAACTTTCTGGAACAAGAACCGTCTGAAATCAAATATAACAGACCAGTCTGACCCTGTACAAAGGTGGTTTTGTATTTGCTGCCATTGGTGTAATGGCAAACTCCTGTGATAGCACATGCAGAATGTCAGATCAATTTTAAATGGCACATCTTGCCCAGAAGATTTTTAGGGAGTTCTATTTTTTATTTATTTTTGGTGGTGGTTCACTCATCATGCTCTCAGTGGCTGACCGCTGCATATGTGAACTTGTACACAAATCATCGAACTGCCAGCACAACACGAAGTTGAAGTGTACTTCTGAATAGCCATTTGACAATAATTGGTTCCTTTGTTTTCTTTTATTTCAAGAGATTTCTCATAAAATCTATAGGGGGGAGGTGGGGTGATAAAGGGAAAAAAACAAAGTCAAGTCGAGTCGGGGAGGTGGGGTGATAAAGAAAAAAAAACAAAGTCTAGTCGAGCCTTACTGTTTCGGGGGGACCGTAAGCCTCGTAGAAATCCACGTCATGTTTGTCTGCCAGGACCTCATTTCGGGTCCACAAACAACTCAACCCGCACCGACACTCATACAACCCGTCCAAGGCTTCAGGCACCCATGAAACCGCCTTGGCCCACACGCTGATATGGTCAAGCTTAAACTCTGAGCAATCTCCATCATTGGCTTGTTGCAATGCCGATTTATTTACCTTCCATCTCCTGAACTTGTCCCTAAACCGGGAGCAACCGACCTCAGAGTCCCAGCGGTCATAGGCCTGTTTTAGGTCGGCAAATGCTTCTCTCGGTCTAGTTCCAATCGAGTCAATCGCAGTTGTGATATTTATGGGAATTTCAGTGTCATCTTCTTTGTCAGAGACTTGAAGGGATGGGGATGGGGATGACGATGAGCCGAGAAAAGACGGGAGAAACAGAGTGAGTGCGATGGCTATGGCGAGGAGAGGCGCTAGGTAGTATATGTGATTGGTTGAGAAAATGGAACTAGAGTTGGACTTTGTATCAGCCATGGAATAAGCTTGGTGAGAGAAGTGGTGTGTTTTGAATTTGAACAAATAATTTCCAATTTATATGAACAGAATTGGCTGCTAGAAGGTCTTTGTCAGGGGATGCTTGTTTGATTGAAATGATTACATATTACATAAGCTTAATTTATTGTATTGTCTAGTCTTATCGGTAAGTACTTTTCCTTGGCAAATATTTCTCTTTTGGTGGGGCCATTTGAGAACAGTTCACTTTAATCCCAATTGAACCATTTATTTTTCATAATCAAACTCGAGTAATTAATTTGAATTTCTCTCTTCTCAAGAGTTGCTATCTTTGAAATTCAAATTACCTATTTCCTAGATTGTTGTTAGACCCAGTTGATTATGTATAATCCTCTTAATAAATAACAGTATGGCTGCATGTGGGGGCAGCAATGCTGAGCTGACTACTGACCCCTGAACTTATTTTTATTTTATTTTTTTAAAATTGTTAAAAAATGTTCTGAAATGGCCTTAATCATTTCTGAAGTCTCCATCAATTATTGTTTTATAGTTTTGAGATTTTGCACATGACCCATGGAATGAGAATTATTTAGGTTGTTAGATCGCAATAACACAAGTTTAGGTTCTCTACTCGTCCGAAAGTTCAAACAGGTGCAGGGAAAATAAAAAGGTCATATTTGGTTGTTAATTAAATTTAAAGAAGATTGGCTTACTTCATATTATACCTTTTGTTTTACATCGTTAAGTCATGATTTGAATTAATCCGTTAATGCTGAGCTGACAATTGACCCCTGAACTTATATATACATTATAAAAAAAGAATAGTTAAAAAATGTGCTGAAATGGCCTTCATCATTTCTTAAGTTTCTATCAATTGTTGTTTATAGTTTTGAGGTTTTGCACGGGACCCATGGAATTAAAGAATTATTTAGGTTGTTAGGTCGCAATAACGCAGAAGTTTAGGTCCTTACTCAGTCTGAAGTTCGAACAGGTGCAGGGAAAATAAAAAGGCCACGTTTGGTTGCTAGTTAAATTTAAGAAGATTTACTACATCTTATTTCTTTTTGTTTTACATCAGATTTGACAGGTTTAAGTTATGATTTAAATTAATGCGTTTGAATGATATATAAATTGAGAAATGAATATACGTCTACAACAGTGGGCCCCAGGGGCGGATCCGTCAGGAGGGGCAAAAAATATCGAATCGGGTTTAAATAGCTAATCGGATTTAAATTCATTAACTAATTGGATACTTGATAAAAAATAATATTTTAACTTGTACTTTCTAATGTTTTGAATTGTAATTTCTAATTCTAATTATCAATCAAAATTCAACAAATTTATTTCAATTTTAACCCTAAATTTAATCTGAATTACAAATCAAACATCCAGAGGGAGACAAATTTTTTTTTAGAGGGGACAAAATTGATCAGGACCGATAGATCTCCACTAAAATTCAAAATCCAGGGGGCAGCTATCTCCCCGGGACTACGTGGGTCCGCCCCTGGGGCCCCACAACTTATTTTACAGTAACTCCGTCTTACTCTTCATGTTTTACAACTTTTTGACAACCCAAGAACAGAGAAAAATTTATTTCACCTCTAAACTAATCTTCAAAATCCTAACCAAATTTAATACAAAAACAAAAGCTCATTGTGTAGATTTGGCATTCCTTCCACCTTTCTTGCTAGCAAACTCGCAAAGCCGACACGGCAATGTGTCAAGACTAGCCGAGCGCACCTTATTATAATTTCCTAGCACGCCACACCGTCTCCATGCGTGGAACTCTGCATAAGCCACAGGATCATCTGCGACAGACTTAACATACTCTGCCAACTTCTCAATCGACTCAAACTTGGATGCATCGATAATCGAATTGGGAGGCACAAAGTCCCACACATTGGGTGCGCCAAAATAGATCGGCACTGACCCGGCTTCCAAGGGATAGAACAGTTTCTCGGTGACATAGCTCTCGGTCCATGTGTTCTCAATGGCCAGCACAAACTTGTAGTGTGACTGGGCACAGTGTAGGTGGTCCCACCAGTGTGGTATTGGGTTCTCCTCCATCGTGCAGTCGGGGTACATCGTCAGAGCGTTATCCTCGCCTCCAACGTTGTTGAGGCAGTGGCCGAAGGAGTGATGCGGCACAAGGGACAGGAATGATTTTGCAGTGGCATCTCGGTGACCGATGCATCTTGACGAAGACCAGTAGACCGGCACATCCTGCCATATGAATAGACATGTGTTGGGAACCATTTGATCTTCGATATTTCCATGAAAATATGGGGGGGGGGGGGGGGGGGGGGGGGGGGGGGGGTGTGAGAGAGAGAGAGAGTTTTGCTTTTTATTTGCTGTGCTAAGAGGACACTAGAGACTGTTGTAATGCGATGTAAAATTTCTTATTATTCAATGCAGCGCTTGACAGCCCCCGTCAAGTTTTCAAAAAAAAAAAAAAACAGAGAGAGAGAGAGAGAGTACATCTCTTTTCTTGCTGGCCACATGGTAACTGTGGATGATGCGAAATGTCTTGCCAGCATAGGTTGCTTGGACATCGCTACTGGAATGATAACTAACAAAGATATCCTCGTGCCCCGTTGGTTTTCTCCAAGCCTCCAGTTCTATGAACGCTCTAAGTGGCTCCCCTGTTTTTCTCTACATAGTGACATTAAGAGCTTCAAAATTAACTATTGTATAGGGCCTACAGGTATAGCATATTTTTTTTCCTTAAACTTTGTAGGAAAAATGCAAAACTGTAAACATCCTTCCAGGTACATTTTTTTTTTTTCCCACATTACAGTTGCCATTTAAATGGACCTAATTCTCTGGACCCTGTGATAGCACATGTGGACCGGACCTTCTGATCAAGTTTAAATGGCACATCTTACACAAAATATTTTTCGGGTCTGCACAGATCACCGAACTGCCGGCACAACAGGAAGTTCTAGTGCACCTCTGAATAATCATCTGACAATAATTGGTTCTTTTGTTTTCTTTAATTTGAAGAGATTCTCATGCAGCTTGTCTCACTACAAAGGATAAAATCTAGAGTAGGTGAGGTGGGGTTATAAAGGAAAAAAAAAATTATGTCAAGCCTTACAGTTTCAGGTGGACCGCAATACTGGTACAAGTCGACATCATTCTGGTCCGCCAGCACCTCATTTCGGGTCCACAAACAACTCAACCCGCACCGACATTCATACAACCCGTCCAAGATTTCAGGCACCCACGACACCGCCTTGGCCCACACGCTGACATGGTGAAGCTTAAACTCCGGGCAATCTCCATCATCGGCTTGTTGCACTGCCGATTCATTTACCTTCCATCTCCTAAACTTGTCCCTGAACCGGGAGCAACCGACCTCAGAGTCCCAGCGGTCATAGGCTGGTTTTAGGTCGGCGAAGGCTTCTCTCGGTCTAGCTCCAATGGAGTCGACTGCAGTTGTGATGTTTATGGGAGTTTCAATGTCGTCTTCTTTGTCAGAGACATGAAGGGATGGGGATGAGGATAAGCCGAGAAAAGACGGGAGAAAGAGGGTGAGTGCGATGGCAATGGCGAGGAAGGGTGCTAGGTAGTATATGTGTGTGGTTGAGAAAATGGAACTGGAGTTGGACTTTGAATCAGCCATGGAATAAGGTAGGTGAGAGAAGAGGTGTGTTTTGAATTGAAAAATAATTTCCAATCTATATGAACAGAATTTGCTGCTAGAAGGTCCTATCAGGGGATGCTTGTTTGATTTTTTTTTCTTGATGAAAAGCCCTTAGGCAGATGCTTGTTTGATTGAAATGGTTGCATAAGCATAATTGAAATGTGTCTGTCTCATAGGTAAATACTTTTCCTAGGGAAAGATTTCTCTTTGGTTGGGACCATTTGAGAACTGTTTAGTTTAATCCCAATTGAACCATATATTTTTGATAATCAAACTAGCGTAATTAATTACAACTTAGAAAGAAGTCATATTTCTCTCCTCTCAAGAGTAAGCTATATTTGAAGTCCAAATCACCTATTCCCTAGTTTCTTATTAGACCCAATTGATTAATAAATAACAGCGTGGCTGCATGTGGGGGCAACAAAGCTGAGCTCACAAATTCACAATTGACCCTTGAACTTAAAACTATTTAAAATATTTAAACAATGTGCTGAAATGGCCTTCATCATTTCTTAAATTTTCATCAATTATTGTTTTTTTTATAAAAGGCATATATGCCCGTTTCGTTAGATGAAACCAAAAGTTAAGTCACAAACAAACAGACCCGTTACTTGTCCATAGCAAGTCCTAATAAAAGCACAAAAGCTCGAGCAAAACACAAATGCTTTACGTTTCAGAAGCCACCATAGCACAGTTATAGTAAAGTAATCTAGTTCTAAGCCACCTATAATGGGGCTGGGGTACATCTGAAATCCTATAAGGTGAGCATCTTTTTCTTTGAGAATTAGACAAATAATGGACTTATTAATTCTATTCAAGTCCAATGTATGATGATAGGAGTGTGTACAGAGGAGCAAGAGGTCATCCTTTACTAGATCCCAGAATTTCTGATAGAACAGAAATGAGAAGCCATCTGGGCCTGGAGCCCCTGTGCTGAGGAAGCAAAGACAGCTTCTTTAAAATACTTAATTTCAAGCTCAGTGATGGGTTGTTCTATATTTAATCTATGTTTTTCTAACAATTATTGTTTTATAGTTTTGAGTATTGCACAGGACCCATGGAATTAAAAAAATTCAAAATTTACTGTTCTTATCCTGTACGGAACGAGTTTGTTGACCAATAGGAAGTTGTAAGAAATGGTGTGAAGATTGAATCTTGAAATAGGCGAACCATAAATAAGTAAGCGGAATTTGTGGAAAGCTCATTTTATACATCCAAAACACCCACATGCATTGGAATCAATAGAGTTGAATGCATTAATTGGAACGTGGTTGTAAAATAGTCAATTGCAATTTAACTTCCATTGGAAGTTAATTTAATTGTACGACAAAATTACAGTTTTTTAACCAGTGAAGTCAATTGCACAATTATTTTATTTTGATAGAAGTAATAAATATTTTTTTTAACAAAGAGCGCGAAATTTTTTCAATGGTATGGAAGGAATCGTCTTTCACAGTAACTCCGTCTTACTCTTCAGGTTTACAACTCGTTTGACAACCCAAGAACGGAGAAAAATTTACTCCACCGCTAAACTAATCTTCAAAAAGCTAACCAAATTTTTTTTTTTGAAAAAAAGGCATGAAGGCCCGTTTCATATAAGAAACAGATCTGTAACTTACAAACTAGTGTTATCAGGTCTCAAGTAAAAATTAAACCCGCAAAATCGAATAACAAGCAAAAAACATAAGCCCTTCGTTTTAAAGTCAACCAAAACACAAATAAAGAAAATAACACTTGTTCTAAGCCTCCTCTCAAGGGGCTGTGGTATGCTACTCCTAGAGGCGAATGTGTGCAAAATTGGGGCGTCATCTTCACTCGGCTGGAAGTCCAGCTACACTTCCTATGCACTGCGGTGCTGCTGCCTGCGGCTGATACACTACCATCTGCAAGTCAGTGGGCTCCCACACGCTCAAAGGAATAGCATCAATGTCAGGTGGTAACCAATGAGCTGCGGCCTATTTGATTTTCTTATCCATGTGTCCTGCCCAGTAATCAAACACGGAAATGATTAGTAATATAAGAGATCTAATTGTTTTACTAGATGAATTCTGAAAAATAACCGAGTTTCGATATTTCCACAAGGTCCAACACAATGCACTGAAGATCACTAAGAAAGCGATTTGTTGATCATTTGATAATGTACCTGCAAAATAAAAAATATTAGAGCAAGTTTTCCATTGGGTGAATATTTGGTGACAATTACCTAGCCAAAACCAAATTTGTTGCGCTATTGTACAGTTCAGGAAAAAGTGATTCACAGATTTCCTATGAGGACAAAACTGACATTTTACATCACCTTGCCAACCTCGTTTATGCAGATTTGTTTTAGTGAGTATTCTATTATGCATGACTAATCACATAAAGATTCAAATTTTTGGTGAAAGAGGTAGCTCCCACCAAATAGTAAATCTATTTTTACTAATCTCTCTAAAATTAATGATTTTATATAAGGATTTGACAGAGAATAACCCTGAACTTTCCCACCTCCAAGCAATCCTATCTACATGGTGCGTAAAACTACAAGAGCTAATTAGATGTAAGATCTGATGCCATTCTACAAGCAAGATACCACTCAAGCTACGTCTAAAGTGTAATATAGAACCTTGCGAATTTATAACTGAACTAATGGTAATTTGAGGAGTAGAACATAAATTGTATAATTGTGGATATTTCGTAGCTAAACTACAATTACCAAACCATAAAGTATGCCAAAAATATAACAAAAGAGTGAATACCTAGTTCAAATGTAACACTAATTTTTCCTAAATTTTCGAATTTCATGACTGATTTTCAAAAGGTAGAAAGAGTATGTGTGAGATAATAATTGTGGTGAATTACACTTTTCCAAAGGCCTTGATAACTATCATCGTGCATTTTCCACCACCATTTTAATAACAAAGCAATATTCATATTCTGTAAATCTAATACGCCTAGGCCACCATGAGATTTATCTAAGCAAGCTTTAGTCCAATTAACTAGAGTATATTTTTTCCTATTCTTATCTGAACCTTGTCAAAGAAATCTATTTCTAATAGAATTAATTCGTCTAAGTATAGTTTTAGGAGCCTTATACACGGACAATGTATATAAGGGTACAGATGATAATACAGAGTTTAAAAGAATAAGTCTACCCCCTGTGAAAAGCAAACCAAATTGAAAGAAAAAAACAAAAAAACAAAAACAAAAGCTCATTGTGTAGAGTTGGCATTCCTTCCACCTTTCTTGCTAGCAAACTCACAAAGCCGGCACGGCAATGTGTCAAGGCTAGCCGAGCGCACCTTATTATAATTTCCTAGCACGCCACATCGTCTCCATGCGTGGAACTCCGCATAAGCCACAGGATCTTCTGCGATAGACTTAACATACTCTGCCAACTTCTCAATCGACTTAAACTTGGATGCATCGATAATCGAATTGGGAGGGACAAAGTCCCACACATTGGGTGCGCCGAAATAGATCGGCACTGACCCGGCTTCCAAGGGATAGAACAATTTCTCGGTGACATAGCTCTCGGTCCATGTGTTCTCAATGGCCAGCACAAACTTGTAGTGTGACTGGGCGCAGTGTAGGTGGTCCCACCAGTGTGGGTTCGGGTTCTCCTCCATCTTGCAGTCAGGGTACATCGTCAGAGCGTTGTCCTCGCCTCCGACGTTGTTGAGGCAGTGGCCGAAGGAGTGATGCGGCACAAGGGAAAGGAAGGATTTTGCAGTGGCGTCTCGGTGACCAATGCATCTTGACGAAGACCAGTAGACCAACACATCCTGCCATATGAATAGACATATGTTGAGGGGTTCGCTGTAGTATAGTCAATTCTCAACCTTAGCATCTTTTAATCATCTCCCGCTCAAAAATTCAGTAAATAAATAAATTAAAATTGATTTTGCATCTAAAAAGAGTATTAGTCAGGAAATGACATTCAAGAAACCATTTGATTTTTTATATATCCATGAAAATGTGTGTGAGAGAGAAGGAAAGAGAGCGAGCGGGAGAGACAGAGAGAGAGAGAGAGACTCAGGATGTATAATGTGCGGGAACTGTCCTATGGAATCAGCTATCCATCTTATTTTGCCTCTGTCCGATTGCAACAGAAGTCTGGTATGAAATTTCAGTTAAAATTGGATACCGGCTCCTGATACCGGCAGCAACAGTGGAGGAAATTTGGCTCAATTCGGATCAAAGGACAACAGCACGGGGACTCAAAATGCATACAGAATGGCAATCTATGTTTGTATGTGCATGCTGGCACATCTGGAAAAGACAAAATGAGAAAAATTTCTCAGGGAAAACGACACCGGCGGTTATGCTAGCTGACAGAATTATAAATGGCGGTAGGATGTGGATTAAATATTGCAATGCAGGCAATAGAAGTTTGATGGGTTCTAATTTATTACCGGATCCGGACTAGTTTGTGGTCTGACTAAATTGTTTTAGCTTGATGTTCTTAAAATTCAAATTTGTATGTGGCGCTACGTAGATATGGATGTAAGCCAAGTAGAAGTCTGGCTCCTCCTTGTAATGATGTCTGTACTATTCTTTGTTCAATTTAATTCAATTGGCAGCTGCTGCCAATATTTAAAAGAGAGAGAGAGAGAGAGAGAGAGAGAGAGTACATCTCTCTTCTTGCTGGCCACATGGTAACTGTGGATGATGCGAAATGTCTTGCCAGCATAGGTTGCTTGGACATCGCTACTGGCATGATAAGTGATGAGGATATCCTCGCTCCCCGATGGTTTTCTCCCAGCCTCCAGTTCTATGAAGGCTCTAAGTGGCTCCCCTATTTTTCTCTACATAATGACATTATGAGTTTGAAAATTAACAATTGTACAGGCACAACATATTTTTTTCTTAAAGTTTGCAGGAAAAATTAAAAACTGGAAACATCCTTCCAGGTACATTTTTTTTCTTTTCCACATTACAGTTTCCATTTAAATGAACCTAACTTTCTGGACCCTGTCACATGTGGACCGGACTGTCTGATCAAGTTTAAATGGCACATCTTACACAGAATATTTTTCGGGAGTTCTGTTTTATTTTATTTGGCGGGGTCCACACAGATCATCGAACTCTCAGCACAACAGGAAGTTCTAGTGCACCTCTGAATAATCATTTGACAATAATTGGTTCTTTTGTTTTCTTTAATTTTTTCAAGAGATTCTCATGCAGCTTGTCTCACTACAAAGGATAAAATCTAGAGTAGGTGAGGTGGGGTTATAAAGGAAAAAAAAAATTATGTCAAGCCTTACAGTTTCAGGTGGACCGAAAGCCTGGTACAAGTCGACATCATGCTGGTCCGCCAGCACCTCATTTCGGGTCCACAAACAACTTAACCCGCACCGACACTCATACAACCCGTCCAAGACTTCAGGCACCCACGACACTGCCTTGGCCCACACGCTGACATGGTGAAGCTTAAACTCCGGGCAATCTCGATCATCGGCTTGTTGCACTGCTGATTCATTTACCTTCCATCTCCTAAACTTGTCCCTGAACCGGGAGCAGCCAATCTCAGAGTCCCAGCGGTCATAGGCCTGTTTTAGGTCGGTGAAGGCTTCTCTCGGTCTAGCCCCAATGGAGTCGACTGCAGTTGTGATGTTTATGGGAATTTCAATGTCGTCTTTTTTGTCATAGACTTGAAGGGATAAGGATGAGGATGAGCCGAGAAAAGACGGGAGAAAGAGAGTGAGTGCGATGGCAACGGCGAGGAGAGGTGCGAGGTAGTATATGTGATTGGTTGAGAAAATGGAGCTGGAGTTAGACTTTGAATCAGCCATGGAATAAGGTTGGTGAGAGGAGAGGTGTGTTTTGAATTGAAGAAATAATTTCCAATTTATATGAACAGAATCGGCAGCTAGAAGGTCTCTGTCAGTGTCTGCTTGTTCGATTGAAATGGCTGCATAAGTATAATTGAAATGTCTCTTTCGGTGGGACCATTTGATAACTGTTTAGTTTAATCCCAATTGAACCATATAGTGTTCATAATCAAACTAGCGTAATTAATTACTAATTTTAAAGAAGTCATATTTCTCTCCTGATCTCCTCCCAAGAGTAGCTATATTCGAAGTCAAAATCACCCATTCTCTAGTTTCATCATTTCTTTAATTTCCATCAATTATTGTTTTAGAGTTTCGAGATTTTGCACAGGATCCGTTGAATTAAAAGAATTTAAAATTTACAGTCGTTATTCTATACGGAACGAGTTTGTTGACGAATAGGAACTTGTAGGAAAATGGTGTGATTTTGAATCTTGAAATAGGCAAACCATAAATAAGTAAACGGAATTTGTGGAATAAACAAATTAATCTAATTTAAACACCCAAAGCACCCACATGGCCACATGCGTACTTTCTTTTGTCTTTTTATGTCCCTCCCAAGTAAAATGTTCGAATCGATAGAATTGAATGCATTGGAACGTGGTTGTAAAAAAATGTCAATTGCAATTTAACTTGTATTGGATGCAGGGCCAGACTCGCGTTATGCCAGATTTGGATTTTAATTTAATTTTATGATAAATTATAGTTTGGAACGTTTAGTGAAGTCAATCGCACAATTATGTTATTTTAGAAAAGAAATATATTTTTTAGAATAACAACAAACAAATTTCGATGACATGAAAAGAATCGCATCAAATATGCGGTTTCTTAGTGTGCTACAATGCTGAATGGCTGGTCCATGCAACCCTGCTATCCCCCATAAGGAACCACACATCCTTAGAGTTATTGTTTGCATTGTTGTAAAATGAATCGCAATGTGCAAAAACAAGAGTGTAAAAGAACCGCATCAAATATGTGGTTCCTTTATAAATTATAAATGAGATTTTGTTAATTGTTGCATGAAAGATACTGTGTCACGCTAAATAATCACATCGAATATGCCTAGATAAATTTTCAAAGAAAACCACATATTTGGTACAGTGCGGTTTCATAACATTGGAATTTTTCGACATCTTTCTCTGTTCTTTAAAAAAATATTAATTTCTTTTCACAAAAGAAAAACTGTAAAACCCATGCCATAAATTGATGATTTAATTTTATTTTAACCTTTTGGACTATCAACCCAGTACAAAAGGCCATTATACCGGGCCTTATGCGGTGCAAACTATTGCACAAATTCTGACAACAAATGTGGCCCGTGATTTACTATTACTGAATGCACAACATTGCACTGAGGCTAAAATTTAATTTGAATCATAAATAGCAGTTGGGCTGTCATTTATCTAGAAAGCTAGATATAAGTCTAGATGTATTTTTTATTTTTAGATATTTAAATTTCAATCCTAACGGGAAACTTAAAGAAGCTATATTTGCATAGATGTGTTATAGAATTGTAGAAACCTGTGTCTGATGAACAATTATATACACTGCCTTGAAGGAGATACTATTATCTCTATCACTCTAGATAATATTGCATACTGATGATAAATAGCAACCAATTTTCAGTATCCCAAAGTCAACATTACAAGTCATAAAAGAATTCTACAACATGAAAATTAAATTGTGTTTTGGCAAGAGGCTCAATTGAATTCAATAACCTATATATGAAACTACAAGCTGATGTTTTGATCCTTTTTCAAAGTATATGTAAAATCCATAGGTTGTTGAAGTCATTTTTGAAGCATTAGTGCATACCAAAAATTCTTTCAAGTCTATGGACAATTTATTATACAGGGATCCTCAAACCATGGAATTTATAACATATTGAATCTATCTAATTAGAATAATGTGCATTAGACCTATTATGATGGTGTTCTTAGTGGCGCTTTCCTCCCGCCTAGCACACTAGCTTCCTCGCACAACCGGCACGGCAATGTGTCGAGACTAGCATCCCGTACTTTTCCATAATTCCCCAACACACCACACCGGCGCCAAGCATGAAACTCGGCATATGCCACTGGATCTTCTCCAACCGCCTTCACGTAGTCTGCTAACTCTTCTATGGACTTGAACTTGGATGCAGTCTATGATCGAGTTAGGCGGGACCAAATCCCATACATTTGGCGCACCGAAGTAGATTGGCACTGCACCGACATCCAATGCGTAAAAGAGCTTTTCTGTAACATAGCTCTCAGTGAATGTGTTCTCTATGGCCAACACGAATTTGTAGTGTGACATGACACAATGGAGGTGGTCCCACCAGTGTGGAATCGGGTTTTCCTCCATCTGGCAATCGGGATAGAAAGTTAGTGCCATGTCGCCGCCACCAACATTGTTTAGGCATTTGCCCATGGAGTGGTGAGAAACTAGAGAGAGAAATTTCTTGGCGGTCTCGTCACGGTGCGAAAGACAATTGGACGAAGACCAATAGACTAATACATCCTGCAATTAGCGCGCAAGAGGGATACTTGATTAAAAAATGAACAATATTATCCTTTAAATGAACTATTTATTGACTGGAATGTGTAAGTACTTACATCACGCTTGTTGTTGGGCACGGTGTAACTGCGGTGCATGCGAAAGAATTTGCCGGCATACGTTGCTTGGACTTCGCTGCTTGCGTGATAGCTGATGAAAATATCCTCATGCCCTGATCGCCATCTCGGTGCCTCGATTTGGAAGAATGCATGAAGAGGATCCCCTTCTGTTCTCTGTTATTTAAATCGGGTATTAAAGTCAGATATATATTTCGATTGATTGTCTCATTCTCATTTACGCTTATCTTTTCGTAGACAATTAACTGGTATATATCAAGTAGAGTGGTTAGCTTTACAACAACGGTTTCAACATTTTTCTTTATCTAACCAAGTTGATGACAGATTGATTTGGAGATGGTCTCAAGATGATCAGTTTACTGTTCATTCTTTTTATAGTTGGCTGGAATTTGGTGGTATACCTAATTCAGAATATTCTTCTATTTGAAAATCTCATATACCTTTGAAGATTAAAATCTTTTTGTAATTAGTCAAAAGAAACAAAGTTCTTACCAAAGTCAACTTAACAACCAAAGGGTGGCTAGGTGATACCACTTGTGTGTTCTGTGACCAAACTGAAAGTACCGATCATTTGTTTGTGCAATGCTCTTATATCAGAACTCTTTGGAATTGGATTGCTTCTCATAATAATTTTACTTTTGAGGGTGACTCCTTAGAGGATTTGTGGTTACTTGATGCAGTTATTCCTTTAAAAGATCGATTGTTAGTCGAATTAATACGAGCATCAGTTCTTTGGTCTATTTGGTTAGAAAGAAATCGTATTTGTTTTAATGATACTCAACCTCTCTCTATTAAGGCAATTGGTACCAAGATAATTTCATTAGCTACTTTTTGGTGTAATTCTAGCCGTAAACATTCTTTACTTAATTTGAGCTTGATGATTCCTTTTGATGTTAAGGACCTCCCAGATCTCATTCTGGAGGAAGAAATCAGCAGCCCGGATTCATCCCAAGTAGTGGATTCCGAGGTACTCCCTATTTAGGTTTTTGGAGCTGGCAGCCTCCAAAGTCAAATGTGTTGGGTTTTGAGGCTACCCAAAGCCATTAGGCTTAAGCTGCGGAAAGACTGTAAAACAAAAATTTTACTTCTAACTTAAGCCAAAAGGATTGAAGTGGTATGTCGGATAATCTACCGAGAGTTACATACCTGTTCAATCCTTTTCTTAGATTAAAAACCGTAAGTAAAACTTTACTAATTCAGATCATAGATTAAGTAGTATGTCGGATAATAACCGAGAGTTACATACCAGATTAATCCTGTATAGACCCAAAGTAGTAAAACCGTATTTACTTGTATTTTAATCAGTTTATAGATCTACTCCTTTGATTGATTTCTAAAAGATTAAATCTATTTAACAATTAAATAGATTAATATAACATTTCTTTACCTTGCTTCCAAATTCAAATTGGAATGCAGTCTGACCGGACTGTCTGACCCGGTTAAGCAAGCACCAAAATTATAGTGCCTCTATCGGTTGTCCACCAGGAACTAATCGAGAGAGCGGTTTATTTCTTTTACCAGAAATACCGTAAACCGCGGAATCTGACAAAAACACTATTCACGAGAAAAAGCAAATAATAATTACGACTCTCGTAAAATATTATTTCTAAAACCCGTACTCTGATTAGAACGAATCTGAGAAAAGAGAGAATTATCGTTCGATCGGATCGAATCGTATTCAGGAATTTGAAATGAATGTTTCTCTCAAGCTTTGATCATATATTTATATCATTTGTTAAAACCGCTATATCAATTTTGGTATATATATGCATAATCAAAATTGAGTCGGCAACAATTAAGTCGGCAAATCAACGGCCAAATTCAATCGGCAAGAAATTTAGCAAAATGAAATTACCATTTTGCCCTTGGCCCATTAAGGCTTGATTAATTTTGGACTTTGATTTGGACTTTTGATTTGGGCCTTTAATCTTTAATTAGTGATTTATTCTTAATGGGTTTTAAGCCCAAAATATAAATCCAATAATTAAATATTCTAAGTCCAAATCAAATATATATTTTCTCGATCGTTCGTTCGGTAACTTTTATGCAACGTGTCAAACACGTTCATAAATTAACCAATGTTTTTGCTTGTCATTTAAATGACATTTATAATTTAATTATATCATATATAATTAATTTTATCCATCTTATTATTAATTATAATCATTATAATTAATCAACAAGATTCTCCGACTAGCTCCTATATGGTGTGACCCAATAGGATCTGTGTTATGTTGGCAAATAGAATTAAAACTATTTTAACTTCTATTTATCATAGGTGGCACCTGGCAAGTACATTATGACACCAATTACACAGATGATGCTGTACCGTACAATATCATGATCCAGTAAACGATTTACTTCGTGTTAATTCTTTTGTCTCATGGCTATCAGATTAGTTTCAAGGTAGGTGTGTGTCATCCTTGAAAACTTAATCTTTTCTTGATCCTGAATAGATTATCAAATATGTTTACTCTTGTAATCATACTGGATCCAGATAATCATATTCTATCAAGGGGCCCAGTGACGCTATAGCTCGTATTGAGATACGAGGGACAATAGTACTTTTGATAAACCATCTTTTCCTCCGCATAAGCTCTGTATACCGAAGAACTATCCTTATAGCTACTTTTTACGGATAGCGTTAGATAGCAATCACACATATACATTTCTTATGTAGGAAAAATGAATATCTCATACTTTAGAACTTAACACTAAAATGAAAACATTAATGACACAAACACAATTCCATTTAATGTTTCATTTGGGGTCTGTCAAATATCATGTTCTCTAACATGTATCTGTGTGATTAAAATGACAACTCTTTGTCTATGGTTTGTAGAACTTAACCATCATTTAATCCACACACTAACCTTATCGCGGTAATTAGTGTTCCTGCTAATTACCTTGGTTAGAGACTTTTAAGAGTATTATCATCTATATTATGAAGTTTCACAATTCCAGTCATGAACTCGAAATGATTCATAAATTCAATAATACTCAAGGTAACAAAATGATTAAACATTCAATTCATGAACAAAGCTTTATATAACAAATTTATCGTATTATTGACTTCTAGATTATTACAAACTAACAATCTCCCACTTAAGCTAGGAGCCAATCATCGTAGGCCCTATCTTATACAAATCTCTATTTTCTAAAAATCTCATAGATCTAAAGAAAATCTCATAGCCAATCTCCTATGTGTCTCAGACCCATAGAAGCAGTATGCATCTGATGCTTGGCTTGAGGAAGAGGTTTTGTAAGTGGATCAGCTGTGTTGCTGGCTGTGTCAACTCTACAGATCTTTACATCACCTCTATCTATGATTTCTCGTATGAGGTGATAACGGCGTAGAATATGTTTGGATTTTGAGTGCGATCTCGGTTCCTTGGCCTGAGCTATAGCTCCATTGTTGTCACAGTAGAGGTCCACAGGGCCTTGAACACTGGGAACCACTCCTAGTTCGCTAAGGAACTTCTTAATCCATAAACCTTCTTTTGCTGCCTCGGATGCTGCTATGTACTCAGCTTCGGTGGTTGAGTCTGCAGTAGTTTCCTGCTTTGAGCTCTTCCAGCTCACAGCACCACCGTTGAGTATGAACACATACCCGGACTGTGATCTCGAGTCGTCTCGGTCAGTTTGGAAACTTGCGTCTGTGTAACCATTTACCACGAGTTCTGAGTCACCACCGTAGACGAGAAACATATCCTTAGTTCTTCTCAAGTACTTAAGGATATTCTTTGCAGCAATCCAGTGCTCCATGCCTGGATTAGCCTGATATCTACTCGTAACACTCAAAGCGTACGAGACATCAGGGCGAGTGCACAACATGGCGTACATGATAGAGCCAATAGCCGAAGCGTATGGTACTTTACTCATGTTGCTTCGCTCATCAGTTGTCGAAGGACACTGAGTCTTGCTAAGCTTTGCGTCATGATTCATTGGCAGGTATCCCCTTTTGGAATCCTGCATGCTGAACCGATTCAGCACTTTGTCAATGTATGTGCTTTGACTCAATCCTATGAGTCTTTTCGATCTATCTCTATAGATCTTGATGCCTAATATATAGACTGCCTCGCCCAAGTCTTTCATTGAGAACACTTTCTTTAATGAAGACTTGGCTTGTTGCAATAACGGAATATCGTTTCCCATCAGGAGTATGTCGTCTACATATAAGATTAGAAAGGCGATGGCACTCCCACTAGTTTTTCTGTACACACAAGGTTCTTCTTCGCATCTGACGAAGTCAAACTTTTTGACTTCCTCGTCAAATCGAAGATTCCAACTCCTTGATGCTTGCTTCAATCCATAAATGGATTTAAGAAGCTTGCACACCTTCCCAGTATTCTTTGGATCTTCAAAACCCTTGGGCTGTATCATATACACGTCCTCTTCTAAATTTCCATTTAAGAAGGCGGTTTTGACATCCATTTGCCATATTTCATAATCATGAAATGCGGCAATTGCTAGGAGCATCCGAATTGACTTAAACATAGCCACGGGCGAAAAAGTTTCATCATAATCTACACCGAGAATTTGTTTGAAACCTTTCGCTACTAGCCGTGCTTTGTATATAGTCATATTACCATCCATGTCTGTTTTCCTTTTGAAAACCCACTTGTTATCTATGGGTTTTACCCCATCAAGTGGTACAACTAGGTTCCAGACCGTGTTGTCATACATGGATTGTATTTCGGATCTCATGGCCTCCAGCCATTTTTCGGAGTCGGGTCTATCCATTGCTTCCGCATAGGTCAGTGGATCTTCAGTGTCAAACACTGAAATCTCGTGTAGTCCCATGTACCTTTCAGGTGCATGGACTATCCTTGCTGACCTACGTAGCACTTGTTCTTCTGGCTGTTGAACTTCATCCACAACTGTTTGTGGGTTCAGTTCTACTTCAACTTGAGTCGAAGTATCTGAGCTCGGGACTAGAACCTCTTCCACAACTACTTGTGGATTTGGTTCTTCCAGATGCTCATCAGCTGAAGTAACAAGTGGTGGGTTTATCTGATCTTGTTCAGATATTATATTATGTGATGTATCTTGAACTTCTTCAAGTATTACATTACTCCCACTACTTCCTCTTGTAAGAAAATCTTTCTCCAAGAATATACCATTACGAGCAACAACTATTTTGTTCTCGGATTGGTAATAGAAGTAATATCCTCTCGTTTCCTTAGGATACCCTACGAAAAAGCATTTATCAGATTTAGGACCAAGTTTGTCAGACGTCAGGCGTTTGACAAATACTTCGCAACCCCAAATTTTAAGAAAAGATATGTTTGGAACTCTTCCAAACCATAACTCGTACGGAGTCTTTTCTACTGATTTAGATGGAACCCTATTTATCGTTAGTGCAGCAGTTTCTAGTGCGTGGCCCCAAAACGATTTTGGTAGAGTGGCGTTACTCATCATGGAACGAACCATGTCTAACAGAGTTCGATTCCTTCTCTCAGAAACACCGTTCCATTGCGGTGTCCCTGGAGGCGTGAGTTGTGAGACTATCCCACATTCCTTCAAGTACGTTTTAAACTCATAACTTAAGTATTCGCCTCCACAATCTGATCGTAAGGCTTTAATACTTTTATTCAGTTGATTTTCTACTTCAGCCTTGAATTCCTTGAACTTTTCAAAAGATTCAGACTTATGTCTCATCAGGTAGACATAACCATATCTACTGTAATCATCAGTAAAAGTGATAAAGTAGTAATAACCGTTTCTTGTACAAGTACTCATAGGTCCACATACATCGGTATGTATCAGACCTAATAAGTCACTTGCCCTTTCTCCCTTTTTAGAAAAAGGCGCTTTGGTCATTTTTCCTCGTAAACAGGATTCGCATGCGTTGATTGATTCAAAATCAAATTTACCAAGAAGTCCTACTTCTTGTAATTTCTTAATGCGTTTCTCGTTTATATGACCAAGGCGACAATGCCACATGTAAGTCGTACTTTCATGAGATGTTTTGAGTCGTTTGTTATTATTAATGTTAAACACAGGTTTATCCATTTCCAGCATATAAAGACCATTTATCATATAAGATGATCCATAATATAATTCATTTTTATAAATAGAACAACGCTTGTCTTTTATAACTAATGAAAAACCATTCATCTCTAAACATGAGATTGATATGATATTTCTGGAAATGCTAGGAACAAAATAAACATTTTCCAGTTCCATTACAAGCCCGCTGGGCAAACACAACTCTATACTACCGACTGTAATGGCTGCAACACTTGCTCCATTTCCAACTCGGAGTTGTACTTCCTTATTGCCAAGTTTCCTTCTATTCTTTAATGCCTGCATATTTGAACAAATATGAGCACATGATCCAGTATCTAATACCCAATCATTAATAGAGGTAGCAACATTAACTTCAATAACATAAATACCTGAGGTTGAAGCCTTGGAAACCTTTCCAGACTTTACATCCTCCAGATACTTCGGGCAGTTTCTCTTCCAATGACCTTTGCTATTACAATAATAGCAGTCAGAGGAAGCAGAGACCTTTACCTTGGGAGCGTTCTGTTTAAGAACCTGCTTCCCTTTGCCCTTGTACTTCGGAACCACTTTCTTCTTTGCCTTATTAATCTTTTTCTTACCCGCTTGGATCATGAGAACAGAAGAACTTTTCTTCATGTCTCCATCTGCGATCCTAAGCATCCCCTGCAGCTCCTGTAAGCTCCTTTCCATCCCAAGCATGTGGAAGTTCATGATGAACCCTGAAAAGCTGGGTGGAAGCGAGTTCAGGATAATATCCGTAGCAAACTCTTTGCTCAACGGACTATTAAGTTTATGCAGCTGCTCAATATCACTCGTCATACGGAGCATATGAGTGCCCATAGAGCCGCTCTCGGCCAACTTGTGACCTAGTAGGGACTTGGTTACCTTGAATCTCTCCACACGTGCCTGCTCTTGAAACATGTTCTTAAGCTGGACACACATGTCGTTGGATTTGGTATCCATGAATCGCCTCTGCAATTCAGGACCCATAATCCCAACTATGAGATTCTGTACATCAAGCTCATCTTCCTTGTGCTTGTTGTACACCGTGAGCTCATCAGCAGTAGCACCTGCTTTGAGTTCATCAGGGTAAGGGGTATTTAAGACATATTCCCTTTTCTCGCGTCTTAGTACGATCGTGAGAGCACGGAACCAATCAGTAAAATTAGTCCCGTCTCCTTTCAGCTTTTCTTTCTCGAGCAGGGAGCGCAACGAGAATGACGTTTCTTTAGACATGTTCTACAATGTTAAATGTAAAGATTTTAGCTTTGTTCATGTAATGTTTTATTTTTAACAATAAAACTCCCACTGCAAATCTGTTCTATTCCCATTTTGCAGAAGGACCAAGATCCCTATCTTTCATTAATAGACAAGTCGATTAAGAAGCTTGCCTATTAATTATTTTTAGGTAAGCAACTCTTTGCTAATCATATCTCTATATGACTCTTGGTTTCGTTAAACATCGTATGTTTTAACGAAGACTTTGCCCCGAGCCCAAAACGATTTTGGAAATCACCGGTAAGTAACCTCACTCTATTTGGTTTGTTATGTCGAACATAACCCTCGACCACCAAAGGTAAAAGGCGACGTCTGCTGAGCAGTCCGTCAACCAATGAACAATGGTTTGAGAAGGATAGAGTAGGAAGGGCATACTACTTAATTAGATGGGTTTGTTTTATGCTTTAAACCTTGTAAGCAACCTTTAAAAGAGGTCTTGCCAGAAAGACAACCGAAGGTATCCACTTCCAGTCTTCCTTTGACTAAGACACTCTTTCACATGCTTGACTTTGTTTTAAGCATGTTTATCTCGTAAATCTGGTTTTAGACAGTCTTACGGATACGTGAAAAGAGTCTGCCAGAAAGACAACCGAAGGTATCCACTTCCAGTCTTTCTTTGACTAACGACTAATTTCACGGTTCCTTGAAAGCGATAAATCTAATTTATGCATTTCATATCAAAGTAATAAATCCTATTTTATTTATATACGTGACCAAGTTACGTATACAATCTATCAGTTCCTAATTCTTTATTTTGCAGCTATACTCAATTCTTTAGTTATACCGTTTGAAAGCATATAAACAGTTTATATGTTTTTAAAGCAGATATTCTTTTTGGCATGTAAAGCAATTTGGTAATGTGACAAAGTTCCTTTTGGGCCAGCCATTAGGACACGAAAAGGGGCTCCCAGGAAAGACCGGGGTCACGAGGACCGCTTTAGATTCGGTCGTTCCTAGACAGAACCATCTCTTTTACGGTGTGGAAATGACAGCTCTTACTCAGGTACTTTATTGCTTCATCACATTCTTCGATGAACTTTACAAAACCAAAGGTTTTCGAAAAGGCGAAAGAATTACATTTTGCCATGCTTCGACAGTAGTAAAGCAATTTGGTAACGTGACAAAGTCCCCTTTGGGCCAGTTTATCAGGACACGTAAAAGGAATAGGATTGGCCAGAAAGAAAACCGCTTTTCTTCTTTGACTCAACCTTTTCTCTTTTACGGTGGAGATAAACAGTTCTTACTTGGGTACTCTATTGCTTCATCACATTCTTAGATGAACTTTACCACAGTCGAAAGTTTTTGAAAACGAAAACATAAAGAAAACATTAAAGAAAGCTTAAATCTAATTTAACTTTCTTAGTCGGAAAACCGAACCAAGAAAATCTCATTTCTAATCGGTTTTGGACTTAAGCTGCAAATCTAAGAATAAACTGATACGCGGTATATGCAAACAATTTGCATAAGTTATAACTTTTAGAAAATCAATCAACAGGAGAGCCTTGTGCTCTGATACCACTGTTGGGTTTTGAGGCTACCCAAAGCCATTAGGCTTAAGCTGCGGAAAGACTGTAAAACAAAAATTTTACTTCTAACTTAAGCCAAAAGGATTGAAGTGGTATGTCGGATAATCTACCGAGAGTTACATACCTGTTCAATCCTTTTCTTAGATTAAAAACCGTAAGTAAAACTTTACTAATTCAGATCATAGATTAAGTAGTATGTCGGATAATAACCGAGAGTTACATACCAGATTAATCCTGTATAGACCCAAAGTAGTAAAACCGTATTTACTTGTATTTTAATCAGTTTATAGATCTACTCCTTTGATTGATTTCTAAAAGATTAAATCTATTTAACAATTAAATAGATTAATATAACATTTCTTTACCTTGCTTCCAAATTCAAATTGGAATGCAGTCTGACCGGACTGTCTGACCCGGTTAAGCAAGCACCAAAATTATAGTGCCTCTATCGGTTGTCCACCAGGAACTAATCGAGAGAGCGGTTTATTTCTTTTACCAGAAATACCGTAAACCGCGGAATCTGACAAAAACACTATTCACGAGAAAAAGCAAATAATAATTACGACTCTCGTAAAATATTATTTCTAAAACCCGTACTCTGATTAGAACGAATCTGAGAAAAGAGAGAATTATCGTTCGATCGGATCGAATCGTATTCAGGAATTTGAATGAATGTTTCTCTCAAGCTTTGATCATATATTTATATCATTTGTTAAAACCGCCATATCAATTTTGGTATATATATGCATAATCAAAATTGAGTCGGCAACAATTAAGTCGGCAAATCAACGGCCAAATTCAATCGGCAAGAAATTTAGCAAAATGAAATTACCATTTTGCCCTTGGCCCATTAAGGCTTGATTAATTTTGGACTTTGATTTGGACTTTTGATTTGGGCCTTTAATCTTTAATTAGTGATTTATTCTTAATGGGTTTTAAGCCCAAAATATAAATCCAATAATTAAATATTCTAAGTCCAAATCAAATATATATTTTCTCGATCGTTCGTTCGGTAACTTTTATGCAACGTGTCAAACACGTTCATAAATTAACCAATGTTTTTGCTTGTCATTTAAATGACATTTATAATTTAATTATATCATATATAATTAATTTTATCCATCTTATTATTAATTATAATCATTATAATTAATCAACAAGATTCTCCGACTAGCTCCTATATGGTGTGACCCAATAGGATCTGTGTTATGTTGGCAAATAGAATTAAAACTATTTTAACTTCTATTTATCATAGGTGGCACCTGGCAAGTACATTATGACACCAATTACACAGATGATGCTGTACCGTACAATATCATGATCCAGTAAACGATTTACTTCGTGTTAATTCTTTTGTCTCATAGCTATCAGATTAGTTTCAAGGTAGGTGTGTGTCATCCTTGCAAACTTAATCTTTTCTTGATCCTGAATAGATTATCAAATATGTTTACTCTTGTAATCATACTGGATCCAGATAATCATATTCTATCAAGGGGCCCAGTGACGCTATAGCTCGTATTGAGATACGAGGGACAATAGTACTTTTGATAAACCATCTTTTCCTCCGCATAAGCTCTGTATACCGAAGAACTATCCTTATAGCTACTTTTTACGGATAGCGTTAGATAGCAATCACACATATACATTTCTTATGTAGGAAAAAT
Organism: Carex kokanica; assembly: GCA_025461125.1. Lineage (NCBI taxonomy): Eukaryota > Viridiplantae > Streptophyta > Magnoliopsida > Poales > Cyperaceae > Carex > Carex kokanica. The sequence goes on from JAJGRX010001263.1 coordinate 699,911, forward strand.
GAATATCTCATACTTTAGAACTTAACACTAAAATGAAAACATTAATGACACAAACACAATTCCATTTAATGTTTCATTTGGGGTCTGTCAAATATCATGTTCTCTAACATGTATCTGTGTGATTAAAATGACAACTCTTTGTCTATGGTTTGTAGAACTTAACCATCATTTAATCCACACACTAACCTTATCGCGGTAATTAGTGTTCCTGCTAATTACCTTGGTTAGAGACTTTTAAGAGTATTATCATCTATATTATGAAGTTTCACAATTCCAGTCATGAACTCGAAATGATTCATAAATTCAATAATACTCAAGGTAACAAAATGATTAAACATTCAATTCATGAACAAAGCTTTATATAACAAATTTATCGTATTATTGACTTCTAGATTATTACAAACTAACAAAATGTCTGGCGAAGAGTTGACTAATGCTGATGTTGTGATTTGCAATGACTTAGTCTAAGTTTCTTTACAGTAGTTCTATTTCCTGCTATGCTATATTATGTTGTTATAAGGTTTTGTTTAGAATATTGTGGTAGTAGTCCTTGGTTTTATTTCTTTTCAGTTTTTTATGCTTATGTTAGTCTTGTTGTAAAACTTTGGTATCTGGTGTAAGGTATCTGTTTTAGGTACCTAATCAGATTCTTTTGTGGTTTCTATATGAAATCGGTGGATGCTTCCACTATTCTTCAAAAAAAAAATATTTCGATTGATTGTAATGCTGCTGTTTACGTGGAAAAGAAATTCATTTTTGGATGATTTGGAAAACATGTTCGAGCAATTTCTTATGGATAGTGACGCTCCTTTGCAAGTAACATTAAGTAATAATTTTATCAGTAAAAGTAAAACAAGTCGCTATTTAAAGGAAGGTTGAATTTTCAAAAGATAAATAAGAGGACACTTTCTCTGCACACAGATTTTCAATTTTGGACTGCAAGAAGACAACGAAATATGAAGTTTATCCACAAATATCTTTGACCAAAGGTTGATTGAATTTGAATATTCAAATCATTTTAAGATACTACACGTCCGATTTCCACAAAAAAAAATAAGAAAGAAAAGAAAAATGCAAAGATCCAAGTTAGCTGACCCCACAAATTGTTTGCTAAATGTTTTTTTTTTTTCTTGAAAATACTGACAAGGGCTGTCGGTTTGCTAAATGTTAACACTACATGAACATTTCTTATTTCACTTGTAATTAATTATGAGATAGACATGGAAAGAAATATTACATTTTGAAGATGAAAGGTAACCCAAAGCCACACATCTGCCTTGTCGGCAAGAGCCTCGTTGCGGGTCCACAGACAACTCAACCCGCACCGGCACTGATACAGCCCGTCAAGTATATCTGGGACCCACGAGGCCAATTTCACATACACGCTTGCATGCGACATCTTCAGTTCGGAGCAGTCATGCCGGTCGATCTCCTGCACAGCCGATGCATTGACCTTCCATCCCTTAAATTTTGCCTGAAACCGGTCACAACCAACCTCTTTATCCCACTGGTCAAAGGTTGTGATAAGGTCAGAAAAGGTCTCTTTTGGTCTTGATCCGATCGAATCAACGGCTGTGAGGACAACTGGAGAAGGGTTAGAGAGAGCTTTGGTGGTTGTAACCGGAGATGAAACAGAGGCGTCCGAGGCCGGTGATACTGAGTAGGTCGAGAAATCAAGGTTTGAAAAAAGAAACAGAGTACAGAGGAGCACGAAACCGAGGATCAGGGCGAGATACCTGAAATTGGAATTGAAGGAGGGAGGAGTCATGGTGGAATGTTTTTTAGGGAAATGTTTTTTTGGTCATGGCGGGATGAAGAGACAGCAACCGTTTTACATTTAAATGGTCGTATAAGGTTTGAGAATGAATTTATTTTAAAAAAAATTGTGATGTTTTTGTTAATTCCTGGACAGTGGACCCCACACAGCATGTTAGTTTGAACAATGCACAAAGGTGCCCAACCGAAGGCCATGTCAAGCAGCACAAAAAACATATAATAATGCAACTGTACATTATATTTTATTAAAGAAAATTCAGTAATTAACCATCTGAAGATGGTAGGAAACGTTTTGCTTTTTAATTTTTAGTAAAATATTAAGTAATAATTATGAATTATAATATAGTATTTTTATATCTTTATCATTTATTAAAAAAAAGCTCAAATTCGAGAAATAAAAACACATGAAAAATTGCTGATAATAAACAACCACTTAATTAAGACTTATTCAAATCACAATGTTTGTTAGGGTTAGATTAACTGCAATTAAATTTTGATGTCGAAATTGATATTCTTTCCATGACAAAAGGAAAATGGGCATCTAGTCCTGCTTAATAGCAACACTCAAAACAATAGGGATTCTTTACTCTTTTGAACCGTTAGATCAGGTCAACTGTGGGAGATAGGAGTAGGTCCGATGGGCATCGGATCTACTTTTAGGTTCAATTAACTCTAGCACCGTACGATAAGCATTAAATTTGTGCGCACAGAAATTGATACAGACTCATGCGGATTTTGATGCGGAGTGCACGAATCTTGATGCCGATCGGATGGTCATCAAACCCATCGAACCAAAGTAAGTCCGATGGGCATCGGACCTACTCTGAATTCCAAATGTGAAGATCTGGTCACAAATTAGTTTAATTGGTGTAATTAGATGTAATTAAATTTCTTCTTCTATTTCTTTCCTACTTAAATGCATGGAGACTTATACTAAAATATGCTAAATTCCGACATTTTTAAAAATACCCAAAGTTCATTACGAATCACTAAAAATACCCAGACCCGCCAAATAGCTAAAATGCTGAAATGCTAAAATGCTAAAATGGAATATAACACTAAAAATCTGACATGAACAAAATGCTAAAATGCTAAAATGCTAAAATGGAATACCCAAAGTTCATTATGAAATGCTAAAATGCTGACGTTTTTTTTTAGAGACAAATAGCTAAAATTCTGAAATATAACACTAAAAATCGAATTTTTTAATTAAGTAGGGTAGATCATTATATATAAATTCATATAAAACCATACATAAATTATATAAATATTTGTAGAACATCGAATACATCTAATACATCTTCTTAGTACTTTCTAAAATGAAATATGTAACTCATATAATCACCATAACATATAATACACTCATTCGGATCCAGTACAATGTTTGTATAAAAATTATGTCCTGGCCACTTAACAGTCATGTGATCAAGTTTTGGTCCAATTTTCACAAATATTTTCACTTTTGGGTTTATGTTGCCAAAATTCTTGATTATGATGCAACTTGGACCAAAATTTCATCCAAACTAAGTTGTATATGATCCAACAAATTCAAAAAGGAGTGCCAATGTGATTCATGACATGATGCATTTGGCTACTAAAGGTCTCCAACATTGCATCTCCAAAAAAAATATTGATGATCTTCTTTGTGCATACATACACAACAGAAAATAAATTTCTCAGTTTTGAAAAAAAAAATTTCGTTAAAAAATTAATAAAATTATTTTCAAATCACTGATAATTAATAAAAAAAATTTAGAGACTAATTTTTTAACTAAAAAATTCAATTTTTAGTGTTATATTTCAGCATTTTAGTTTTGACGGTCCTTAGCTACGTCCTTGCATTGTCTCGGAGGGACAAGTGGAAGCATTTGAGTTTGAGGTTGTCTAGCTCATCTCCTTCTCGGGCGAAAGTGCCGCAGTGTTCTTCGAAAACCGCCAAATGGGCGTGTGGATCTTCGTTGAGGGCTCCCCCGAACTGACTTTGGCCCAGTAGATGGATGAGAGAAGGCTTAATGTCTCGTGGCTCTTGGCCATGAGGAATGAAGCCGAAGCGGTGGCCGTGTTGATTGTTTCGGCCATTGTTGTTGTGGTTCCCATTACGAGGTGGGGTTATTCCTCGTACGGGGCTTTGATTGCTTCCATGGTTCGAGTGTTCGTCTTCGTTTTCCATGCTTTGGTGTTCTTCTTCTTCTACAATTGTTGGAAAAAGAATTCTTCCGGTGCTCATAGAATGTTGAAAAAGAACTTAGATTAGTTTCCAAAAAGTAAACGAAAAAATCTGAAATAAATCGCTAAAGTAAAAACTTAGTATTTAAACTATACTCCCCGGCAACGGCGCCAAAAACTTGATACGTGCAAAGGGTATATGTAAAAAGCTTTATCCTCAAATACACTTTCGGTTTAGATCGCAAGTATACAATCCTACCGTGTAGTATATTATCGGGTATCGAACCACAAGGAGTAAGATAAATACTTAGTTTTCAACTTTAGATGATAAATTTCAGAAAATAAAGAAAGTAAAGTGCAATAAAGTAAATTGGGGGGTTTTGTAGTAAAAGTCCTAAGGTTGGGTTCAATACCCAAAGAAAGGAGTTTTTAAACAATTAAAAGTAAAAGTAAAAGAGAGAAAAGTCGGTTTGTTTTCAAGGTTTAGAGAATCTAGGGGTCTTTGGTCTACAATCCCTTGCTAATTCTATCTATTCGGTATTTGCTTAAATTCATGTATGATTTGATGAGGTTTCTAACCTAATATGTTATTAAGGGTCACCTTCATGAATTAATAACGTGTCTAAGTAATTCGGATTTCACTTTTTAGGTTCTTCACCCTAGCTACCTAGACTATAAGCTCTTGTTAGTCTCTCCTCTTCTCAAATATTGGTACTTCTCAATTAAGTTCATGATACCAATATCCGATTCGATTTGAGATGTCCTAATTAGGGTTTGACTTCTCGTTTAGGTTCTTCACCAAAACCCTAACCTTAATTTCTGTAGTTCCGGCTTAGATTAAATTGGTTAGAATCTTAATCTAAAATCTAAGGTATTTGCATTCACAATTTGGTACTATCCTATTGATCCTAATCAATTTTGGTTCTTTCGAAACCAAAACGAGATGCTACAATTCAAGTACTAATTATGTTTCTAACACAAATTATTAAAATCCCAGAAATTAACAATCAAATCCGATAAAACAATCATAATAAAAGCAAATAATCGAATAAAATAGAATTAAACAAGTTCATGCATATTGACCTAAACCCCTAGAGAGAGAACTACTCCCTCTTGGAGGGAAACATTGCAAAGTTTGGCAAAGAATAAAAGGAAATGAAATAAAGAATAATTACACCCTTTGAATCTAGAACCTCAATCTTGCCGAATCTTGCTCAGGAAACCCTTCTTCTCCTTGCTTGAAAACTTCACCTTTTTCAGAAAATATTGCTAAGAATTGTGTGTAGAGAGAGAATGAGATGTGTTGTTGGATGGATTGGTAGTGGATTTGGAAGGGAAAGTTCTAGCCCTTTTATAGCAAGAGATCATACCCAATTTAGAGGCTAGAAGGTGGAGTTAGTGGGTGCTCTTTTTACATTTCTTTCCTGGCAAGTATTGCTATTTTTTGGCTTCTTAAAACGTGTCCTTGGAGTGCTAAAAATAGAAACCGTGTTGAAACCGGATAATTCTGGCTGTCTGCGTGTTCAGTGCGTCCGCACGGGATTCTACATTCCGAATTTGGATATTGTTTCTTCATGAAAGTTGTAGATCTTGTTGTCCTGATTCCGTCAAGCTTTGATTCACCTAAATCGGAGTTCGTATGACCAAGTTATGGCCAAAATACGAATTGTGTGTCGGAAGCTGAAATTTCAATGCGTTTTAAATGCGGCCAGAGTGCATCCGCACTGGTTCTCACTGCGTCCGCACTAGGCTCGGACTTTTCCTGTGCGACCAGAGCGCGTCCGCATCGATATCCGTGCGTCCGCACGGATTTTGATGAAACGCTCATTATACCTTTTTCAAATTGGCGCGTGTTCAGAAATCCTTCTAAGTACTCAGTGCGGCCGTATCGCAATCCGTGCGTCCGCACTGGACATTTTTCTTCATTTTCTGCAAATTAAAGCTGAGCAAACGCAGTAACTAAATTCTAGGTGTGATTAATTCATTTTATATTCAAAATACATGATAATTAGAGTTATTCCATGATAAAAACTAGATCAAATGTGTATATAATTTATGCTTATCACCTCTATATCTACAATCAGATCACTAGAGTGGATAGTGTTAGTTTGTAATAATCTAGAAGTCAATAATACGATAAATTTGTTATATAAAGCTTTGTTCATGAATTGAATGTTTAATCATTTTGTTACCTTGAGTATTATTGAATTTATGAATCATTTCGAGTTCATGACTGGAATTGTGAAACTTCATAATATAGATGATAATACTCTTAAAAGTCTCTAACCAAGGTAATTAGCAGGAACACTAATTACCGCGATAAGGTTAGTGTGTGGATTAAATGATGGTTAAGTTTTACAAACCATAGACAAAGAGTTGTCATTTTAATCACACAGATACATGTTAGAGAACATGATATTTGACAGACCCCAAATGAAACATTAAATGGAATTGTGTTGTGTCATTAATGTTTTCATTTTAGTGTTAAGTTCTAAAGTATGAGATATTCATTTTTCCTACATAAGAAATGTATATGTGTGATTGCTATCTAACGCTATCCGTAAAAAGTAGCTATAAGGGTAGTTCTTCGGTATACATAGCTTATGCGGAGGAAAAAATGGTTTATCAAAAGTACTATTGTCCCTCGTATCTCAATACGAGCTATAGCATCACTGGGCCCCTTGATAGAATATGATTATCTGGATCCAGTATGATTACAAGAGTAAACATATTTGATAATCTATTCAGGATCAAGAAAATATTAAGTTTTCAAGGATGACACACACCTACTTTGAAACTAATCTGATAGCTATGAGACAAAAGAATTAACACGAAGTAAATCGTTTACTGGATCGTGATATTATACCGTACAACATCATCTGTGTAATTGGTGTCATAATGTACTTGCCAGGTGCCACATATGATTATAGAAGTTAGAACAGTTCTAATTCTATTTGCCAACATAACACAGATCCTATAGGATCACACCAATAGGAAAGTAATCAGAGAAATTTTATGATTAATTATAAAATGTTATAATTAAGAATAAAATATATGTCATGGAGATGACATGCTTAAACCGAATTAAATTTATAAACGTGTATGACACGTCGTATAAATTTATCGCAAACGCAAGAAATACAATTATTCAGAATAATTGTATATATATATTATATGGATTAAAATATTAATTATGAATTAATATTTTGGACCAAAAAGTCCAATTTGAATTTAGGCCTTAATTAAATTTAGAATTTAATTAAAAGCCTAAATTAAATTAAATAAATTAAATGAAAATGTTTAATTAAATATATTAAACAAATATGACAAAATCAATTTGGTTTTTAATTCTTAAAACCGACTCCATCTTAGAACCGCCATATATATGTTATAAATAGGTGAAATGGTGAGAGAAATATATTAAGTTGATTTCTAAGTCCAAATCAAAGTACGAATCGGAATCCGATTCGATTCGTATCTAATTTTCTCTCCTAAATAGTGATTTGCAGAAAATCTGATTATTCATATATATATTTTTGCGAGAATAAAAGTTATTCTTGTGAATAGTGTTTTGTCAGAAATTTTGTACTTTCGGTGAATAGTGATTTACCGAAAACTGCGACTTTTCGAATACCGTTGGTATAGTATTTCTGGCAAAAGAAATACCAACTCTCTGGTAGTTCCTGGTGGATAACCGATAGAGGCACTATATTTTTGGTGCTTGCTTAACCGGGTCAGACTGCATTCCAATTTGAATTTGGAAGCAAGGTAAAGAAATGTTATATTAATCTATTTAATTGTTAAATAGATTTTATCTTTTAGAAATCAATCAAAGGAGTAGATCTATAAACTGATTAAAATACAATTAAATACGGTTTTACTACTTTGGGTCTATACAGGATTAATTTGGTATGTAACTCTCGGTTATTATCTGACATACTACTTAATCTATGATCTGAATGAGTAAAGTTTTACTTACGACTTTTAATCTAAGAAACAGATTGAACAGGTATGTAACTCTCGGTAGATTATCCGACATACCACTTCAATCATTTTGGCTTGAGTTAGAAGTAAAAATTTTGTTTTACGGTCTTTCCGCAGCTTAAGCCTAATGGCTTTGGGTAGCCTCAAAACCCAACAGATAGTAGACTTGGGTGCATCTCGACAAGTCACAGGGGCTCATCGTGAGTTCTCGTCCTAATACATTAGCCCAACAACAGCTGGGATTTTTATTATCCAAAGTTAATTACAAAATAATAAAAATGCCCAGAACCGCTGGTTTTTATTAAAAATGTCCAAACCGGCCATTAAATGGCCGGTCCTTAAATTTTTTTTTAGAGACAAATAGCTAAAATGCTGAAATATAACACTAAAAAAGTGATTTTTTTTAAATATTTGTTAAATTACTTTTTTTGATAGCATATTTATACTAAAATACGTTAAATTACTTGAAATTATGTTAATTTATGTTGATTTACACTAAATTACTTGAAATTATATTTTTATTTTTTATTTTTTTTAAGAGACAAATAGCTAAAATGCTGAAATATAACACTAAAAAATTAATTTTTTTTAAATATTTGTTAGATTACTTTTTTGATATATAATTAGCATATTTATACTAAAATACGCTAAATTACTTAAAATTATGTTAATTTATGCTAAATTACACTAAATTACGCTAAATTACAATAATTATGTAGAATTATGCTAAAATACGGTAAATTATGCTAAATTATGTATGAATAGGGATGATATTTTCACTGAGAAGGTGAAAAACGACGACGAAACTTCAAATGGTCATAAAACGGTGCTCGAGTGTCCGATTTCAACAAATGACCACTTTTCGAAAAACTTGTAAAAATACGCATGCGTCAGTGCTTGCAATGTTGGATTTCAAAATTCAGAATCGCCAAAAAACAAAGGAAAGAGCCTCAAAACTTCAGTTGAAGTTTTCGATTAAGATTTTCATTTCTATTGTTCAATCTACGTAGCTCATTAAATTAGTTATATAATGAACTTGTAGAATATCAATTTTTATTATTTTTGAAATTTTTATACTATTTTTTATGATTGATGAAAGATGGCACAAAATCGTCCCTATTTATACGTAATTTAGCGTAATTTACTGTATTTTAGCATAATTCTACATAATTATTGTAATTTCAAGTAATTTAGTGTAAATCAGCATAAATTAACATAATTTCAAGTAATTTAGCGTATTTTAGTATAAATATGCTAATTATATATAAAAAAAGTAATCTAACAAATATTAAAAAATCGATTTTTTAGTGTTATATTTCAGCATTTTAGCTATTTGTCTCTTAAAAAAAATTAACATAATTTCAAGTAATTTAGTGTAAATCAGCATAAATTAACATAATTTCAAGTAATTTAGCGTATTTTAGTATAAATATGCTATCAAAAAAAGTAAGTTAACAAATATTTAAAAAAATTCGATTTTTTAGTGTTATATTTCAGCATTTTAGCTATTTGTCTCTAAAAAAAAAATTCAAGGACTGGCCATTTATTAGCCGGTTTGGACATTTTTAATAAAAACTAGCGGTTCTGGGCATTTTTATTATTTTGTAATTAACTTTGGATATAAATAAAAATCACGGAACAACAGCCCCTAAGGCCTAAATTGAACTAATATTGGTTTAGTTTGTCTCTGTCTTTCATACTCTCGTTTAGAACTATGTAAATCGCTCGTAACTCGTGATTCGCTCGTTAAAAATGTTAGTTTGTAATAATCTAGAAGTCAATAATACGATAAATTTGTTATATAAAGCTTTGTTCATGAATTGAATGTTTAATCATTTTGTTACCTTGAGTATTATTGAATTTATGAATCATTTCGAGTTCATGACTGGAATTGTGAAACTTCATAATATAGATGATAATACTCTTAAAAGTCTCTAACCAAGGTAATTAGCAGGAACACTAATTACCGCGATAAGGTTAGTATGTGGATTAAATGATGGTTAAGTTCTACAAACCATAGACAAAGAGTTGTCATTTTAATCACACAGATACATGTTAGAGAACATGATATTTGACAGACCCCAAATGAAACATTAAATGGAATTGTGTTTGTGTCATTAATGTTTTCATTTTAGTGTTAAGTTCTAAAGTATGAGATATTCATTTTTCCTACATAAGAAATGTATATGTGTGATTGCTATCTAACGCTATCCGTAAAAAGTAGCTATAAGGATAGTTCTTCGGTATACAGAGCTTATGCGGAGGAAAAGATGGTTTATCAAAAGTACTATTGTCCCTCGTATCTCAATACGAGCTATAGCGTCACTGGGCCCCTTGATAGAATATGATTATCTGGATCCAGTATGATTACAAGAGTAAACATATTTGATAATCTATTCAGGATCAAGAAAAGATTAAGTTTGCAAGGATGACACACACCTACCTTGAAACTAATCTGATAGCTATGAGACAAAAGAATTAACACGAAGTAAATCGTTTACTGGATCATGATATTGTACGGTACAGCATCATCTGTGTAATTGGTGTCATAATGTACTTGCCAGGTGCCACCTATGATAAATAGAAGTTAAAATAGTTTTAATTCTATTTGCCAACATAACACAGATCCTATTGGGTCACACCATATAGGAGCTAGTCGGAGAATCTTGTTGATTAATTATAATGATTATAATTAATAATAAGATGGATAAAATTAATTATATATGATATAATTAAATTATAAATGTCATTTAAATGACAAGCAAAAACATTGGTTAATTTATGAACGTGTTTGACACGTTGCATAAAAGTTACCGAACGAACGATCGAGAAAATATATATTTGATTTGGACTTAGAATATTTAATTATTGGATTTATATTTTGGGCTTAAAACCCATTAAGAATAAATCACTAATTAAAGATTAAAGGCCCAAATCAAAAGTCCAAATCAAAGTCCAAAATTAATCAAGCCTTAATGGGCCAAGGGCAAAATGGTAATTTCATTTTGCTAAATTTCTTGCCGATTGAATTTGGCCGTTGATTTGCCGACTTAATTGTTGCCGACTCAATTTTGATTATGCATATATATACCAAAATTGATATGGCGGTTTTAACAAATGATATAAATATATGATCAAAGCTTGAGAGAAACATTCATTCAAATTCCTGAATACGATTCGATCCGATCGAACGATAATTCTCTCTTTTCTCAGATTCGTTCTAATCAGAGTACGGGTTTTAGAAATAATATTTTACGAGAGTCGTAATTATTATTTGCTTTTTCTCGTGAATAGTGTTTTTGTCAGATTCCGCGGTTTACGGTATTTCTGGTAAAAGAAATAAACCGCTCTCTCGATTAGTTCCTGGTGGACAACCGATAGAGGCACTATAATTTTGGTGCTTGCTTAACCGGGTCAGACAGTCCGGTCAGACTGCATTCCAATTTGAATTTGGAAGCAAGGTAAAGAAATGTTATATTAATCTATTTAATTGTTAAATAGATTTAATCTTTTAGAAATCAATCAAAGGAGTAGATCTATAAACTGATTAAAATACAAGTAAATACGGTTTTACTACTTTGGGTCTATACAGGATTAATCTGGTATGTAACTCTCGGTTATTATCCGACATACTACTTAATCTATGATCTGAATTAGTAAAGTTTTACTTACGGTTTTTAATCTAAGAAAAGGATTGAACAGGTATGTAACTCTCGGTAGATTATCCGACATACCACTTCAATCCTTTTGGCTTAAGTTAGAAGTAAAATTTTTGTTTTACAGTCTTTCCGCAGCTTAAGCCTAATGGCTTTGGGTAGCCTCAAAACCCAACAAAAAACTCACAAGAACTCGTTTATTATTGACTCACTAACTTTAACTTATGAAATATACATATAAGATTGATAAGTAAAAATAAAATACAAAATGTCTGAACATATTTTTCAATAAAATATGTTACGTTCAAAACACAAGTATCATGCTTCTGAACAAATAAATAAGATGATTAAGTTAATTTAAAAATTCAGAACGACAAATAAATTATCTGAAATCTGTTCAATTGAAATAAAGTTCGTATAATGTTAAGTTCATATAATGTTAGTTTGGAAGTTTTGATATATTTATAAACGAATATTAAAAAGGTAAAAATTTATATGAGATATATATAACATTAAGGGAATATTTGGTAATTTTATAACCTTCTATTAATTAATTGGGTTGTTTTACAAAATTAGAAAGTTTAAAGGTTGGAATTATAAATTGGCAAGTGGGACCCGCATATTTCCAACCTATCTCATTCCTTCTATTTGATTTCTTGGACCGTCTAATACAACCCTTCCAGTCTTTTCTTTTGTTTTTTTTTTGCTCAAAAGAAAAGAAAAGCAGAGGGTTTTATTTTCTCTCTAGTTATGCTTTTGCAATTGAATCGTTGGAGGGGTGTTCTCTTTTCCCTTTCAGCGCATCCGGCTTAGTGGTATTTCTCTTTCTGTAACTTGTTTCTCAAATCCTATTTAGGATATTGATAGGCTTTGAGAATTTGAGCACTCAAGTGCTATATATTTTGACTATTGAACTGAATTGAAAGGCTTGTTAATGACCGATATTGGATGATTCCTTGTTATCTTTCTTCCTTCATTTACTTTCCTTAGTGGTTTAACCCGTTAGCCATGGTTGGCTTATCCTGCTACTGGTTATACAATACCGAGTCGGTATTGAATACCTCTGACCCGTCAAATACTGGTTCTGGTCGGTACCAACTTGGTCGTAGTTGCTTGTAGGTTATTATGATAGTTGAAGAGACTTGTTTACAAGAAAAATAATATATAAAAGGTAAAATTGCAAAATTCTTGTTGCTTGTAAATCGATCATGTCAGATGGACTTGAGTGAATAATATATAATGTTAACTATGGCTGGCATTAGAATTTGAATTAAAGGAAGAAATTAAGCACTTGATTAGGATTTCTTCATTCACTTTAAATTTAACATATATATTGATAACCTTCTTCGTTTTTCTTGGTTGTGATTTCCTTTGTCACTTGATTAGGATTTTGTTTATATAAACTTTGAGAAATTAAGCACGTAAGTGGTATCTTGATGTGACTTCAATTAGAAAGGCTTGCTTGAAAGCTGAAAATTTATTAAACATGTGAAAAGTATACAGAGCTAAATCTTGTGATGAGTTAATTGAAAACTTGGTTTATAAAGTATGTTGATAGATTTGTCTGAAGCCTCTTTTACCCTTATGTTCATTAATTGGATTTGAAAACCGAAATTTGTGATGGTGATTTGCTTACTTCTGTATCAAGGTTGCCTGGGGACTTAGTACTTGGATTTTTTATTTATAGTTCAACACTAAACCGTACCTGTCGGTACCGGGCTCAACCCGGTCTGTACCAGTGCGTGGTTATTTTCTTCTTTACGGTTTGATATCTCTCTTGTGTTTTCTGGGTTGATGTATATATGCTAAGTATTGTGGGTGTTGATACCAATCTCTTTTAAATACTGGTACACTGTTTTATGTTACAAGAGCTAGTTTGTAAAAGAAATATAAAGTAGAAGGTTAAATTTAGAAAATTACTAGGGGTTGGTAAATAAAACATATCAGATGTCATTTAAATGATGAAATGTGAATTGAAATTTTAAGTTTGGACCTAAATATTTAGGGCCTGTTCGGCTGAACAGTGGGAACGGGAATTGGAATAGGAATAGAAAATTTTTGAACTGGATTTTACTGTTCACGTGGGAAAAAAAAATTCAGTCTGAGTGAATTTTTTTTTTCCCACGTGAACAGTAATTTTGGGATTACTGCCGAACAGGCCCTTAGACTGGTCGGGTTTGGGATATTGGACTTTAATTATTGATTGGATTTGAACTTGAACCTTGTTTATTGAATTCAGAGGACTGTTGGACTGAAATCGAAATGGAACTTATGAGAATGATTAAGGAAATAATAAACTAAATAATCAAAGGATAACATTAATTGGAGTTTGTACTTTTATTAATGAAACACCCGAAATTTTTAATTGTAGCAGAAAAAAAAAAAAACAAAAAAGGCACCAAATCTGAAATATTTCAGAAGTAGCACGACCGCAGATTGGTTGAGCGGTCTCATTTACTGGGACCGCATTTCGGCTGAGCGGACCAGGGCCGCACTTGTCAGCTCCAGTGAGAAAGCAAATCGCGTCCCTTGTTATATCCTATTTTTGGTCAAACTTGGCGCAGGTGAACCATGTAGTTCATTTGAATTGCGGCTCACGTGAACCATCTTTGGCGAACCCAGTTCAGAAGCGCTGAGTTTGAACTCAGCCGTTTTCCATGAATGGACTCGGTGCTTCATGAGCCATCCCACAGTTCTCGGGGTCCATTTGTCAGTTTTAAGCAAAACCAAACCCATTTTCCATTTACTGGGGTCCACTTCGGCCCTGGGTCCGCTCAACCAAAATGCAGTCCCCAGTAAATAAGGCCGCTCAGCCAATCTGCGGCCGTACTACTTCTAAAAATTTTCAGATTTGGTGCCTTTTTGATTTTTTTTTGTGTGCTACAATTAAAAATTTCGGATGAAACACTGATTGGAGATGCACGTATAACGGCACTTAAATATATGTATGAAGATTTAAATGATATTAGTGAACACGATAAGGCTTCAAAATTAAATATGAGCTAAACAAATATAATATATATATATATATATATATATATATATATATATATAATAGTTTTCAAAATAACAGTTTAATAATAACAAAAAATGTTTTAAGAAATTAGAATTAATTATTGATAACTCAAACTTGAAATAAAAGGTAAACCGTTTCGTTATACAAAATGATTATAAGTATTAATCATATTATTCTGATTAAGCATAATTAACAAAGAAAACTGACGAGATGGATTGTTTACGAAGAACAAACTGTTGGTGACCTCACCCTTTGCTCTATAATATCAATGCATTCAAAATGCATATGTTGAAGCTAACGCTTTTTAGTAATATTTGTTTCCTACACTCAAACACCTGTTTTTCTAAACCCTGCTTCTTCTATTTCTCTCTTCACCTAAACTTTTCTAAACCCTTCTCCTTCCATTTCTCTCCCGAAAATTCTATCGTCTTTGCTCTTCGAACAAAATTGCCACTTCCATTTCTGATTCTCTCCGGTATTCAGTATACTGTCGCGATCTCCTTGCTTCCTCCTCCTTGCTTCTCTCTCATACACTTTATCATTTCCCTTTTATAGTGGGGGCTCCAGATTTACCAGAGCAAATACGGATAGAAGTGATCTTTCCGAACGGATAGTACCAATATTGAAATTAGAGTTTCCGCATTATTAAATTAATATTAACCGTTCAGGACGATTATTACAATTAATCCCACAATTTACTTGATAAACGTTCTAACGGATCACAACTGTTCTGGATGGAACCAAACTGGAACTCTCTGTAATTTTATGATTTAACCCGTTTAAAACGGATAGTTCCGTTCTGAACGGTTTCTCCACATAAATCAACAATCTCAAATATACTTTACTTTTTTATTTGAATTATTACAAATCTATAGCTTTATAAAGTTTTGTTGATTTTTTCGGTTCTTCAAATTAGTTTTGCAATTAAGATCTTCATGAACCTTGGTTCTTCATATTAATCTTGCAATTAAGGTCTTGAACCTACAAACTCACTTAATTATGTAACGGTTAAATTCAACTAATATGTATGTTGCAAATTATGTCAAACAAAATACTTAGAAGAATGCATACAACCAACATGAGTTTCAAGGATTACAGTATTTCAATATTCAATCAATTTAATCATAGTGGTCTCAATCAATAATTTGCAATAAGAATCAATCAATCGACAAACAATATTAACATGACAGTCAACAGACTTACCTGTAATTCAGTTTCAATTGTATTGGGTTATGCATATGATGCAACCATTCAATCAATGTAGTCAATCAAATATTGAATGTAGTCAACCAATTGTATTGGGCTATGCATATGCCTCGACTTTCCAAGGTTTGTAACTCAAACCTTTTTAGTTTAAATATATGTATCATAAAAATTTGGTTTCTTTTATTGAAAAATTACATTGTGCGGAAAATATCAGTACTCTTTTGGCGATACTGTTGCTTATATCTTTTCAACAATTGGTAAGAAATTATGAGAATTGGAGAATTAGTGTTGTTGAACCAAGTGGAAATATCTCAATTTTAATTGCGGTGCAACATCCAACACATGACAACTATATTCACGACAATTCTTCATGCCCAGGATATCAACTCAATAAAAATTTGGATTTCTACATAAATTTTCAGCTTCTATTGGATATTTTTGGGAGTTCAATGTCAGAAACTCCTGAGGGCTAAACGATTCTCGCCAATGCCATTTGGAGCAAATTTGGATGAGTTAATTTAATAACTTTTCTTTTAGTTTCTTATTTCTCGAAATACATCATAATAGCATAGGAGTTGAGCTTCTCATGTACTGATTTATCGAAATTTCTTTTAGTTTCTTATTTCTCCATAAGCGATTCTTAAGTTGTCAATATTCATGCTAGGTAAACTCATTCCGGTTTTCCTTTGCATCGTGTAATATATGTTAGGATATATGTTATATTTTTTCATTAAAATTTGGTTTTAATGGAGGTTCATTGTGTTGAATAACTATTGTTTTTAATCTAAATACTACTATTTTGGGGGTTTGATTCGAAATAGAGATTTAATTCAGTACATATATATTGAATTGTGTATATATTTCATAAATTTTCTTTTTTATTTTCAGAGCAGAGGCAAGCTGAAGCTGCTCATATCAAAGAGAAGTACCCCACAGAATCCCTGTTTGTTCAGTCTATAATTTGAAGATGTTGAGCTAATTTTAGGTCTTATTTTAAATAAAGGAACTAGAGGGGTTTTTAAATAAAAAAAATCTTTTTGTGTATTTTCCTATATGTAAATGTTGTGCTGCTTTCCATTTTAATTGGAAGGCTCTTTGTTGGTAAAGAATGAATTTGTCTAGATACTCGCTTCTTAAAAGCATTAAAGCTGTATGACATTTATATTATTACTGGTTATCATGATGATATTTATATTTATATTTATATATTCTTTAATAATTTAGGTTGATAAACATTGAGAAATTAAAGAAAAATGTATATACTATTCTTAATTTGTTTATGTACTATTTTGCTATATGTAAGCTAATACCACATAATATGTATTGTTTTCATTTTGTTATATTAACAATAACTCATACAACATACTTCAACTGATCACTGTGCCGAAGCAAAGCAAGACATGCTTCTAGTTATATTTATATTTGCATGATTCATGCCCGTAGGCATATATGAAAACATAGTTATTTTTTGTTTCGTTTCAACACTCAATTTGATATTTATTATTTAAAAGCCATTAGAAATTTTATAATGTTATATCTCATAAAAAACCTTCTAACTAGAAATCAAGAAGGTTATCCACACAGAACATAACAAGAGAATATGAGCATTGAGCATTGAGCATTTCACATCCACTATCATAAAACAACGGCAGCAAATATATCCACTATTGACGTCAATGAGGGAGCATGGCCTTGTGTTGGTTGAATATTTCGTTTGAACTTATATTATCTTCTTCTATACATTTACGATTCTCTTTTGAACTCGACAAGTATTTGAGACTTGAGAGGGCTCTCTTTGAACATAGTTTGGCATAATCTCCAATGTATCAGCAACATATTTCTAAATCGTGCTGTGATTAATTAGACAGATGCTGACATTTGTGTCTCGTTAGAAATTTAATCGATAATAATGTGACAATATTATATTTTCTCCGTATCTGTGCGATATCCGCAGAAAATCCGGGTCCTGATCCTCTTAAGTAACCCAAAGTTTATATTTGGATTCGGACCGTCCGATCAGAATCTGGCCAATACGGACCGTCCGATCAGAATCTGGCCAATCCGGACCGTCCGATTTAGAAAGTCGGACCTTCACTGTTTCCACTTTCCACTTCTTTCTTCTCTTCTATTTTTTTCGCGCGACGCAGCACCAGCAAAGAAACAATGGCGCCCAAAAAGAAAACCCAGCAGCAAAACCCCAAATCAAAATCAAAATCAAAACCAAAAGCTGGTTCGTCCGACCCGAAACCCGCACCCAAGCTCCAGATTTCAGCAGAGAACGAGCGTCGCCTCCGCCGCTTACTTCTCAACACCGAACGCCCCGCTCCGTCTCAGCCTCCGCTTGACGCGGGGGCGCAACCTTCCTCCTCCAGCTTAACATTCGGAGTCGGAGGAGGTGGTGGTGATGGTGCTAGTGGCGAGACGAGAGCTCAGAAGGTGAAGCGCCTTACAAATGTGTATGACAAGCTGTCGCTCGAGGGTTTCACCTCTGATCAGATCGAGAAGTCTCTCTCTTCACTCGGTGTAATCCTACTCACACTTCATCTCTGATGCTTTTCCTTTTTTACCAACATTTAAAGTGTGTATTTCTCTTCATTTTTTATTTATTTTTGAATTAAACGAATAGGAGACCGCAACATTTGAGGAAGCTCTAGATTGGCTATGCTTCAACCTGCAAGGAAGTGAGCTCCCTCTCAAATTTTCTACCGGTGTCACCTCATTATATCATGAAGGTACTCATCTTCTCTCTCTCTAATACACATTCACCGACAGATTAGTTTTATTATTGTTATTCAGCTAATATGGTTCTGGTATTTGAAATGTGATTGATTAGAAGGGACAGATGTCTCAGTTAAGGTGCTCTCTTCAGCTCGTGAAGATTGGGCGCCAGAGGCACGTCAAATTGAAGTGGTGAAAGAGCAAATTGAAGGATTGTCAGTTAGAACTAAAGGAAAGAATCCAGAGGTCTCTTTGGATGAAGATAGATTTGCACAGGCAGCTTGGATTCGTCAGTACATGGAAAGAGAAGAAGAAGAAGAGGACGAGGTATTAACTTTTTCTTTGGTTTATTGCCGTCCTTGTCTTTCTCCTTTTTTATTTTTATTTATTTTTTTCTTTTGGTTTATTTTTGTTTTGATTTGTACCAGAATCTGTTCCTTAAATGGCTTGGTATATTAGTGTACGTATAAGCTGGTTAGAGATATCCCCACCTTAAATTAAGCACACTACTGAGCTTAAAGTACAAACAATCTAAAAAGAGACCAACCAGGGTTTGCCTCACAAGTTGCTTAGTCTTGGTACCAATTGATTCATACAGGTACCAAGCTTTACTGTTTTGGTCAGGAATGTTATCAGGTAGTTTCATGATTTTGTCAGGCTTTTACGTTGGTTTTATTACCTTTATGTTGTGCCTAGAGTCTCATTTAAGCACAATTGATAAACCTTGAATAAAATACAAGATCACAATCCTTAGCTAGCGTTCTGTGCATGACATAGTACATTGTCTTATGCACTGTAATTCCTGTCCATAATAGGAGCTTGATTCTTGTAAAAGGCCGCCTCGTGATGCTGATTCCATAATCGAAGAATACCGACTTGCCAGAATTGGTGCCCTTGAAGCAAAGCAAAAAAAGGATAAGAAAAGCCAAAGTCACTTTGGTAAAATTATTGCTGAACTCAAGCAAGAGTTGTCTTCTTTAGGTATGAACCTTTTTTAACAAGCATAACATATCATGTATGTATCAAGTACGTATATATTACTTGCCGTATTAAATCCTTAGATTTTAAGAAATACTTTTTAATCTGCATCTCCAGGTCTCAGTGATGAAATCCTGTTTTTTGAGCCGGTAGAAGAAACAGTAAACACAAGTGTTGATGTTACAGTATTGGGAAATGGAGAGGATGAGGATGGTAGTACACTGGAGAGAAAGAAAGATTCTTGTGAGCCTGTCACTGAATCAAGTGAGAATGTGGAAGAGGAAGTAGAGCTAAATGACTTATTTTTTGAAGACTCTTCCACAGATAACCCTGATGCGTGGAAGCAAGAGAAACCAGAAAAAGTGTCAGATGATGGTTATGGTCACATGTTAGGAAATATTGACAACATATGGAAGAAGGCAATTTTCTTTTGCCTCTTCCTTCTAATAATATTTATAGTTATTTAGCACTGTAGTCTTTAATTAATATTTTGTAATTGCAGGGTGAACCTGGTAAACTGCCCAAGGCAATTCTTCAGAAATTCTGTCAGAGGCTGGGGTGGGAGGCACCGAAGTATAGCAAAGTTTCTGACAAGGATAGCAACTTCATATATTCTGTCAATGTAATGCGGACCACCACTGGCAGAGGTAAAAGCCGCAAGGCTGGTGGTTTGACCACTTTTCAGATATCTGATGAAGAAGAGCCATCTAAGTCTGTTGAGGTCTCTCTCTCCCTCTCACTCTCAAATACAAACATATCTTGAAAATCAATTCAAACAATGTAAAGATAACTACAATAATATTTGCAGGAAGCACAAAGTAAAGTTGCATCTTTTGCCCTTTATCAACTTTTTGCTGACCTTCCTCTTCACCAAATACTTGCAGAACCATATTCATCTCTTGTTTCAAAATGGCAAAATGGTAATCTGCTACCTCTCAATTCATTTGGCTGTACTTGTAAATGTTTCAGAATTATTTCATTATCCTTCATATTTGAAATATATACAGGTGCACTCTCACCAAAAATCTTAGAGAGTGATAAGAACCGAAGGGATGGATTCGTTGATACGCTATTGAATAAAGTCAAATCAGATGCGCTTACTTCTGTTAGTGCACAAAAGGTTGAAAATACGAATGTGCCTGAAAACACATCTCCTGAAAAGCATAAGAGCATGACAGAAAGTTCAGGTGCTCTCTATTTTAGTTATATTTTACTTTTGGATTTCTGTTTTATCTTCTTCAGAAATTGGGTTGGAGACCCACCATGTAAAAAACTAAACTAAATGTGTTGGTGTCATTTTTCATGTATGATTAAATTCCTAGGATTAACTGCTCGTCAACAATCTGAAAGTTTACTTTTGAAAGAAGAGATGGACAATAAGAAGAATCTGCCCAAGTTTATGGTAAAATTTACTATCCTATTTTACAAATATAAACAGTTGCCTACTCACATAGACACTATCATGCACTATAGGTGATATAAATTTTGTTGAAAAAAGACCTAACTTAGACAAGAAAAGATATTAATGGCAAGTCTCAAGCTGTTAACCTGGAATTGTACAAATACACAAGTGTTTTAAAAGAAATGAAATGATGTCAATCTCGTGGTGTCACAAATGATCCTTGTCTTGTTTCAGAAAATGATGGAGGCCAGAGCAGCTCTCCCTATAGCTAAGTTAAAGGACCAAATTTTGAACTTACTTAGAGAGAATGATGTGATTGTTGTTTGTGGTGAAACTGGGTGTGGGAAAACAACACAGGTAATCTCTGTATCATGCCAAAAGTTTCTATCTGATGTTATGTTTCTTCCAATTGCTGTCTTCTAGTAACTGTTT
The DNA here is from genome assembly GCA_025461125.1 of Carex kokanica. Classification (NCBI taxonomy): domain Eukaryota; kingdom Viridiplantae; phylum Streptophyta; class Magnoliopsida; order Poales; family Cyperaceae; genus Carex; species Carex kokanica. The sequence goes on from JAJGRX010001263.1 coordinate 721,245, forward strand.
TTTATTTTCAGGTCCCTCAATTTATATTAGATGACATGATTGAATCTGGTCTTGGCGGATGCTGTAACATTGTTTGCACACAACCCCGTCGAATTGCGGTATGGTAGCACAGTTGAAACAGAGATGATTTTTTATGAAGTATAAACCAATAAATAAGTTCACTTTTGCTAATTGTTAACTTTGTTTAAGATTGGCTGAAAACGCTTTAGGAAGCTAGTATGGCTCGTATGATTTTCTTGTTTGATATTCATATGAGAGAAAAGAAAGAAACAGATTCAAATCAGAACAATAATCTTCTTATTATATCTCATAATTTCTTTCCATCTACAGACATTTGATGTACTAATTTTGATAAAGCTACTAAATAAGTCAGATAAGGATGCTATTATTTGTTTCACATAGGGTTATTGTTGGAAAAAAAGGATCAAATTATAAATTTATTATTGCTATATATCAGGCCACTCTCCTATTTGTGAACCAAACTTTCAAGTTTTCATCTCGTCCTATCATTTTGTCAGGCAATTTCAGTGGCAGAAAGGGTGTCAGATGAGAGATGTGAACCCTCACCTGGTTCTGACAGTTCATTGGTTGGCTACCAAGTTCGACTTGACAGTGCCAGGTGTCAACTTTACTTCCCTGTACTTGTTATTAAAAAGTTCATTTTACTGGTTTTATCATGCTACTCACATAAACATGTGGCCTCAAACTGATTTAAACTTTTGATTTTGTTGATGACTATTTCTTTTGTAATGATATAGGAATGAACGGACAAAACTCCTATTTTGTACAACTGGAATACTCCTTAGGAAACTTTCAGTGAGCCTTTGATGTCTCTTATATGATTAAAGTGCACACGTTTCTACTTGTTTTTGCTGATTTTAATTTGCTATTATGTAGACAAATAAAAACTTTGAAGGTATCACCCATGTTGTGGTTGATGAAGTACATGAACGCTCTCTTTTGGTAATATCTTGCCCTTTCTTTCTAAGCTTAACATTTTAGTTGTATTAGCATTTATCCAACTCTTTGTTCTTCCAGGGTGATTTCCTTCTGATTGTATTAAAGAGCCTAATTGAAAAGCAAGCTTCTAGTGGATGTTCCAAGCTGAAGGTTATTCTCATGTAAGTGCTCTTCTTTTTTACTGAATTGAACAACTACCTCATTTTTGATTTATTCTTACATGCATTCTATATCTAAATTCTAGGTCGGCAACTGTGGACGCAAGTCTATTTTCAAGATACTTTGGTGATTGCCCTGTGATTAGTGCAGAAGGGAGAACTCATCCTGTTTCGACAATGTTCTTAGAGGATGTTTATGAGAAAATTAATTATTCTTTACCATCTGATTCCCCTGCCTCTGGAGAATTCATGTTATATAACAGAGAGAAGGTTTATTTCTGACCTCATTTTCCTTCATTAAACAATTTGCATATGATTAATCTTTTTTTGTTCTTTTTGCGATTTAGGGACAGAAAGGAAGTAATTCGGTAAATAATCGAAGAGGAAAGAAGAATCTGGTGCTATCTTCTTGGGGTGATGACTCCATACTTTCTGATGAATATATCAACCCCAATTATAATGCCGGTTCATACAAGTCATACGGTGAAAGAACATGCGAAAACTTAGTTAAGTACCTAATAATTATCAGAGTGCTTTTTTTTTTTGGAAGGGGGTAAAGTTTGTCTTTTCTTTCTCTTTCCTTCAACTTTATCCTTTTTTTTAATTATTGTTGGATCTAATATAAATCCTTAGTGACCCTAAAACTCAAAGTTTCCAATTGAAGTCCAAATTAGTGTCCTAAATTTACTTATTTTGTTTTTGTATGTATTTCTTGAATGTAAATAAATACTCCCTTCTTAAAGATGTGATTTTTGGGCTATGGAAAGATTGGCTCTATCCTACAGCTAATACATTTTGTTAGTGATTAAATAGATGCTAGGCCTTCAAATACCAGATCTTATTTTAGTGCACAATGCCCTTGCACTATTCATCTCCAACTGATTGAGGCCAATTGTGTTCTTTTCTGTCCACAAAATAAAAACAATGAAATTTGCAGCCATTTCTTGTTAAAAATGCGCAACTTTGCTCTCTTCATATACACTACCTTATTTACTTCTTCATATGCAGAAACGTTTAAATGAAGATGTTATCGATTTTGATCTTTTGGAAGATTTGGTCTGCTATATAGATGAAAATTATCCACCTGGTGCCATTCTTGTGTTTCTTCCTGTAAGTCTTAAATTCAAGTTTTTTCTTTTGTTTTAGTCTGTATAGTGCTTCAAGTTTGGTTATATTGATAATATTAGTATTATGTGTTGATACTGTTGTGTTAACTTTGGAAGACTAATTGGTTAACAAGTATGGGAGATAGAGGTCCTGAATTTAAGTACGGCTAGTCCTTCATTATAAATTAATTGTTATAGAAGTCTTGGAATGCATGAGTCTACGAGAATGCCATAGAGAAGTATTTAGAGTATAACATGTTTAAATAACAGCTGCCTACTCTATTTGCTTAAGCTTTGAGACCATGTGCTTGGTTGGTACTTCTCACTGCTCATATGCTCAACCTGAACAATGTTTCTATAGGGAGTAGCTGAAATTGATTTGCTTGTTGATAAACTGACCGCCTCGTACCGGTTTGGCGGGCCTTCTTCAGATTGGGTTCTTCCCTTGCATTCTCTTCTCTCATCAGCTGATCAAAGAAAGGTTTTTCAATCTCCACCTGGAAACATACGAAAGGTAACTCCTGATGGTACCCAATAGCATGGCTTTGACAATTTTAGCATAATTCAAGATTTAATGTTTGCAAGTTTTTCAAAGTAAAACTCTCATGTAGGTAATAGTTGCAACTGATATAGCTGAGACTAGCATCACAATAGATGATGTAGTATATGTTCTTGAGACTGGAAAGCACAAAGAAAATCGGTACAATCCACAAAAGGCATGTATTTCCCCCTTCTTTTGTTGTTTATATCTCTAATTTTCGTTTTTTTTTCTTTTTTCTTTTTCTGGATTTTAGAAAATTGCAGACCACTGACGTTCTTTATGTAGAGAGCATGACATGCAAAGCTATACTACATGTATCCATGTGAAATAAAATTGAAATAGCTGGGTACCATAAGTACTAAAGTGATCCCCGGCTTTAACTACTAATATATTTTTGAAATTGTTATTTTTATATTTATATATTTTTTTCCAGAAAATGTCAAGTATTGTTGAGGATTGGATATCCCGTGCCAATGCAAAGCAAAGACGGGGGAGAGCGGGTCGGGTCAAACCTGGTATCTGTTTTTGCCTCTATACCTGTTATCGGTTTGAAGTTCTTATGCGCCCATTTCAGGTTCAATCTTTGTACTTTAAGAATTTATTTTCTTTCTTATATATGAATATTCTTTTTGACAGGTTTTATATATATGTATTGTTATTCTTGGTCTTGAATTTCTTTGTAAATAAAGGTACCTGAGATGCTGCGAATGCCCTTAACTGAGTTGTGTTTACACATAAAATCGCTCTCTTTGGGAGACATAAAATCATTCCTTCTTAAGGTGCTCTCTCTTTCTCTTGTTTTATATCTGTACACTATACTTTTATATTGAATTATTGATCACCTCTTTTTTCGTATTGCAAAATATGTTTGTGTTGTTATGCAAGCTAGGCCATAGAGCCCCCTAGAGAAGAAACTGTTACCTCTGCCATCGACTTGTTATATAAGGTACAGAACTCTTTTCCTTTTTTCATTTTAAAATTGGACAGTAATAATCCAATTCTATGTCATTATTGTTATGGTCACTGCTAACTTTTTTTTCGACTTTTAGGTGGGAGCCTTTGAAGGAGATGAGAAGCTTTCACCTCTTGGTTACCATTTGTCAAAACTACCTGTTGATGTTCTGATTGGAAAGGTATGCTCTATATATGTAATTACTATTATTAGTTTTATCGTCAATATTTTTTATGACAATAAAGTGAATAAACTGTTGTGTTTAATTTTAAATGTTTCCAATATTATACTTTTTTTTTTTTTGACTTGAATATTATACTTTTCTTGTATAGATGATGCTCTATGGTGCTATATTTGGTTGCCTCTCCCCTATTCTCTCAGTAGCAGCATTTTTGAGCTACAAATTTCCATTTGTCTATCCCAAAGAGGAGGTAGTTTCTTACACTTAATGCAAACATAATTCATGAACTTTTCAACTTCTGCATATTTATCTTTAAATCAGTCTCTTTTTCTTCATTCCATGATTTATAACTAAACAAAAAATTAAGATATGCCCCATGAAAATGGGTTTTATGTTGACTCAAAATTCAGTTCCCTTTTTTGTATTTTCTTTATTAAATTTCTTAATGTTAGAACGGTAACTGCAGATGAAGTAAATATGGGCCTTCATATAATAAAATGCAATAATTAATATTTGTAGAAGTCCAATGTGGAGAAAGCTAAAACGATGCTTCTAAATGAAGGTCTTGATGGGACCGCTTCTACTGGTGGCCACAAGCAGTCAGATCACCTTCTAATGGTTCTTGCCTACAACAAATGGGCCAAGGTTCTTATTGAGGTATATATGTAATAAATTTTTGGATTATAAGATACGGGGCAGGTAGGCTCTACTCATACTGGTACATTTGGGCATGATTTCTGAGTTTGTCTGACCTTTACTAGTGCTAAATCTGAATGATTGGTGCAGAATGGACCGAAAGCCGCTCAGCAGTTTTGCCGATCTTTCTTTTTGAACAGCTCAGTTATGTACATGATCAGGTTATGAGCCTTTTTTTTTTTTTTTTGCTATTTTATTTAAGACTTATAATTCGTACAATTTTGAAGTGAATGTGAGACATTGATTAATGTCTTTTGCATTGCAGGGACATGCGTGTACAGTTTGGGACTCTCTTGGCAGATATTGGACTCATTGAGATGCCAAAAGATATTTTGGTAGAAAATCAAATTTTAATTTTCTTCTTCTCACTATTCTTCTGGGTGGAGACTGACCATTATTTATGTGGCTGTTATGCAGCGTATTGATAGGAAAAAGAAAGGCAACCTTGATACCTGGTTCACAAATTTGTCTCTTCCATTCAATATCAACGCACAACACTCATCAGTGATCAAGGTGATATTCTTTTTACATTGTGACTTTTTACTTATCATTTTACATTTTATTCTTTGCTAAAAGACTGCTTATCTTCCAAATTAGAAATTCAGTTTTGATTTGTTTCATTTTTTATTCTGAACCTCACTTTGCAAGATGTTGATCTTCCCCTTTGAAATTCTGTTCACAACAATCGGTTAACAAGTTACTTATTATGGGGGAAAACAAGTTATATGCACTCCTATTCGTCCTGACTGGTATAATGCAAAGCTTGTTTATAGGTACAATTGTGTCGTCATCCTTGAAACAATAAAAAAACCCTCAGTTAAAGATAGAAAGTCTACTCAACCTTAACACAGAACCACAAATGAACAAGAGAAATGAAACAAGAATGATCTAATTGGTTCAAGTTATAACAGAGTAGCATATAGTCGGTTATATGTGCAGGTCTATATCCAAATGTAGCTGCTACAATAGAAGGTATTGAAAAAGGAGCCTTAAGTGGTAGGGGCACATCTGGCACTAGATCTAATTTCTTGTTTGATGGACGACGTGAAGTTCACATACATCCTTCTTCCATTAACCATAGTTTGAATTCGTTTCAATACCCATTTCTCGTCTATCTTGAAAAGGTACCTCTTCTCTCATTATTATTATTTTTTTCCTATTCAATAAGTGTGGCAATCTTTTAAATTTACCTGAAAAGATATAATGGAATCATGTCTCCTTTCAAGCTTCATGAAACTATTATAATCTAATACACACACACACATTCTCTTTAAGAGTTCCTAAATTACCCCTCCATCATCATTGGTGTGTCCAATAATTGAGGATGGAAGTAGTAGCTTAGATAATTTAGGATAAAACTTGGGAAGTCCAGAAGTGGTATTTTCATATTTTGTATGGTGTATGTGAAATTTTCCTTGCTTTTGAGGGATGCAAATGATGTGTTTATTTAGTTTTCAGATCATATTTCTGAAACAAACAAGGACCCTAGAGGAAAGATCTCAATTGCTTTGATTATTCTTCTTAATTTTATTCTAGGTAGAGACAACAAAAATATTTTTGCGTGATTCAAGCATGGTCTCTCCATATTCGATTTTATTATTTGGTAGTCACATGGTTATTCAGCATCAGGTAATTTTACTCTTGTAATCTGATGGCTATTTAACATGTTAATGTTCCTTAAAGAGAGGAACGAGAAACTCAGATGTTCATTGCTTTTGTTTTATCCTTTGCTAGTCTGGATCTGTGGTAATAGACGGTTGGTTAAGGTTAACTGCTCCAGCGCAAACAGCAGTCTTGTTTAAAGAACTCCGGACAACCCTTGATGCAGTTTTAAAAGAACTCATAAGAAAGCCAGAGGTAGTATGTTATTATTCAAATATTTCCCTTCTTGTTTTTAGTTGGGGTCTAATACTCTGCATATACTGTGTGTTGAGATATTTTTGGAGTAAATAAGTTAATCGGATAAGCTGAACCTGACCCGACTCTTTTTCTGAATGGTCAATGACCCAAAACTTGATCTGACCCTAACATGATCAACCCGCACCGTAACACGACTATACTCCAAGACCTAAGTAGACCTGAAATATGAGCTGACCGGAATTTGACTAGATCAAGACCTCAAACTGACTGGTTTGACATGACATGACCCCTTGATCTGCTTAACCTGATTTATGAACTGATTCGACCTCGAAAACACAACTGCTACTCTAAAATCAACTTTATTAGGTCAATTACCTGAGTCTCAGACTCAATTGGCCTGAAACCTGAACCCCTTCGATCTGAAACTAGGATGATTTGAGTCCTAAAACAGCTCAAACCAAAAATGACCTGAAACCAAGTGACCGAAACACAAACTGCAATGACCCAAGATCCCAAATGACCCGAACCCAAACTAATGCATTTCTGAAATGACCCAACCTGAACTTGATACAACCTTCTCAATTGCCCTCTCTGTGAACTAGCTGGATCCAAGACAGCTTGCCAAGTAATCTTTAGATAGATAAAGTGCTGCATATTTAAGATTGAAAGATCTTTTTGTTGTCAGGTGACTACTTTGGTCAACAATCAGGTGGTTAAGTCCATTGTGCATTTGCTCTTGGAGGAAGAAAAAGCTCAGCAATCCTCAGTATCTGTATAATTTTGCATTTTAGTCCTCTCAAAGCGCAAATCAAAATGCTGACATTGCACACATTCTTGGCCTAAGTTTACTTCAATTATTTAGGTATAACACTTCTTTTGTTGTGATAAGTTAGTTCCTGTCATATTACTAGCACCTCTTGGATCACTCGACTCTGAGCTCTTGTTTATGTGTAGGACTAAATGCATCAAGGCAATTGTTGAGGTGGGAAATATGTTTTAGAGTTGGAATATGTTGATTAGCTATAGGCGGTTTCTTTGAATTTGCAGTTGTTTGTTTCTATTCACTTTATTATGGAAAAAATAATTTTTGCCAAATGTACCGTCAGTAAATCATCATGACCTGCTCAGCACGATAACAAAATGTTCAATAGATACAGTTGCTCCTTACAGTGAAACAGAATCACCTCCGGCGTAATCTATTATTTTTATTTTGAAGTCGGGTGTAATTGTCATAAGCTAAAGCTAATTTTTAATGGATTATAGCTTGAACCGAATCTGATTTAACCGACCTGATAAATAATCTGATCAGAGATCTCAAGATTTTTGTTTTAAAAGTTTGAGTTTAAAAAACTATCCATATAGGGAGGGAATGGAATAGATAGAAAACTTTCTCTCCAATCGTGTTTGGTTGACAAAATTATGGTGGAGATGAGGGGTACAGGAAGGGAAAGGGTTAACCTTGCTTACTATAATTAATAGAATTGATTTCCCTCCCAATTTGGGGTGTAATGGATGGAAAGAAATTGTGTTACAAATATTTTCAGAAAAAATGACACAAATGCCCTGTGCTATATATCTTATTTCTATATAATTATCATTCAACTTTTTTTCACCAGAGACCTAGCAGCCACCGTAGTTGATTGAGCAGGTTAGGTTTTTTTTTTTATATATCGAACTTGTTTATTTTTAATACATCAAGTTTATGCATCAAGTTACGTTTTTTTCATCAGAGCCATTTATACATCAAATTTATCATTTATCCATCAGAGCCATTTACACATCAAGTTACGTTTTTTTTTCTTTTGCAATTTGAAGCCCGTGTACTTAGCACCAGCTACATCATAGAATGAAATTCAGTACCTCCATTTACTTTGTTTAGAGAATCGACAAAAGAAAGATTGGTACTGCTAAGCAGAAATTCGGATCTGAAGCCTATTTCATGATATGTAAATTCATATCTTCTCATTAATTCTTCTTAGATGCTTTCATTTACTTTGTTTTCTATTTTCTTATTTCTTTACTGTTTTATTTTATTCCACTCAAATGTATTGAGTGTGTGTTTCAGTTTTTACCAGTAAGTTGCTTTCTTTTAAAAAAAGAACTTTGTAGATGCTACCAAGACTATATTATTAAAATAAAAACCACTGCTACACTGTTTGACATCCTTTGAAATTTAGAAGCCCTAAGAAAATTATGAAAATTGCCTTTCAACCTCTACTGGCATCTAAATTCACTTTGCACATGTGTGTGTATCTCAGCAGTATTTCAACCATGAGATAATTGTATTTAATCCTAGCACTTCATGAGTGGAAGTCTTGAACTTATGCTGGTAAAATGAATTTCGTTTTTGTTTAAATTATCTAATTGTGTTTTAAGATTGTAAAGGGTATAATAGTCAAATACACTAAAATCATTTGATTAACCTTCTATAATTTTAATTAACCAAACAAGAAACAAGACGAGAAGGAAAGTTAAATTTATTTTTCCTCATTAATCATCCAAACACGAAGAGGTTAGATATGTTAATCTTCCTTTCTATTCCATTCCATTCCATTCCATTCTTCACCTCCCCTCCCATCCTCTACTCTCCATCCAAACAAGGTGATAGAGAATTAATCTTTGGTTTAGTGGTAAATAATAAACCAAAGGCATTGTCTTCCGCGTGGGAGGTCACACAGGAAGTTGCAGGTTTAAGATTTAGATGGATTCTTTGTGGATATCAAATAGTTAATTAACTTGACGTCCAATATTTACTCAAAAAAAAAATTATCCAATTGTAGAGTTGTTAACGATGTAGGCCCGGATGCTCTAGAAGGTACTCCAGTAAACACATTAACACAGTGCTCGACTAGTGTATACTAATAGAGCAAGGTTAAAATGTTCCACTATTTTTGCGTCGTAATCATGTCTTACATTTTTATTTTTATTTTCAAAGTTCAAATAGTTAATGCGATCAACTCAACATAATCTTCGTATTCAAATGAGATCAAATTTTATATTTTTTGAATTTTTTTTTAACAACTTTTTATATAGATACAAAGTTAGTGTTTTTTTAAAAGATTCTAGACCATTCAAAAATAGTGATTTTGTACATATCTAAAAAATAGTAAACAAAATATATAATTAGGTCTTTAAGCATATTTTAAGAGTAGAACTAGGGTGGTCGTAAGTTCACCAAGCCTCTTTGTGAACTCAACTAAAAAATTATTGGATTGACTTCAAACGACGAATCCAAACCGTTGAAATTCATTTACTTAAATTTAAGTTTTAGAACTAATTTTGTATAAAGTCAAGTGGTTAAAAAAGTTCAGAAAAATGAATGCATTAAAATTAATTTATAAATCTTTTAATTTTGACCGCTTGACTTTATACTAAATTAGTTTGAAAGTTTAAAATTTTCACATGTAGACATATCACTCGTAAGGTAGATGGATTTTAACGGTTTGGATTTCTCATTTGAAGTCAATCCGGTAGGTTTTAGAGTTGAGTTCACAAAGAATCTTAGTAAACTTAAGTACACCCTAGTTCATCAAAATCAGGTTGAGTGGTTTGAATTGACTGTTTGAACTTTTGAATATAGAGATAAAAATGCGAGCCATGTTTGAGACAGAAATAATTGAACATTATAATAATGCCACTAGTAAAAACTGCCGAAATTTTTATTAATCGAAAAAAAATATTAAAAAAGGATGGAACTGTTGGCAGAATTATAAATATAGGTAGGCCGAGTTGAATCGTATCGTCCCATGAGACGGGATAGACCTCCCTGGCCTGCTTAACAATTCGCTAACCCTTCTGCGCGCTAATCTAACTCTTGGACCGTTCGAGCTAAAAACAAAAAAAAATGAAAAAAATTCAGGGACGGGTTGGACCTCCCGTCCGAGGATCGGGAAAAAAAAAAAAAAAACCCAAGGCCGGGTAGGACCTCCCCGTCCCAGGCCCAGGGTAAAGAAAAATCCAGTAGTACGCATATGTGAAGAATATAGCTTAGGATGCAAACAGTATCTTCCTCATTTTACAAATCAACAAGATTGGAAAAGGCAATTTGGCAATAAATGGGGCAAGTTGGCTTCAAGGAAAAAGAAATATGATCCCAAAGTACTCTTGTCACCCGGTCAACAAATATTTACTCCTCTAGAAAAACTTTAAATTATGCATGGTTGCAACTCTTTATTGAAATAAGTGTGTTTTTCACCCCATCTTTTTTTTTTACCCTGGACCTGGGACGGGGAGGTCCTGGCCCTGGATTTTTTTTTCCCGATCCTCGGACGGGGAGGTCTAACCCGTCCCTGAGTTTTTTTTTTTTTTTGCTCGGACGGTCCAAGAGTTAGATTAGTGCGCAAAATGATTAGCAAATTGTTAAGCAGGCCGAGGAGATCTATTCCGTCCCATGGGACGGTACGATTCAACCCGGCCTACCTATATTTAGAATTCTGCCAACAATTTTGTCCTTTTTAGATATTTTTTTTATTTTTTTTCGATTAATACAAATTTCGGTAAAAACTGCCCATCCAATGATCTGAGCCCGTTTTCTGCGTTCATGAAGTCTCAAATCATGTGTTCCATCTGACTATTTGAATTTTGAAGGGGTCAAGTATTGTGCTATTGCAGATGAGGTGGTTCCAAGTGAATTTGTCGCCGTAGTCTATCCTCTATTATAGTCTGTACTTGCCCCGTGTTTTCTACTCTCTGTTGCGCTGTACTTAGTCGACTGCCTCATGTACTGATGAGTTTGTGTCTGAACCATTCTCTTGCTCCTATAAAATAATCCAAATTCATCTATATTTATCTGAACTTTTTTTTTTCGTCCTTGTCTGTCACAAAAAACCCACCATGCAGTAAAACCAGAGAAAAATGAAGCATCAACATGCATACCCTTTCTAAATTTGATGATATATTTCCGTATACTCAGTTGCCTTCCAAATGGAAAAAGTAAAGGATATCTTTCTAGTCAGAGCAAAGGATATTTGATCTAAAGAATAAATATAAAATTCACACGGAAAATTGGGGCTTTGCCTTTGCTTGAAGTAACATAAAAAATCATCTCTTCTGTACAGGCATTACAATTGATTATAAACTAGAAATGATTCCAAACAACGCGTTTATGCATCTGCACTAATACATTTGTATTAGGTGTACAATTCAAAAGTACAATAGGACTAATATTCTCTTTTCCTTTTCTATCCTAAAACACACTAGCGTACAAGTCAAGTCAAGCAACTTGCGTAGTCAGCAAAAATGCTTTATTCTAAATTAAAAGAGTTTAGCAATATTGTATGTTAGGCGATTGACGCATATAATTCCAACAAGAAAACAAAATGCATATCTGCTTGGAAGAACCGGTTACAAAATCCATCAAGAAAAGGACAATTTAATGTAAGGAATAGAATTATAGAAGAGGTTAATTTATCCAAAGGAAATGTCCCTCACCTAAGATTCCTTTTGCATTCCTAAAAGGAGGCTATGACCAACTCCTCTCTCTTTTTCTTTTTGAAATCCTTTGCAGCGACTGTTAAGTATAACCTCTCTCTCTCTCTCTCTCTCTCTCTCTCAAGAAAGACACACTTTGACTACATTTCCTATTAGTACCGACCTAGCAAACCTCTCATTCTACGTACACGCCAACTTGTATAAACATTTCTCAAAAACATTTACATGTTTTGAGCTAGAGTTTAATAAATTAAAAGAGAGGACATGAGTGAAATTCTTGATGAAGAAGAACTCTTAACCCTACGCTTATGCATCGACAGCAAATGGACCTCTAAAGAGAAGGGAGAAGATGATTCCGTCAGCGCAGGTAATGTTTCCTCCGTTGACAGTAAAATTTCAAGGTTATTGGAAGCAAGAGATAAAGTGTTCGGGGAAGGTCGTGTCGATATTCCCCGATATCATGAAGAAAGCAAGAATGTAAGATTGGTTGGTTTACTTTTTGAAGCTGCAACAGCTGTAGATATACATGATCTGAGTTCGGCTATCGATACCTTGCAGGAGATCTACATGAGTTCATCTCTTATCAGTGATCCAATCCAAAGAGTGGTTGCATATTTCGCTGATGCCTTAGCTACTAGGCTTTTTTCTCCTAGATCGCGGTTTTATGGTTCTATGAACAAAATATGTGCTACCCAAGAAGACGAATTCTCGGCATTTATGGAGTACTATAGAGTTCTGCCATTCTATCAATTTGCACATTTTACCGCAAATCAAGAGATTATTGAAGCATTTGAAGAAGAAGCGGTGATCAATGGAGGTCGCATTCATGTTATCGATTTTGATGCATCCTATGGATTTCAATGGCCTTCTCTTATCCAGTCCCTCTCTGATATGGCCACAACTAGTAGAACAATCTCTCTAACTATAACAGGCTACGGTAGAAATGTCGAGGAGCTCAGGGTAACCAAGGAGAGGCTAGAGAGCTTTGCGAACAGTTGTGCTAACCAATCCTTTAAATTTGAAGGGATCTTGAGAGGTTCAAGTTTTACTAATATAGATATTGAGGCTAATTCTACACTAGTTGTGAATTTACCTTTTTATTTACAAACTTTGAGCAGTTCACAAGAAACTAAGGATACACTGGCCTCTGTTTATTCTATGAATCCATCTTTGGTGGTTTTGGTAGAGAAAGAAGGAAACCAAAGAACAAGAAGCTTCCTACCAAATTTCATGGAGTTGTTGTACTTCTACACGGCAATATTTGATTCTTTGCATGAGCTTTTGCCTTTGGAAAGCACTGAGAGGTTTAATATAGAGAAGAACTATCTTGGTAAAAAGATTAAACTAGAAATTGGTCAAGGGCACATAGAAGAAACATTTGAGCATGATAAATCATGGAAAGAAACTATGAAGGGGTTTGGATTTGAAGGAAAAAAGATGAGTTCTAGGTCATTGAGCCAAGCAAAGCTCCTCCTTAAAATTAAAAGCCCATGCACAATGATAGGAGATGGTGCCAATTGTGGATTTGAGGTTTTTGAGAGAGATGAAGGCCATGAAATAGCCTTAACATGGCGAGATCGAGCACTCATCTCCATATCTTGTTGGCGACGTGCTTCATGGTGAATTTAATTTGTCGTAGTTCAATAGGTCTTTTTTTTTAGCCAATTGGCACTCTCACAGATACAACATAGAGGTTTCTTTATACATACATACATGTTTATTTGATTTTTTTCTGTTTTATTTATATTTTTTGGTGTAGCCCTTTATTGCATTATCTCGATCGTACATTAATTAGATGTATTGCATAATAATTTGAAGCAATGATGGCTGTTGATTTATTTGTGATGAAATTAATGAAGGAATTTTTAGGGAAAATAGTAATATATACATGATAACTAATTTGTTGACTAATGGTTTGTTTGAATGCTTGTATTGACAAAGATAAATAAATGCTTTTGTACCTCTGGACTTACCCAAAGAAACGTTAATATAATTTCTTTTTTACAAGGGCTTCTCAATTCATATTTCATACATGCAACATTTCACACATATAATAACTTCTCAATTCATCCTTTTTTTTTAAGGTTGGTGGTGAAGTACCACCAACAGATATATTAATACATATAAAACAAGTTTATTTACAAGAAACTTGGAAGTCAAATTAGCTGCATGCCAATAACTAAAGTAAGAAATTTAACTAGCCAGAATTGCCGTATGGAGAGCACAATAGAACTTCCCATGGCCTATAGTGCCCCATTCCTATAATTATCCGCTCTGCAACTAGAAAAGAATATATGAGTGTTGTATCATTAATTAATGTAAACACCAGGTTTTTCTTACTGGAGAAGAACCTTCTGTTCCTCTTGCGCCATAGAGCCTACACACCAGCTGCCCAAACAACGTTTCTTGCTCTCTTCGATAAATTTGGTTTCGCCAAATTCCATCTTTGTTATTAGATCAAAAGTTAATTTTCAAAGAACTTTTATATTTAATGTCACTTAAGTTAAAGCATATATATGACATTTTTTATCTTAAAAAACAAAGCAATAAAATGTATAAGTTTCAATTAATATAAAGAAACCAAAGTAAATATATTTTCTTAATTATCTTTCTGAAAAGTTATTTATCCTTTTTTATTTGAGGTACGCAGAAGCAAATTAATTCTCTACTAGTATTTTTCATATATATCGAGTTTAATTAATAAATTATCTAGTAGTTAAGTTAAGTAAGGGCACAAGATTATAAGTGGGTCACCCAAAAATTAGGTTTCACCTAATGAAGATATGCAAGATATCAATGTTGAATTACTTTAATTATGCGAATCTGCATGTGTTTACAGTATCTATCCTTGACTGAGTTTTCATGCCTTAGCTTCATAAAGGATCATGTTAGTATCTATCTTCTGTGGCACTACTTGTGTAACAATTCCTATCACCTCAGATGCAGTGCTAATTCTTTTTTTCCCCTTATTTTTCTGAAAGGTCTCTCGCGAATTTCGACATTCATTTCTCTTTGAGTAGGGTTCAAATGCCTCATGTCATGTCTCAATTGTTCGTCACTTTCTTATTTCTGTTTTCAAAGTTTAAATAGTCAATTTGAACCATTCAACATGATCTTTATAGTAAAATGTATTGGGAGACCAAATTTTATATTTTTGAAATTTTTTTTACTATTTTTTTAGGAAGCTGATATGAGTACCCACGCTACAGTACCCGCACTGTACCCACACCTAAACTGCCATAACTGCTTGTGGGACCGCAACTATTTCAAAACTGTAATTTTGTTTCCCAAATTTAATAGTAATAATGTGAAGTATATATCTCAAACAGGTCAAGTATTTATACCTATACAATCAACTACTTCTGATATATGAATTTTCCTAAAATAACTGTACCCGCACCTTTTTAAAAAAAAATTCATGTTGTACCCGCATTAGGGGACCACTCAAACGGCATGTGGGGACCGCAACTGTTCGAAAACTGTAATTTTGTTTTAAAAATTTTGATACTGTGAAGTATATATCTCGAACAGGTCAAGTATTTATACCTATACAATCAACTACTTCTGATATATGAATTTTCCTAAAATAACTGTACTCGCACCTTTTTTGAAATTTTTTCATGTTGTACCCACATTAGGGGACCACTCAAACGGCATGTGGGGACCGCAACTGTTCGAAAACTGTAATTTTGTTTTAAAAATTTTGATACTGTGAAGTATATAGCTCAAACAGTGCAAGTATTTATACTTATACAATCAACTACATATGATATATGAATTTTCTTAAAATAACTGTACCCGCACCTTTTTTTGAAATTTTTTCATGTTGTACCCGCATTAGGGGACCACTTAAACGGCATGTGGGGACCGCAACTGTTCCAAAACTGTAATTTTGTTTTAAAATTTTTGATACTGTGAAGTATATAGCTCAAACAGTGCAAGTATTTATACCTATACAATGAACTACATATAATATATGAATTTTCCTAAAATAACAATGCGGGTACTGTAGCGTGTACAGTGCGGGTACAGTGCGGGTACTGTAGCGTGGGTACTGAAATAATTATTCATTTTTTTGGATATGCACAAAATCATTATTTTTTTCAGAATATTCTACACCATCCAAAAACAATGATTTCGTATCTATCTAAAAAAGTAAAAAGTTTTCAAAAATTCCAAGCATATTATTGTATGGAGATCATGTTAAATGATTTGGATTGATTGTTTAAATTTTGAAAATGAAAATAAAAATGTAAGATACGATTGAGACATGAGAGAGATGCATTTAAAACTCAATTTCTTTTTAGATGCATATATCTTACGAAATGTATAATTAATCATAGAACAATTGGTGTATATTGACATATGCTACTTATAGTCAAATGCTTCTCGGATATATTATTATCGTAATTTTTATAAGAGAAGTTGTTTTATTAAATTTGGATGATTTTGATTCAAACCAAATTGTCTATAATATATTATAGCTCTGATTCGACATATTTAATTTTTGATCCGACGGTACAAAATTTGTAAAAAGGTCGGAGTAACTGTTTTTCAAAGTCCAATTAGTCTCCTTTCAAAACAAGTTCAATATTTTCCGAGAAGAGGTCGGAGTCAAACTTACCCATCTAAATTTTTTACAAAAAGTTCTTCATTTTAATTTCGAATATTTTTTCCCACCCAACTGTCTCCGAGATTTTTATTTTTACCCAAAAAAATATATATTTTAATATAATTAACCAAGTTTTTGAAAAAAATAAATTTTTACCCAAACCGTAAATATTATTTACGGTTTGAATTTTTTTTTTTTTTAAAGAGAAAAATAGCTAAAATGCTGAAATGAAATATAACACAAAAAAATCGAATTGTTTTTTAAAATATTTGTTAGAAAATACGCTACGAATAGAGCCGATTTTGTGCTAAAATACGGTAAATTACAATAATTATGCTAAAATACGGTAAATTTACTAAAATGCTGAAATTACAATAATTATGTAGAATTATGCTAAAATACGGTAATATGGTGCTAGAATTATGCTGAAATTGCAATATGGGCCTGCGCATGCTTCATGAAAAGGAGCGTAACTTTTGATCCGTTCGTCGGATCAGGCTGAAATTTTGACAGGAACTCCACAGCCCAAAACCGGATCCAAAACCCATTTATGATCCGTTTTGCCCATTTTGCGGGCTCATATTCGCGATCCGAGTCTTCCTTCATGGACTTTTGGACCTTTCTTTATAATTTTAGAGTTTTTAGGGTCTTTGATGTATCTTTTATATATATTTTCTGTTTTAGGGTTTGTATTTAAACAGACGTCATGTCTTTTGGCATAATTATTGTAATTTACTGTATTTTAGCACAAAATCGGCTCTATTCATAGCGTATTTTCTAACAAATATTTTAAAAAACAATTCGATTTTTGTGTGTTATATTTCATTTCAGCATTTTAGCTATTTCTCTAATAAAAAAAAAAAAAAAAAGAGTTTCAAACCGTAAATAATATTTACGGTTTGATATTTACGGTTTGGGTAAAAATTTAATTTTTTCAAAAACTTGGTTAAATATATTAATTTTTATTTTTTTTTGGGTAAAAATAAAAATCTCGGCAACTGTCTTTGATCATTAATTCTGACAACAAAAAGTCTGACCGGCAACCCAATTTAAAAATGCAATTGCTCATGCAGAACTCTTTCAAGCCAACAGATTAATATGTATCTTTTTATTTATTTGTGGGATTGTAACATTTTTCCACTTATCTTTACTATAGAACTCTATATTCCTCAATTTTGTGAAGATAGACTAATTAACATAGTTGCTATTGTGTCGAATAAATTAGATATTAAGGTCAGGTTTGGTTGTGGTCTAAACTATGGAATAAAGGATTTAGGTCTTAGTTAAGTCACTAAATATGATTTAATTGAGTCAGATTAAGATGAAATAAGTTGAACTTTAGGCCGGCCAAAAGTGCAAAAAGTTAAGCCACCTATCAAGGTGGTTTAACGTTTAGTTCCTCCTGTGGCCTAAATTATTTTTCTTTTCCTTTTTTTTCGCACGATTGCATTTGTGTATGCTTGGAGTTTCTTGATTGATCTAAGTTGTGGTATTTTTTTTTCTTCTCACTTGTTTTCATTTGACTTTGATTGATGAAAATAGTTATCAATGAACAAATTTAAAAATTAGCTTTTCTTAAAGCTAATTTTTACTTGATTGATGAAAATAGTTATCACTTGATTACCCGAAAAAATTAGCTTTTCTTAAAGCAAAAATACTTAATTTTCACATTTAGCAATAGACAAATTTAAAAATAAAAATAAAAATAATGTATTTGAATCTAGCATAGACAAATTAAAAATGGACCACTATTAACTCTTGTTTACATAGACAAATTAAAAAAGCACGATCAATGTGACTTGTAATTTTGTACTACTATGTTTCAACTATAATTAAGCTAGTACTATAAAGGCTTGTTTGAACTCATACCAGCCTTTTGTATTATGTTTTGCAGTAATAAAAATTGAAATTATTTCAGTTTTCTTTGTTCTGTTTTTGCAGTACAATCAAGTTAAGTAAGGTAAGTAAAAAAAAATGGTAAAAAAAAAGTTAATGGATAAGGTAAGCCAAAAAAAAGTTACAAGACCTACACAATTTTTCCATTAAGCTTATTGCATTAGTGGATGCCAAAATAAAAAGATAAATTAAATCATACTTTAAGCCATTTAATCAAACAAGAAATAATTTAAAACATAACATAACTTTAATATTCAACCAAACATGAATAACTTAGGCTGACCTAATTGAGAATAATCAACTTAGACCTCATAAACTTTAGGCCTCAACCAAACACCACCTAAAGAATAATGTTATCATTGCTATTGCGTACATGCAATTAGAGGGATAATAAAGGCAAGAATTGTTTCATATCACAATGGCAATTAGGGATGTTTAGCACGTTACTGTGCCCGTGGGAATTTTTTTTTTTTACTTAGATTGAATTTTTTTCCCACGCGCATAATAAAATTCAATTCAATTCCTATACCCACGCCCATTCTCCTCTTGGCGCCGAACATGGCCTTATTATGTTCAATGGTTGGTATGGGTGTCAATGGATACAATATGAGTAGGATGGAAGTATTTTTATATCCATATTCATTAATAATTGATCTTACCCATACTTTATCCTTACTTATTAAGAATTAACTATATCCTACTCTACCCTTGTATGTTAAAATTATTGAGTAACGAAACGGTTGTGAGTGAATAACAAATGATACTAATATAAAAATTAATTTTATTATATTTTACAAATAGCTAGAACGTCAAAACTCATTAATTTCACACATATGCAATTACATATTCACCTTACTAATAAAAAAAATGTGTAATCAATTCCAACTAAATTGTTTTTTATAAAGCAAGCGAATTTAAAAAAACACAAATATATTTTCGGACAAATTCAATTTTTAACTAAATAAAAAAACATGCAAATAAAAGTAATATGTTTAACTTTCTTATAGCAAAAAACATACACTAAATAACAAAAGTACATCACTAATTATTGTTCAAACATTGTCATATGAAATATCACACAAATAAATTTTACCATCACTAATTATTGCTAAAAAATTATCATATAAAATTATTTTATATAATTACCCTATAGAGTAGCATGTATGGAATAGTCTTTACCCGTACCCTTACCCGTTTAACTACTGAAAAAAAAATCCTTACTCATATCCAAACTTGATAAGCTAACAAAAAAAAAAAAACTTACCCATACCCATCTTATCGAATACGATATGAGTATAATAAACAGTTAAAATGGTATCATTGACACCTCGTAATCTTCCGTAAGATTAAAATATAGCAACATATGTTTCTCTCAAAAAATATATAGCAACATATGTTAGTTCTTCATACCACATTTCTGTATTATTTATAAAATATTTAAACCAAGTCAAATGAAAACGAATGTAAACTTTTGTTTACATAAAATTTTTAGAACTTAAATTATTGATAAAAATGTTAACAGAAATTAGAACTGATTGTATAGTTTAAACATAAATGGACACAGTAAATATTGCAACTAAAATTGTGGAGTTCAATATTGGATAAAATCTAGACAAAATGCCGCCTGCACAATTAGCACTTTTCATACTTTTAGATTTAGGGTAATTATATGTTACCCCTTGATTTCTTCCCCCATTTTTCTCCCAACTAACTAACTTCATTTTCTAACTATAATAATCAATTTTAACTAACTAGTGGTCCCTACAAATTAATTAGTAGATTTTCTCCTTCTATTTCTTTCCTCTCTCCCTCCCTCTCCCTCTTCCACCTCCGCCTCCCTCTTCCACCTCTGCCTCCGCCCGCCTCTCCCACCTTCGCCTCTCCCTCTCCGCCTCTGCCTCTCCTTCTCCGCCTCTGCCTCCGCCTCCGCCTCACACAACTAGGATGAATACTTGTTCAATGATAGATGAATACTTGCATGACGAGGGTGAATACTTGTGCAACGAATAACTCGAAAGTATGTCATCATGGATCTCATTTTAAAGAGAAAATTATGTAGAAGACGTTCGTGGTTTTAGATTTGCAAAATTCCTCACAGATCGTTAGAAATATTAGTTAGATTGAACGGAGAAAAAAAAAAACCACATCTAAAAACGTGTAAAAGATGGAGTGTGATATGTCCAGTTTTTTTTTTAAAAATACTTGATATATCAGGGTGAATACTTGATGTATTACATGTGAATACTTGTTCTATGATAGATAAATACTTGCATGACGAGGGTGAATACTTGTGCAACGAATAACTCGAAAGTATGTCATCATGGATCTCATTTTAAAGAGAAAATTATGTAGAAGACGTTCGTGGTTTTAGATTTGCAAAATTCCTCACAGGTCGTTAGAAATATTAGCTAGATTGAACGGAGAAAAAAAAAACCACCTCTAAAAACGTGTAAAAGATGGGTGTGATATGTCCAGTTTTTTTTAAAAATACTTGATATATCAGGGTGAATACTTGATGTATTACATGTGAATACTTGTTGAATGATAGATGAATACTTGCATGACGAGAGTTAATGCTTGTGCAACGAATAACTCGAAAGTATGTCATCATGGATCTCATTTTAAAGAGAAAATTATGTAGAAGATGTTCGTGGTTTTAGATTTGCAAAATTTCTCACAGATCGTTAGAAATATTAGTTAGATTGAACGGAGAAAAAAAAAACCACCTCTAAAAACGTGTAAAATATGGGTGTGATATGTCCAGTTTTTTTAAAAAATACTTGATATATCAGGGTGAATACTTGATGTATTACATGTGAATACTTCATGTATTATAGATGAATACTTGATGTTGTTTCCACTTGCGGTGACGGTTATGCGGTGCCCACGGTAGTTAGTGATGGCGGTTGTGCGGTCCCCCCACTTAATTACACGTTTTCTTTTGTTTATAACGGACGGCAGTTGTGGTACCCTACTATCTCCGCGTAATTAATGTTCTTAATGTCGTAATATTTTCATATATAATTCTTTCTCAAAGATGAGTACTTTTATTTATATGGAGGCATTTTTTGACACTTAACACGAGTTGTATTCATCCATATAAATAAAAGTACTCATCTTTGAGAAATAATTATATATGAAAATATTACGACATTAAGAACATTAATTACGCGGAGATAGTAGGGTACCACAACTGTCGTCCGCTAAAAACAAAAGAAAACGCGTAATTAAGTGGGGGGACCGCACAACCGCCATCACTAACTACCGTGGGCACCGCATAACCGTCACCGCAAGTGGAAACAACATCAAGTATTCATCTATAATACATG
Source organism: Carex kokanica (assembly GCA_025461125.1). Lineage (NCBI taxonomy): Eukaryota > Viridiplantae > Streptophyta > Magnoliopsida > Poales > Cyperaceae > Carex > Carex kokanica. The sequence continues at coordinate 742,966 of JAJGRX010001263.1, forward strand.
AAGTATTCACATGTAATACATCAAGTATTCACCCTGATATATCAAGTATTTTTAAAAAAAACTGGACATATCACACCCATATTTTACACGTTTTTAGAGGTGGTTTTTTTTTTCTCCGTTCAATCTAACTAATATTTCTAACGATCTGTGAGAAATTTTGCAAATCTAAAACCACGAACATCTTCTACATAATTTTCTCTTTAAAATGAGATCCATGATGACATACTTTCGAGTTATTCGTTGCACAAGCATTAACTCTCGTCATGCAAGTATTCATCTATCATTGAACAAGTATTCACATGTAATACATCAAGTATTCACCCTGATATATCAAGTATTTTTAAAAAAAACTGGACATATCACACCCATCTTTTACACGTTTTTAGAGGTGGTTTTTTTTTTCTCCGTTCAATCTAGCTAATATTTCTAACGACCTGTGAGGAATTTTGCAAATCTAAAACCACGAACGTCTTCTACATAATTTTCTCTTTAAAATGAGATCCATGATGACATACTTTCGAGTTATTCGTTGCACAAGTATTTACCCTCGTCATGCAAGTATTTATCTATCATTGAACAAGTATTCACATGTAATACATCAAGTATTCACCCTGATATATCAAGTATTTTTAAAAAAAACTGGACATATCACACCCATCTTTTACACGTTTTTAGATGTGGTTTTTTTTTTCTCCGTTCAATCTAACTAATATTTCTAACGATCTGTGAGGAATTTTGCAAATCTAAAACCACGAACGTCTTCTACATAATTTTCTCTTTAAAATGAGATCCATGATGACATACTTTCGAGTTATTCGTTGCACAAGTATTCACCCTCGTCATGCAAGTATTCATCTATCATTGAACAAGTATTCATCCTAGTTGTGTGAGGCGGAGGCGGAGAAGGAGAGGCGGAGGCGGAGAGGGAGAGGCGAAGGTGGGAGAGGCGGGCGGAGGCAGAGGTGGAAGAGGGAGGCGGAGGTGGAAGAGGGAGAGGGAGGGAGAGAGGAAAGAAATAGAAGGAGAAAATCTACTAATTAATTTGTAGGGACCACTAGTTAGTTAAAATTGATTATTATAGTTAGAAAAGGAAGTTAGTTAGTTGGGAGAAAAATGAGAGAAGAAATCAAGGGGTAACATATAATTACCCTATAGTTAAATGGCTAGATTTGTTCATCATTACTATATCCTTAATCATGTGAAAACGCATGATCAGAAAACGGAAACTGCATTGACTAGCTTTTCTGTCTTTTTCTTTATATGAAAAGTTGAAATTCAAATTATGTAATCGTTTAATATTTATAAGAGATATTATATTCAAATTTCAAATCTACGATCTATTATATTAAAAAAATACCATTGTATTTTGTTATTAAATCAAGAAGTTATTATATATTCTTGATAAAAGTTGTGAAAAGCAAATCCACTTATTATCATAGTAACAAATGAATAATTCGGGTTCGGTTCGGCAGGGTCAAATATTTGTGATTCGGGTATAATTCGGGAATGATTCGGAATTATAATACGAAACCTCAATGCATATTTAATTCATCACTAATGATTTACTATACAAAATACTATTTTGTTTTGCCACAGAAAATCAGTGCAGCAAAAAAGTAGTGGTGGCCACATGGGGTGCATTCATGTGGGTGCCAAAAAGAAGAACTACTCTCCCAAGTCCCAACAGGCAACAACTCTGCGCGAGAAAAAGGTGAGAAAAACGCGAATAAAACGCGAATAATTCGGAAAAAAAACGTTTTATTCGCGAATAAATCGGTAAAAGTTCGGTCAACCGTTTTATTCGCTGTTCGGTTCGGAAACCTCCAAAAAATATTTTATTCGCGAATAAAACGCGAATCATGTTACTATGCTTATTATAAGCTTTGCCAATTGCCACAGAAGAACCAATCGTGGCATCAGAATTTTGACTTCGTTTTGTGGAAGATTCTTCCCTGATTTGATTGTTTATCATGTTTTAGAATATAAAATTATTATTATCTGACTTGAGCAACAAGGTTAACATAAGAGGTTAAGGAGTCATGACAAAAGCAGAGGGTTTAAAGTCTTAATTAATTGGTATCCCCAACAGACCTAACTTATTGATACTGAATCAATTATGCGGAGGCTTTCTCTTATTACCCTTTTCTCTTGTTTTAAAAGGAGGAATTTTTTGCCCCTTATTTTTTTTTATTTTACAAAAATTAATACTATTTGTCGTCCTTATAGAAAGAATTACACAACATTTGATTATCCAGCCCCTAGTTTTTTTTTATTCCGTCGCTTTGTACACAAATCACCAAATCACATTCATACATACATATATCTCTGGTAGCACAAAAGAAAAAAAAAAACAATAATCCACACAAATTATTGAAAAAGGTATCGTTGTAATTTACCTTCGTCTCAAAATATACAAAAAAAAAAAACACAATAAGAAAAAACACTTGAGGTGAGGTGAAAGGCTTTGGCCCTCAATTTATGCTAAAAAATAATACCTCTATTTTGTGATCAAAATCACTAATTATACCTTTATGTTACAATTGTACTTGCTTAGACATGAGGTTGTGAAGTTTCCCGGTTGTGAGTTGTGACGGTTAACTAGCCGTTGCTTTTAATAAAGTAATGAAAACGATATATAGGCACAAACTTCCTTTTATGCACCGAAATTCCAATGAAAATTGCATATGCTCTGACAAAATAAAACACGTGCTCCGACATAATAAATCAGCCAGAGATTATGTCTAGATGCTTTTATATACACATCCTGGAATCAGTCTTGGAGGTGTTAAATATATATACATTGATTGCACACTTTATGTGGGTACATCCATGTCAGAGATGTTTAGCCACTTTCACAGTTTTAACTTTTTTCAATTATATATATTGAATTTTTTTTTTTTTTAGGATTTTATATAGAATATCCCTTCTCGTAAAATATTAAATGTACTTTTAATTTAGCAGTTGGAATTTTACTCTATGATCGTGAAGAATTTTAATTTTTTTTTAGGATTTTATATAGAATATCCCTTCTTGTAAAATATTAAATGTACTTTTTAATTTAGCAGTTACAATTTTTCAAATCTTAATAGCCACACATTATATATTTTACGTTTAAAACTTCAATCTAATTTTTTTTGTTCTGCTCCTGCACTTTACCCAGTAAAAATTGGTTTCTATTTTTCTTCTCTCCGGGTCTTACCGTGTTGGCTAATGTCTAGCTTAGAATCTTTTTTTGTGAACGGCTGTCAGTGTCTAGCTTAGAATCAAAGTCAAATTTTCCAAAAGTTCATCGTGCAGAGATATATTTCAATGACCAAAATAAATTCCTTTTAAGGTATACTGGTTTGACGGTCTGTAAATTAACGAGTTTAAACTTTTAAACTATTAATTAGGCAACTACTTTTGAGGGATGTGGAAAAGAAAACCCACAATTTGCCAAGGTTTTATGCTAAACTTCTAACATGTAACAGCAATTATTTTTCATGGAAGGATCGTGTGTGAAGGATACAAGTTTGAAAGGAACAAATCTTTGTAAAAGTAACTTGTGAAATCGAAAAGGTTATGCGTTTTAAATTAAACAAAATATATTTTTTATAAAAAAGGACATGACTTTGTTGCTCATGATATAAAAGGACACGACTTTGTTGAACATGATGTGAAATTCTCGACCAAATGTGAATAAAATAAGCTTGAAGATAGTGTTGTCGGGATCTCATTATATCTTAAGCAACCCTTTATTAATTTTTAGGGAGTGGGGTATATCAGATAGGAACCAAACCAATGGTTTGATGTCTGATCTAAGTCGTTCAATCTGTGTTAAGATTCATAAAAAAGTTAAATTTACAAATTATCCTCTAAATCTAAATATACGTAAAAATATCGATACGGATTACACGGTCTATATTGAGCATCAGACTAAATTTAATCCGATATCCATCAAATCCCTTGACTTATTGAACATTTGACTGAATTTGATCATAAAACAGTGTGTACGGGCTTTAAAGAAATTGGGCTAAAATCATATTGGGCTTAGAACTGGTGGCTATTTGAGATGGGCTCGAACTTAGTTCTTGAATGAAGCTCAAAAGTGGACATGATTTTTGTTTTGTATTTATTTATTTATTTTATTGACGAGTGAGGTGTAGGAACCAAAGAATTCATATCCTCTGCATTAATTCAAAAGAGAATCTTTTGAGTTAATGAATCTCGACTGTCCAATCTGTTTCAAGATTCGCACAAACTAGATCTGCACTAATATTAAAGGATCTCTATGTTATAGACATGAGCCGGATTGGCTCCGTTTAAAATCAGACGGTTGAAATTCATTAACTCAAAAAATTATCTTTTGAGTTAATGCAGAGGATACGGATCCGGAACCAAAGCTCCTAATTTAATTATTTAAAGAGTATTGGCTTATTGATTTTGGAGGAATTTTTCTTTTCTTTTTAGTAAAAGTGGTACCCAGTAAATCCTCAGCAACATCAACAGTTCAACACCGAGGAACTGGTAACAGTGTATTACTAAACATCTCACACAACTAGAACATAAAGCTATACACGGGGGCGGAACTACACTATGTTCAGGTGTGCTAAGTCACTCCATAATTTTGAAATTTTTAAGAACGTATGTTGAAATTTAATTAATTTTTTATTTCTTTAAACTTTTTATATAGTTCAGCCCCCTCATAAATTATTATATGTGTGCTTGTAGTCTAGTGGTTAATATTCTATTTTGTGTTTGGAGATTTTGGTTTCAAATCTAACTAATCACAAATTAATAATTATGCATTTTAAGTTCAGTCCTCCTAACTAAATTTTCAAATTTTCTAGTTCCACCCCTCGCCATACACACTGCACCCAGGAGCGGAAGTAGAAAATTATGATAGATGATGCTAAAATTTAAAATGCACAATATGTTGTTAGTGAGAATTGAACCCAAGCTCTCCACAACCACAAAATAAGCTCTAACCATTGAACTATAAGTAGATATGTCACGTTAAGAAAATTTTATAATAAAATTTTAAATCATTTATTTATTTAGAACGTTTAAAACGGAATCGAAATTTGATCGACGAGCGAGGAATGAGAAATTAAAACATATTAAATGGGTTTATATTGAATTTTAGAATTATTCGGACCATTGATCCATCCTAGCACGAATCGCGAAGCACCCTATTTGATTAACCCTAACCCCTCTCCCTCTTCTCCCTTGTGTGGCCGGCCAAAGAGAAACAAAGAGAAAGAAAGAGAAAGAGAGAGAGAGAGAGAAGAAAAGAGAGAGAGAGAGAGAGCTCCAAAATCCCGTCGGATTGCGCCACCGTTCGGGAAATCGAGGGTGAAACCGAGAAGGCAGCAGTAGATCTCTCCTATCCCTTCTGTCGGTAAATTTTTCTTTTCCCTTCTTCGTCTGAAAATCCAAGATTTCTCGAATCCGCGGATTGTTCGTTTTAAACCCGAGATTCGTGTTAGAATTGATCGAACTCTAACTCCTTTGAGTTTCTCATCTCTCGGTTACCGATTTTCTCTGTAATTTCGTCTCTCAATTTGGATTTCCCAATTCTAGGGTTTTGATACCAAATCCTGAATTTAAACGCGGCATTGATTGATTAGTTTATTCCGACCGACTAGACTTGTCCTCGGTAGGGTTACCGCTGGTTCGGGAAAGGTTAGAACGTATAATGGTTAAATTGAGGTTTCGACCAGATTAGGGTTACACCAACCGGCCAACCGAATTGATGCGTAAACCAGAATAGCGAACCCGTACCGGGATGTGATCTAATTGTGATGATACACGTAATGTAGGTGTAGGCTCGGTTGAGCAAAGAATTGCGGGGCAGTCCGAGGCGCCGGAGCGATAGTTACGCGGTACGCCTATTGCCAGCAGGTGCGGGATTCTTGGACTTGTTTGATAATTTAGATTCATGAATTAAACTGCTTCCAATTGTCATGTTGAACTGCTTGATTGATTGCATAATCGAATTGTTTGAATCATATGCATAACCGTATTAATTTAGAAATGATATGTACTGAAATCGCCTTATTGCGGGCCGCAACAACTTCCATTACGGGCCGCAACCAACTGCGTAGCTTAAAATGCAGGCTGACAGCTCTCTGACTACTTTGTTGCGGGCCGCAATGAACTCATTGCGGGCCGCAATGAATGTAGCAGAATAAAGGATAGTCTCTGAATACTTTGTTGCGGGCCGCAATGAATTCATTGCGGGCCGCAATGAATAGAGTAGAATTCAATAAACCCTCTGAATGCTTTGTTGCGGGCCGCAATGAGATCCATTGCGGGCCGCAATGAGAGCCTGAAAAATGTCAAATGGAGCTGGAAATTGTCTGGTAACTAAGTTGTGAGCCGCAATAACCCCATTTTAGTCCATAATGAATATTAGAGTTATATTTGCATGTTGAATGGTATATCGTTTGTTTGTGTGTTTTTGTTTTGGAACTACGGTCGAAAGTCCCCAACAATTTATGACTATCTAGGATGGTCGGTAATGTTTCGAAATCAACGCTGGGCGATGACTCGAAACCATGTGCGCATATGAGAATAATTAATCACTGCTGGGCGGTGATTGATTAAGATCAGTCAATGCTGGGCAATGACTGATTGTGACGGAGACTTTGGGTGACTGTGAGGAAACGATGGAATGATGTCATATCCAGTCTGGGACAGGAATGACAGTTTGGTTTGACGTTTTGCGAATGGACGATTCTGAGTTTAATGCATACAAATTTTTATCTGATTGTGAACCAGACCTTAGTTAATGGTTAAGCCAAAGCACTACGGATGGGTGTCAGATAAAGGGTCCAGCTGGTGGGCCATCTGTAGGTGTCAGTAACCCTACAGATGTGGGTTGGATAAAGGGTCCAGCTCGGTGGAACATCCGTAGGTGCTACCAGCTGTAATAAAATGAGTTAAGCCAGAAACGTGTGTGTTTGAGATTCATCTTGGAAATTCCGTAACTTGTGTGTCATTTGGTAAATTGTTGTCGATCATATGCACTTGTTTTATTTACGAATATGCATCTGTATGAACTGCTTTTGTATGGTTTCATTTCTGAATATAAATTTTGATTGCAAGTCCAATAATCTAAACTGTGGCAAATTTCGCACTGGGAATTTATTCTCACCCCCACTTTTGGGTTATTTACAGGATCTGGGGCGTCGGGTTCTGGAGAGGCACGCGAGCTGTAGACCATTGGTAGTTGCCTCTGTGTGGCCTAATTTACCCTTTTTGTTGTACAGTTTAGGATAGGCCTGATGGTGGGTATCTGTACGAGATACTTTTGTTGTATGATATTTGACCAGACTGTATAACCTTATATTCGGATTTATATGTGTATACAGCGGGATGTGTTGGATATTCATTAGTTGTACATTTTCTGATTGAACGGGTAATTGCCTTGTAAACATACACGGTGTTGTATGTTTACGGCAGGGGACTGTTGCAACCCGTGGCTGCGGGGTGTGACAGTTCTCTTTGGTGGTATCAGAGCTCAAGGTTGTAAGCCCTAACCGGACCGATAGGATACGTGAGTGGGGTACATTACACTTGGGTTGGTCCTACTAGCGACGGGTATGTTATATGAAATATGTACATATAAACTGAATTAAGATTTTATTGCAATTTAGAATCATGGACGGGCGTCGAGGCCGGGGACGAGGTAGGGGACGACCGCCTCGCACGAGAGCTGGTGGACGGGTTCAGGACGTACTGATCGAACCCGCTACTAGCAGAGCGGAGTCCGGACCGGCAGGGCCGGAAGGTCAAGGAGTTGAGCTCGGGCCTGGAGGTGCACAGGACCGAGATCGAGCTCTCGACGAGAGGTTGATAGCGGCGTACGAGAGAGGTCGCCAGGCAGAGAGACGTGACGCGGCACCTGAGGTCCAGAGAAATGCTCCTGAAGAATTTAGGAGGTTGTATGACTCCTTCCTGCGCCTCCATCCACCGCGTTTCGATGGCACGGGTGAGTTTGCGGTGGCTATAGGAATGGCTCGCGAGTACGAATGCGAAGCTGGTTCTATGTCGAGCGCCAGGAGAAGACATGGTAGAGCTGGCAGAGCAGCAGTTGGAGGGGGGTGCCAGATTTTGGTGGGATGGAGCCCGACGTAGCTTTGCCGGGGAGGAGGCAAAGATTCCGTGGGAATGGTTTGAGCAGCAGTTCACCCGACGGTTTCTGAGTAGCTTGCAGCGAGAGGCGCTGCGAAGAAAATTTTTGGACTTAAGGCAGGATGGGAGATCAGTGGCAGAATACAACAATGAATTCCTCGCCTTGGCAAGGTACGCAGTAGACGTGCAGAATGACAGGGGAAGATACCACAAGCAGTACTTGGACGGGTTGGATGGGGGTATCTCGATGATTGTTGACACCCCGTTAGCTACGGAGCTTCAGGCTATGATGGACCACGCCGAGCAGGTAGAGTTGCACAGCAAGAGAAAGAGGACCCAGATGTCCGAGAGGAATGTCAAGCAGAAAGAGGATCAAAATCGACAAATCGCGAGGTCAAGTGGTGGACCGTCGACGGTTAGACCACCCCCTAGACAGATGTGGACACCGAGACCCCCTCCCAGGCAGATAGACGCACCGGGATTTAGGCCGGGGTTTGCTCCGACATGGTGCCGTACCTGCAACCAAGAGCACTCTGAAATCAACTGTAGGCGTCGCAACAGTGCGTGTTTTACATGCGGCAGTATGGAACATTGGGCGAGAGAATGTCCGAATGCGGCACTGGAGTTTCAGGGGTACAGGGGACCTGGAGGACCGGCAGGACGCGGGCAGGGAGGACCACCATCACGCGGTCGGGGCTTCCCCCAGATCGGAGGGGGCAGGACCGGAGGTCGAGTGGCGGTTCATGCGATTGAGGCACCAGGGTTGACATCCGATGCGGTAGGGATTCTGGAGGAGAGGGATGACATGAAACCTTCTGGTTCTCGAGCGGATGTGATGACAGGTATACTTTCTATATCAGGTTGTTATGCGCACTGTTTGATTGATACCGGGTGTAGCCATTCCGTAGTGTCAAAGACGTGGGTAGAGAAATGTGACTGGCCAACCGAAACCTGTAACCAAGTCCTTAGTGTCCAAACCCCTTTCGGTTCAAATGACCGAGAAATCACCGCATGCCGAAACCGAAAGGTCAGAGTTGATGGTAGGGATCTCGAGATAGACCTGTTGGTTATGGAGATCACCGGATACGATGTTTTATTAGGGATGGATTGGTTGACAAGACATGCGGCGACGATCGACTGCCCGCACCGCAGGGTCTGTTTCACAACTTCAAGAGGTAGTACGTCGTGCATGCTGAACTGTAGAAAGGTCGGAGGGGTAATACCGTGTATTTCAGCAGTGGAAGTTAGGCATCTGATCGATTCAGGATGCAATGCGTATTTGGCCGCGGTGGTGTATACTGCTACGGAAGTTCCTGAGATGAGTGAGATACCGGTGGTGGCGGAATTTGCGGATGTGTTCCCAGATGAAATAATTGAACTACCACCAATGCGAGAAGTGGAATTCGGCATAGAATTGGTGCCAGGCACGACGCCAATTTCCAAGACTCCGTATCGGATGGCTCCTGCGGAGTTGAAGGAGCTTAAGGCACAGTTGGAAGAGATGCTGGAGAGCGGGTTCATCAGGCCAAGCACGTCTCCATGGGGTGCTCCCGTGCTGTTTGTGAAGAAGAAAGATGGTACCTTGCGATTATGCATCGACTACCGCGAACTGAACAAGGTGACTGTGAAGAACAAATACCCGATACCCCGAATCGATGACTTGTTTGATCAGCTGCAAGGGTCTTCGATTTATTCCAAGATAGACCTGAGAACGGGGTATCACCAATTGAGGATACGGCCGACTGACGTGGAGAAGACAGCCTTCCGAACCCGTTATGGACACTTACGAATATCTGGTGATGCCGTTTGGACTGACGAACGCACCCGCCGCGTTTATGGACCTTATGCACCGGGTGTTTCATGATCTGCTAGACTCGACAGTAGTGGTTTTCATTGATGACATCCTGGTGTACTCGCGATCACGAGAAGAGCATGAGATACACCTGCGGATAGTGTTGCAGAGGCTGAGAGAGCACAGGCTGTTCGCGAAATTCTCGAAGTGTGAATTCTGGCTCGAGAAAGTGACCTTCCTCGGCCATGTGATATCAAGAGAAGGATTGGCGGTAGATTCCGAGAAGATTCGAGCAGTGACTGAATGGAAAAGACCAGAAACGGTTACAGAGATTCGCAGTTTTCTGGGGCTAGCAGGATACTACCGACGATTTGTGCTTGGATTCTCGCAGTTAGCGGCCCCTCTTACGAAACTGTTGCACAAAGGGGTGAAATTCGAGTGGGGTGCTGAACAAGACCAAAGTTTTCAGGAACTGAAGGATCGGCTGGTGTCTGCACCGGTTCTTGCCATGCCAATTATGGACGAAGAATACACTGTTTACACCGATGCATCCCGAACAGGTTTAGGATGCGTGTTGATGCAGAAGGAACATGTGATTGCATATGCCTCTCGACAGATTCGACAGCACGAGCAGAATTACCCGACCCATGATCTGGAGCTAGCTGCAGTAATCTTCGCTTTGAAAATTTGGCGGCATTACCTGTATGGAGTTAGGTGTCGTATTTTTACGGATCATAAAAGCTTGAAGTACATATTTACGCAACGAGAGCTGAATTTGAGACAGAGGAGATGGCTGGAGTTGATGAAGGATTATGACCTGGACATTCAGTATCATGCGGGGAAAGCGAATGTGGTAGCAGATGCTCTAAGCAGGAAGAGTCAGGTAAACCTGGCATCGATTATCACCAGTGAGACGCATCTCCTCGAGGAAATGCAAAGAATGAATTTGTACGTCGGTGCATCACATGAGTTCGCATTGGAGACATCGTCCCGCTTGATGGGAAATAGTACTAAGGCAGGCACGTCTGCTGTCGTGTCGGTTATCTTGGCTGCGGTCGAAATTCGACCGGAATTACACGAACAGATCCGAACAGCACAACAGGAAGACTCAAAATGTCAGAAGTTCCGACAACATTATGAGTCGAATGCAGACTCGCCATTCCAACTTCGCGAAGACGGTATCCTATGGTTCCACAATCGCATATGTGTTCCGAATGACTCAGAACTGAAGAATGTGATTCTCTCAGAAGCGCATGACTCGGGGTACACCATTCACCCTGGAGAAGTTAAGATGTATCAAGATTTGAAACAACACTTCTGGTGGCCAAAGATGAAACGGAACGTGCAACATTACGTCGAGAAGTGCCAAGTGTGTCAACAAGTCAAGGCAGATAGACGGAGGAGGGCGGGATTACTAAGGCCCCTTGCGATACCCACCCGAAAATTTGAGTCGATTACCATGGATTTTGTGACTGGATTCCCAAGAACGGTCGGAAGATACGATGCCATCTGGGTGATTGTAGACAGGCTGACGAAGATTGCGCACTTCATTCCGCTTCGGATCGAGACCTCTGGAAGAGAGTTAGCGGATTTGTTCTTGAAGTATCAATTCAAATACCACGGCTGCTCGCGCAACATTATCTCCGACCGAGACCCCCGATTTACCTCCCACTTTTGGGAAAGCTTTCAAGAAGCCATGGGTACGAAGTTGAGATTCAGTACCGCGCATCATCCCCAAACCGATGGTCAATCCGAACGAACCATACAAACATTAGAAGATATGCTGCGATCCTGTGCCCTAAGTTTCCGAGGATCTTGGGTCGATCACTTGTACCTGGTGGAATTTGCATATAACAATAGTTATCATTCGAGTATCGGAATGTCCCCACAGGAGGCTCTTACGGGACAGCAGTGTCGCACACCGCTGTGGTGGGGACCAACAGGTACATATTCACCTACCGGGCCTCAGATGCTTGAAGAGGTCACGGAAAAGACGAAAGTCGTCCTGAGTCGGCTTAAATCAGCACAAGAGAGACAAAAGAAGTACGCAGATGTTCATCGGCGGCTGTTGGAATTTCCGGAAGGAGACCATGTTTGGCTCCGAGTTTCACCCATCAGGGGTGTACACCGGTTTGGCGTCTCAGGTAAATTGAGTCCCCGCTATATTGGGCCGTTTCAGATTACGCAGCGAGTGGGACCGGTGGCATATGAGCTCGCATTGCCACCAGCATTGGACCGGGTTCATCCGGTGTTTCATGTGTCACAATTGCGCCGGTACGTGCGAGATCCATCTCACTGCATTGATCACTCCAATTTGCATGTCCAAGAGGACTTGACATATCAAGAAGAGCCGATGCAAATACTGGATAGAAAAGAGCAGCGACTTCGGAGCAAGGTGATCAAACTTGTTCTGGTCAAGTGGGGACGCCATTCAGATAAGGAAGCAACATGGGAAGGTGAAGAAAGTATCCGCGAGAAGTACCCCGAACTATTCGACGATTCAGGTATGAAATTAAGTTCAGAGGACTGAACTTTATCTTAAGGGGGGGAGAAATGTCACGTTAAGAAAATTTTATAATAAAATTTTAAATCATTTATTTATTTAGAACGTTTAAAACGGAATCGAAATTTGATCGACGAGCGAGGAATGAGAAATTAAAACATATTAAATGGGTTTATATTGAATTTTAGAATTATTCGGACCATTGATCCATCCTAGCACGAATCGCGAAGCACCCTATTTGATTAACCCTAACCCCTCTCCCTCTTCTCCCTTGTGTGGCCGGCCAAAGAGAAACAAAGAGAAAGAAAGAGAAAGAGAGAGAGAGAGAGAAGAAAAGAGAGAGAGAGAGAGCTCCAAAATCCCGTCGGATTGCGCCACCGTTCGGGAAATCGAGGGTGAAACCGAGAAGGCAGCAGTAGATCTCTCCTATCCCTTCTGTCGGTAAATTTTTCTTTTCCCTTCTTCGTCTGAAAATCCGAGATTTCTCGAATCCGCGGATTGTTCGTTTTAAACCCGAGATTCGTGTTAGAATTGATCGAACTCTAACTCCTTTGAGTTTCTCATCTCTCGGTTACCGATTTTCTCTGTAATTTCGTCTCTCAATTTGGATTTCCCAATTCTAGGGTTTTGATACCAAATCCTGAATTTAAACGCGGCATTGATTGATTAGTTTATTCCGACCGACTAGACTTGTCCTCGGTAGGGTTACCGCTGGTTCGGGAAAGGTTAGAACGTATAATGGTTAAATTGAGGTTTCGACCAGATTAGGGTTACACCAACCGGCCAACCGAATTGATGCGTAAACCAGAATAGCGAACCCGTACCGGGATGTGATCTAATTGTGATGATACACGTAATGTAGGTGTAGGCTCGGTTGAGCAAAGAATTGCGGGGCAGTCCGAGGCGCCGGAGCGATAGTTACGCGGTACGCCTATTGCCAGCAGGTGCGGGATTCTTGGACTTGTTTGATAATTTAGATTCATGAATTAAACTGCTTCCAATTGTCATGTTGAACTGCTTGATTGATTGCATAATCGAATTGTTTGAATCATATGCATAACCGTATTAATTTAGAAATGATATGTACTGAAATCGCCTTATTGCGGGCCGCAACAACTTCCATTACGGGCCGCAACCAACTGCGTAGCTTAAAATGCAGGCTGACAGCTCTCTGACTACTTTGTTGCGGGCCGCAATGAACTCATTGCGGGCCGCAATGAATGTAGCAGAATAAAGGATAGTCTCTGAATACTTTGTTGCGGGCCGCAATGAATTCATTGCGGGCCGCAATGAATAGAGTAGAATTCAATAAACCCTCTGAATGCTTTGTTGCGGGCCGCAATGAGATCCATTGCGGGCCGCAATGAGAGCCTGAAAAATGTCAAATGGAGCTGGAAATTGTCTGGTAACTAAGTTGTGAGCCGCAATAACCCCATTTTAGTCCATAATGAATATTAGAGTTATATTTGCATGTTGAATGGTATATCGTTTGTTTGTGTGTTTTTGTTTTGGAACTACGGTCGAAAGTCCCCAACAATTTATGACTATCTAGGATGGTCGGTAATGTTTCGAAATCAACGCTGGGCGATGACTCGAAACCATGTGCGCATATGAGAATAATTAATCACTGCTGGGCGGTGATTGATTAAGATCAGTCAATGCTGGGCAATGACTGATCGTGACGGAGACTTTGGGTGACTGTGAGGAAACGATGGAATGATGTCATATCCAGTCTGGGACAGGAATGACAGTTTGGTTTGACGTTTTGCGAATGGACGATTCTGAGTTTAATGCATACGAATTTTTATCTGATTGTGAACCAGACCTTAGTTAATGGTTAAGCCAAAGCACTACGGATGGGTGTCAGATAAAGGGTCCAGCTGGTGGGCCATCTGTAGGTGTCAGTAACCCTACAGATGTGGGTTGGATAAAGGGTCCAGCTCGGTGGAACATCCGTAGGTGCTACCAGCTGTAATAAAATGAGTTAAGCCAGAAACGTGTGTGTTTGAGATTCATCTTGGAAATTCCGTAACTTGTGTGTCATTTGGTAAATTGTTGTCGATCATATGCACTTGTTTTATTTACGAATATGCATCTGTATGAACTGCTTTTGTATGGTTTCATTTCTGAATATAAATTTTGATTGCAAGTCCAATAATCTAAACTGTGGCAAATTTCGCACTGGGAATTTATTCTCACCCCCACTTTTGGGTTATTTACAGGATCTGGGGCGTCGGGTTCTGGAGAGGCACGCGAGCTGTAGACCATTGGTAGTTGCCTCTGTGTGGCCTAATTTACCCTTTTTGTTGTACAGTTTAGGATAGGCCTGATGGTGGGTATCTGTACGAGATACTTTTGTTGTATGATATTTGACCAGACTGTATAACCTTATATTCGGATTTATATGTGTATACAGCGGGATGTGTTGGATATTCATTAGTTGTACATTTTCTGATTGAACGGGTAATTGCCTTGTAAACATACACGGTGTTGTATGTTTACGGCAGGGGACTGTTGCAACCCGTGGCTGCGGGGTGTGACAAGATATGTGATATTTTATAAGGGGCTAGACTATATAACACATTCTAAAATAATAAAATTCAATTACATATTCAATATATATAATTAAAATTTTAAAATCACAGGATGGCTTAGCACTCGTACGGGTGAATGTAGATCCGCCCCTGACTGCACCAACTCCATGCTTTTGCAAGCTCTAGCTCAGAGATTGAACTACATCCTCTTAACTGGTACCAAGAACCAGTTCTTCCTTTCTTCTGCCTCCACAGCACCTGGACCCACCTCTGGTCCACTGCAAGGCTACTGTATAATTTGATTTAGAATGATCAGTGGCTGTTTTTGATCAAATTCCTTATCAACTTGAAACAATTAGAAACTGAATATGGATGCTATAGCATGCCCAAAAAATTGAATAACAATTAGAAATTGACATATGTACTTCAAAAAAGACTTCTTTTTGTTAATTTTTGTTAGCTAGACCATGTAAATAATTGAAACTCAAAATTTGTGCTTGACACCAAATTTTGTTTTAAATCGGACTATATATATAAATATAACAGATAGCTAGGCGAGGTCATGTGTTTATCGTATTATCGTTCATCTATTTTTTTCAAAAAAAGAAAAAAGAAGCATTGCTGCCGGTTTTATTAAATGAATTAATCAAGTTCTACAAGTAGACTAAGTATAAAAAAGATACCAAAGAAGAGATAACAACCAGTTGGCGAACTAATTTAAAGAGCCGGTACTGCTGACCCATCACCAACTTATTTGTTACCAAAGAAATCAGCTGCAACCTGCACCGGTACTACACATAACAGTACCATATGTAAAAAGCCTCATTATTTTCATACCCAATCATACCATACATCCTCATCTCTGTTTTCAGAGTTTAAACGGTCGATCCAATCACTTCATCATGTTCTCCATATTAAAATGTGCTTGGAGACCAACTTTTATTTTTTATTTTTTATTTTTTTTACAATATTTTAGATAGATACAAAATCACTGTTTTTGGATGATTCATAATTTTCTAAAAAATAATATTTTTGTATGATCGTATCTATCTAAAAAATAGTAAAAAGTAAAAAAAAAATGGTTAAAAAATACAACTCAATATGGAGGTTCGACTGCTTGAACTTTAAAAATAAAAATAAGAATATGAGACATAATTAGAATAGTGAAACAATGAGGCATTTTAATTTTACTCTGCTTCAACACAACTTTGTAGCATGTAGATGTACGAAACAACATAGCAAGATTAAAATGCTCAAGTCTCCGTGCTGATAGCCTATAACCCGATTTTTTTTATTAATACCCTCTAAAAAAAGAAAAATAACAAATATGCCCTCAGTGTTTATTTTATTTTTAAACATGCCCTAACCGCCCTATTGGGGGGCGGTCAGCTGTGCATATTGAACCGCCCCACAGGGGAGTGGTCTAGCTTTTTTTTTTTTAGATTTGAGAGACAATACAATATGAATAAAATTTAACAATAAAAATTCGAATTTTGTTTTTAATATTTGTTAGATTATTTCTTTTGATGTATATCTAACAAATATTAAAAGAAGTAATCTACTGATATTTTAAAAAATACCCAAAGTTCATTACGAATCGCTAAAAATATCCTGACCCGCTAACTTTTATTAAAAATGCCCAAACCGGCCATTTAATAACCGGTTCCTTGATTTTTTTTCTATTAAAGAGGGAAACCGGCCATTAAATTGCCGGTCCCCTGATTTAATTTTTTTTTTTAGAGAAAAAAATAGCTAAAATGTTGAAATATAACACTAAAATCGAATTTTTTAGTTAAAAAATTAGTCTCTAAATTTTTTTATTAATTATTAGTGATTTGAAATTAATTTTATTAATTTTTTAACAAATTTTTTTTTCAAAACTGAGAAATTTATTTTCTGTTGTGTATGTATGCACAAAGAAGATCATCAATATTTTTTTTGGAGATGCAATGTTGGAGACCTTTAATAGCCAAAGACATCATGTCATGAATCACATGAGCACTCTTTTTTGAATTTGTTGGATCCTATACAACTTAGTTTAGATGAAATTTTGGTCCAAGTTGCATCATAACCAAGAATTTTGGCAACATAAGCCCAAAAATGAAAAATTCGATTTTTAGCGTTTTATTTCAGCATTTTAGCTATTTGTCTCTAAAACAAAAAAATTAAATCAGGGGACCGGCTATTTAATGACCAGTTTCCTTTTTAAATAGAGACCGGCCATTAAATGGCCGGTTTGCGTATTTTTAATAAAAGTTGACGGGTCTAGGTATTTTTAAAAATGTCGGGTAATCTAACAAATATTTGCTAACAAAAGAAGTAATCTAACAAATATTTGTTAGATTACTTCTTGTTTTTAATATTTGCTAATTATACATCAAAAGAAGTAATCTAACAAATATTAAAAAAAAAATTCAATTTTTATTGTTAAATTGCATTCATATTGTATTGTCTCCCAAATCTAAAAAAAAAAAAAAACTGGACCGCCCCCCTGTGGGGCGGTTTGGTAGACAAACTGGACCGTCCCCCGATGGGACGGTTAGGGTATTTAAAAAAAAAAAAAAAACTAAGAGTATATTTGTTATTTTTCTTTTTTCAAAGGGTATTAATAAAAAAAATCGGGCCTATAACCCGGTGGTCCGTACATATCATACTATACGTATATTTCCAACTGTATATTTATTATTTTATATCAAGGTTCTAAATAGCGTTTATAGCGTCGTAGCGGGACGGCTAAAAAAAAAGCTATAGCGAATAGCGTCGCTATAGCAGAAGCTATTCCAAATAGCGTTTTTTTTTTTTTTACATTTCGTATATTCAATATTTGTACTAAATATCAACATTATCTAAAGTCTCATAGAACAATAAATAACACCAAAGTAATTAAGAACTTATAATATTCATATTGAACCCGTACAAAGTCCAAATTGCGGTTCAAAATATCCATAGTAATATCCTAAACTATCGATTTTTTCTATTAAAAATATTTTAAGCATCATGATTCATGACATAATCTATTTTTTTTTTCTATTCAAATTTTAATTTCGGTTTGGACTTTTTTTTATTCAAATTTCAATTTCTATTCCCAATTTCAAATTGATTTATCTGTAGCAAGTAGCAACAAATTCAATTTTGGTTTGAGATTTTTTTTACCTTTATTAAAACTCATATAAATTGCTTAAAAAAAAAAAAACTTATATTGTATAGCGCAAATAGCGCAAATAGCGGACCGCTATAGCGGCCGTAGCGTAAATAGCGCATTTTGATGTCATAGCGTAGCGTTTGGGGTCCAAAAACGCTATAGCGCGCTATTTAGAACACTGTTTTATATACAGACGAGACGTCATTGCCGTACATCTATTTGCACCTAATAAATTGGAGCTCTCCAAAGTCAAATTTCTACATGTATTTGCTCACGTACATCTATCAGGAAATTGCCAGTAGGCTACCTGTAATTTGCTGGTCAAACAAAAGAATCAGTTAAATAAATAGGACATACATAATTATCTTTGACCTTTCCAATCATAAAAAAAGAATTAATTCCGTGGTACTTTCTTCGTACTTGAACTGGTCTGTCCTGAAACAAAAATCATTGCAACGAATTCATATTAACCATGTACCCTGCCTCAATTGTGTTGTCTGCATTAGATATCTAGATACAGCAAAAACAAAAAGTTATGGTGAGATATTTGACAGGAGTTCAAAAGTTTTGGTGCTGGGCATGCATCATTTGGCTCATTTGCATATTTGTCATATATCGAGATGATTTTAGTAGATCAGCCCGGATGGCGCTGGTAATTCTGTTTGTCGGAGGATTTCCGATGATAATTTTTCTTTTCTCTCTTGCAAGAAGTATGTATCGGGATAGTCATCGACATCGACCAAGTAACGAACCTCTATCAAGCATGATTTTAGAAAGAATGATTACTCCTGAACCGCGGGAACCGCCTCGCACTATTGTTGCATACAATTCGAGTATTGATTATTTTCTTGTAATGTATATGTACCAAAGGGATGGAAGGGCTGAGGGGAATGATTGTGTTGTGTGTCTGGGCCAGTTGCAGCAAGGTGAGATGGTGGCGAAGATTGAATCTTGTTCCCATTTGTTCCATGAGATGTGCATCGACCGGTGGTTGCGACTGCACAAGACATGCCCGATTTGTCGGTCAAGGGTAGATCAAAAGGCAACTGAAGAATCCATGATCGGACATACTTCGGCAGTTGTTTAATTTACATACTTTTGTAGTGTAAGTATTCCTTAATTAAAAGTTGATGATCTGTAGATGCATTTAACTGGAGTTGATTAGTTTACATACAGGAATAATTAAATTCGAGTCGTCCATCTTTTACACACCTTTAACGATTTTCCCCTGCTATGAACTGTTATAATTCCTTCTTTTTGGGTTAACTTTAACCGAATTAAAATTTAGAGAAATTATTCAGCCCTCCTAACTCTGATCCCCCGTCTAATTCGGGTCCGGATCCCTAAAGTAACTCAATTTCTGGGTTTTGGATCAGGACCGCCCGATTCGAATCCGTCGCTCGAGATGTATCCGCTCCACTTCGGAATGAATTATCGCGGATTCGAATCGGACGGTCCCGATCTAAAATCCAAAAATTGAATTACTGAATCTGAATTCGTCTAATTTCCCAACTTTCCTTCGACTTTTAGTTGTTGTCCATTTTGACCTCCCCTCTCACATCTCCATTTGGCCGCTCCTCTCTCAAGGCCGACAATGGAAGCAAAATCAGAGCATATCAAACTTTACATCTTCCCAGACCTCCTCCTTCTCCTCCTCTTCCTCCGACCCACCTCCTTCTCCATTGCACGGCCCCAGGGGTCCTGACCTCCTCTCAATCTCCGCCGTGCCATTCGCCTTTTCCCTCCTGCACTCTCTTCTCCCTCTCGCGTCTCTTCTTCCACATTACTTTTGAAGTATCCAGAAGAATATATACTTGAGAAACTAGAAGAGATTAATATCAGTAGTGACTTAAGCATGTTGCACACAAACTCTCTATACATTAACTCAATAGAGGTAAAATATATGTTTCATCTTTAGAATTAACTAGAGACCAACATTCATATCTAGCCGAGTTAGACCCAGTTTCATAATAATGAGTACTCTGCTTTATGGAAAACAATTATTTACCACAACTATTACCATATTCTTCTCTAGAATTTTGGAATGCCCTTTGTGTTGGATAAATTTTCAGAATATTCGGATAGTTATAATTAATTATAATAAATCAAATTGAAATAGAGTTACCCGGATTGTGCGAAGCACTGTCCTTAAGCGTATTCCGTCTCATCGTGCAAGATGGAACCGCAACCAAGATAATCCGAGATTGTTGCTCCTTAGGCACGCCATGGAAGCAACTGACGATAACTCCGCAATATCCAGCATAGATCAGAATTTGATAATTGAGATAAATGTAAAATGGTTGAATGGGAGAATAAAAGAATTATGTCATTCTTGTTTTGCTCGGATTCAAAACTGAGAGTACCAAAGATTAGTGGAGGAGAGAGTTATATATTATCTTGAAGGGTTGCACAGAAAAATGAATAATAGATGTTAACAAAACAAAATCGAATTAATTAGAGAATAGATAGAGGTTAATAGCTTATTTAATTATTTCTGTTATCACAGAAAATACGGAAATAAACAGAGGCTTGCTGGCACCTCTTCAATGTTTCCATTAATGAATAACGGTTATAATAAGAAAGAACCTGAAATTGAATTAATTAGATATGAGGATTTTCATATTAGTCCTCAGCTTAACAAAATATTACAAACGGTGATTTTAACAATTTTATTGAGGAGGGAATTTTGAGTTTTTAGAACTCAAGTTCCAACAATCCCCCACAAAACTCAAAATTTAAGAATATCAAACGGTAATTTTTATGGAAACAAATTGCTGGATATTTATATTGCGCATCGATGAAGTAGTTTATAAACTTTGAACTTCATCTAGTATTGATGACTTTAATTTGGAGAAAACAGAGTGAACTATGTCTTGAACTCGTTCCTTTAATCCAAAATTTAACCATCACACACACAATATGGAGATTCTCGTCGCAGTATGCGCATTAATGGCCTTACGCAAGTCTTGAATTTTTTATGAGAGTCTTAAAGGCTTACCCATGCCTCGCACCGCGGCCGTATACAGACACTCTCATATAGGTGAGTTCCTACCAAGGATATGTGTAGATTCATATCTTGCGGAAATTACCGCCTCGGTTCTCATTAAGAGCTAAATTGCTCATCCTATCATCTACATAGAGCACACTCACCATAGGGATGGGGTTGGAGTCAATGCTCCTAAAGGTGTGCGCTCTTTTAGTCAACTTATCGGCTTGTTATTACCCATTGAATCTCTTTCAAGGGATCGCCTATCAGAGATTGGGTTGCCACCGTAAGAAGACTCATTAGGGCTAACACCCATCCCCCTCGATGAAATTTATATAGGGACTTGAATTGTTATCCATCATCAACATTTTCATGTCAATGAATTATCATTTGTTGCTCAAGCTTGTAAATTCACTTTCATTATTTACGATTAGTAATTATCTTTAATAGTTTGTCAAAACATTTATAAATAATTAATCATAGCATCATGCTGCATAATATCAATCACATATATTGTTATTCATGTATATTATCATGACATATTTATTATAGCATGAATTAAATATTTCAATGAACATTTAAATTCTCAATAACTACAATATCGTCTCATTTATATTTTAAATATGACATCATAATTAAATACATATTAGTTATCATGATATATTAAATGAGGGCCTTCACATACTTCCACATTTCGTTTTCTTATCAAACTTATCATTATGCCTCATAAAATTATTAATGTATATTCAATATTCATTTATATTTTATGTCATAATATTGTCAGGTTAATTTAATATTTTTATAAATATTTTGACCCCACATTTTGAAGTACTTAAATTAATATTAACTATTTTGATCAGTTCAATACAATGGAACTCGATCAGTCAAATTGGTTATATATATTTGTATGAACTTTTATTTAATTTACACCCCGCATTTATACAATATATATACGAGATAAAATATTATCTATAATTATTTTTACAAGAGTGTAAAAGATCATACATCTTGATATCTCCAAATTTATCCAAGTCATCACGATAAATTTGATATAATGCGATTCAATCATAAATTGTTGGTTATATATTTTTTTTTTCATAGATTTTTTTTTTTTAAATTAACCCCCACAAATTTCTGGGGTACACCCGAACTAATTATTGTTTTGTTTTTATTTATCTTAACATAAATTATAATTAATTATTATAGACCATAAAAATCATGTTAATTATTCAACCAAAACCGATGAATAATAATGAGAAGGATTCATTCATTAATTATTTGTTTAATTAATCACAAAGATGATTTGAATCCTCATAACTTATTACTCTCTATTTTTTTTCGTCATTAAGGAAATAACCAAGACGGTTATAAGAGCATTTAATTTTCAGTTTTCTTGGTTGTAATAAACTAATAATTGATTATATCAATCTGTTATAATATATTTAGAGTAATGATCATGTATGGGTCAAAATTAACGTTATTTTATTTAATGATAATTTTTTCACTGATGACCCTAGATATTTATTTGCCAATAGCCTTAAATTTATTTTTATGTCAAATAAGTCCAATTACTAAATATATTAAAGTGACAATACTTTGTATGTACTCAATATAATTATTTCATTCCTTTTTTTTTTCCAGAAAATCAGATTCTGAATTTTATTGGTGAAATTCAGAATATTAACTTAATTAGCAAATTAATACTTCATATAAACAGATGATAGACAAATCAAATTCAATTCAACGGATTTTGTTTAATATGTTTTTTATTCTTACTCCTAAGCAAGATTTAATAGAGATCTAAACATACAGATCTGGATCAATTAAAATCCGAAATTTAATTTCCCATTTATTTATTAGAATCCGATGTTATTGATAATTGATGAAACTGAGAATATAACATATGATTCTATTTATTTATTTATTTATTCTCAGATGGAGAAAAATTGAATGAAATAAGAGGGAACATTACTAACTTCTGTTAGGGATGAGTTGAATAATCACAAGTAATAATCAGATATGGATGCTTTTTATTAAACAGATGATAGCGCTTTGGGATTTAATCTCTTGTTTTATTATTTCTATTTGCATCCCAAAACAGAGAGATCTTACATGCGTCTCATCATAATTTTTGCAGTCTCATTAGATATAAATTCAATTTTTTTCAGTTAGAAATTAAATAATCACTTAATAATAGTAATGATCAAATTTCTTAATTTTTCCAATTATAATTTAATCAAATTAATGACTAAATATATCACAAAATCAAATTGTTAGAAATCCTATCAGAATAATTGGGATCATATAATTAAATTCGGTGCACATATAAAACTTAACTAATCTAAATGCTACTTAATTAGAAATGACCGAATTTAATTTCAGATTTTTGAATCTATTAAGAAATTTCATAATACAACATGAATTGTTGTAATTTTATTAAAGGTATTGTAGCCTGTTATTTATTTCATTATTTCATGGTTAAATTTCGTTGGTACAGGTACTTCACGCTTCATATATTCCCATCACTACCAGATTAATGGAGTAAACAAATACTTAATCTATAAAATCAAAATTAGACTCAGTTCATTACAAATAATATAATTAATCTATACTATTTAACTATCCGAATCACAGAAATACGCTTAAGATTGTTGGATAAATTTTCAGAATATTCGGATAGTTATAATTAATTAAAATAAATCAAATTGAAATAGAGTTACCCGGATTGTGCGAAGCACTGTCCTTAAGCGTATTCCGTCTCATCGTGCAAGATGGAACCGCAACCAAGATAATCCGGGATTGTTGCTCCTTAGGCACGCCATGGAAGCAACTGACGATAACTCCGCAATATCCAGCATAGATCAGAATTTGATAATTGAGATAAATGTAAAATGGTTGAATGGGAGAATAAAAGAATTATGTCATTCTTGTTTTGCTCGGATTCAAAACTGAGAGTCACAAAGATTAGTGGAGGAGAGAGTTATATAATATCTTGAAGGGTTGCACAGAAAAATGAATAATAGATGTTAACAAAACAAAATCGAATTAATTAGAGAATGAATAGAGGTTAATAGCTTATTTAATTATTTCTGTTATCACAGAAAATACGGAAATAAACAGAGGCTTGCTGGCACCTCTTCAATGTTTCCATTAATGAATAACGGTTATAATAAGAAAGAACATGAAATTGAATTAATTAGATATGAGGATTTTCATATTAGTCCTCAGCTTAACAAAATATTACAAACGGTGATTTTAACAATTTTATTGAGGAGGGAATTTTGAGTTTTTAGAACTCAAGTTCCAACACTTTGGTACAGTAATTGTACACTTGCTACTAAATACCCTCAATTATATAGAATATGCCATAATAAACACATTACTATAGCTGAAGTGCTACAATTACAAGGTAGGATAATACGTTTTAGAAGAAGTATTAGTGGTATTTTAGCTAATGAATGGCAGGAGATACTATACCTCATTAGCTCAACTAGCTTTACTCATAGTTTTGATAAAATTACTTGGAGATGGGATAAATCCGGGATGTTCTCGGTTAAATATTTATATCAGCTGCTGAAATTTAGAGGGATTAATGACAATAGATTAGCTATTCTGTGGGAAGTACCAATTTCCCAAAAATCGAATATTTATGTGGCTGATGCTTAAAAATATGATACTTACTAAGAAAAATTTATGAAGCGGGGCTGGTCTAGTTGGTAGACTGAAATGTCATTTTTGTACCAAAAAAGAAGATGTTAACCATATTTTTCTTCGCTGTCCACAGGCCCAAAAAATATGATTTTGGTTAGGACGTAGTCAATAATACCTTGATACTTGGAATTCATGTACAGACATTTTTAATTTTTCAAAAACCCTTGACAAAACTAAATAGTTAGGTTTTTTTAGTGCGGTATGTTGGACTATTTGGGAATATAGAAATGAAATTTGCTTCCAATCCATCTCGGGTACAACGGTTAGATCTCTCATTCTACTAATTATGTCTCTAATTGCTTATTGGACAGGAAATATGGATAAGCGCATTAAGATGGCGGCAGAGTGGATACCTACTAATGTGCTTGCAATACCACTTCGGGTGTGGGACCCAACAGACTATCAGATGGTTGTGTACCAGGGAGGTGACCCTGGAGGACTTGTGGGTGTACCGATGGATGTTGCCCTGTTGCAGTTCACCGCTGGCCATGACGCTGGTGCTCCAGCACCATAAAGATATGATGCCTATCAACTTTGTTCAGCTCCTTTTATAGGATATAACTCTTACATTAGAACTCGTATATGTGGTATACTTTGAGGGTGTTGGTTCTCTATTACGATATTTTGGTGGTTAATCAAACGCCGAGCGTTTGTATTTTGCTTGGTCTTAACTCATACTAGCTATCCTATTA
Organism: Carex kokanica; assembly: GCA_025461125.1. Taxonomy (NCBI): domain Eukaryota; kingdom Viridiplantae; phylum Streptophyta; class Magnoliopsida; order Poales; family Cyperaceae; genus Carex; species Carex kokanica. The sequence goes on from JAJGRX010001263.1 coordinate 768,444, forward strand.
TGGTGCTCTGTGATTTTGAACTTCGGTTGTAAGTTAACTTGATTTCATGATGATGAAATGGGCTCTAGATGCCTTTTTATCAAAAAAAAAAAGACCCAGCTCAGACTCCTTTAATATGGATTCAACAGTAATGAACTAACTTGTTAACAGTTCGGACTAGTAATGAACAAACAGTTAGCGATCAAGTCACAGGCTGATTCGATCCACGATCCTTTTTTTCCGGCCCTATACAACCCATTCCTTGTTTAAAACAAATGCTGCGTTCGACATAGCTTAAAAGAAATTGGGCTAAAAGAATATTGAGCCTATAACAGGTGGCTATTTGAGATGGGAGTGAACTTGGTGCTTGAATGGAGCTCAAATTGGACATTTTGCACCAGATCTTGAGTTTAATAAATTCATTAACTCCATATCAACATATCCAATAATAGTATGTCTTCCATACATTCAACTTTAATCCATCTATAATTAATAAAAGTGTCACTATACTTTGATTCATATCACTGATAGTTTGCAACCGTCACCAATGTTCATTATCATCATCGATGGTACCATCGATCATTGATGTCAATTTACAACCCGTCACTTATTAACTATTCTGTACTAGTGACCCAAAATAAAAATTGAAACAGCAAAATGCCCCTGGAATATATCAGCAACTCCGTGTCTTTTTGCAAGCTATCTAGCTCAGAGATTAAACTTCATTCTCTAACTGGTACCGACGACCAGTTGTCCCTTTCTTTTGCCTCCAGAGCACCTGAACCCACTTCTATTCCACTACAAGTTTAGCTACTGTCCAATTTGACCTAGAATGAGTTGAACATTTATTGTAAGAATTTCACAAAAATAAATTACAAAGTATAGGGGTGTGTCCATCAATTGTAGAAAAAATATTTTACTTGTGGAAAGAGGCCGGTGGTGGCGCCACCTGACAGGCTGACACACTTGGGCTAGGTACTGACAATATAGTATTTTAGTCATGCTTGATCTGATGAGGTGGAAGGTATTAGTTAATTACACATTACTTCATGTATTAGGAAAAGATAAACATAATTCCACGATTTGAGGTCTTGTTTGTATGCAACTCAAATAATTGATCACATAACTTACTACTGCTATATATCATCCTATTAATTATGTTTATGAGTTTATGGATCATGCAAGCAATTTAAAAAATTCTTCCGATTAGTTATAACTTATTGTTGGAACTTTAGTTCTAAAAACTCAAAATTGTTAAAATCTTCGTTTGTAATATTTTACAAAGTTGAGGACTAAAATTGAAATTTTGATATATATATAATGAAGCTCCACTGTTGGTCTCCTTTGTTATCTCAAAATGAATAGAGGCGTTTTCTTTCTGTACATAACGCTCTATTTAATTCATTTGTTTTCTTAATTATTAATTAATTTGCTAATGACCGTTTGAATATTGATTACACCTCTTCAAAGCATCTTAATGATGCATTTTCTCTTTGACGTTTCACTGCTGTAATTAGGCAACCTTTCTTCTCCTCTCTTAAGGTTTATTTAAACCCTCTGTATACTCTTGATTTGAATATGAATATAGATGGTGATACACTCATGTTAATTTTTACTCTCTCCTCTGTTTTGTTTGTATCTGAGAAAGAAATCTCAATTCACTCCCACAAAACATTTTCCATTTAATTTCAATTCATTAAATTCTGATCTATGCTGGATATTGCGGAGTTATCGTCAGTTGCTTCCATGGCGTGCCTAAGGAGCAACAATCCCGGATTATCTTGGTTGCGGTTCCATCTTGCACGATGAGACGGAATACACTTAAGGACAGTGCTTCGCACAATCCGGATAACTCTATTTCAATTTGATTTATTTTAATTAATTATAACTATCCGAATATTCTTAAAATTTATACCAACACTTATAACCAAGGAAATAAAGTTAAAATTTACAAAACATTGCACATGTGAGAAATTAAGCTAACTTAGCAAGATCAAAAAGTGCAAGTCTCCTTGCTGATAGCTTATAACCCAGAGGGTTCCGTACATGTATATCATACTATACATCTATGTCTAACTATATATTATTAATCAGATGAGACGTCATTGCCGTACATACATCTATTTCCACCTAATAAATTCGAATTAAGTCTCGGAAGTCAAATAATTCTACATGTATTTACCCACATAAATGTTCAACAGGGTTATTGACCAGGAAATTTCCAGGTTCATAAAATATATAAAGCTACCAGTAAGTTGTTGGAAAAAAAAAAGACCAGTTAAACAAATAGCATGTATTGGAGATGGAGTCAGACTTTCAAGTTATGATCAAATGTAAATGGGGATTAATTATATAAAATTTTCATGCTATGTATAGGAGTCAATTTTACAGTACCAAAGCATTTTACTTTAAACTATATAGAAAATCATGCATAAGTATAATTTTTTTGAAAATGAATAGATTCACTAGACTTCGCATCCGCTGAGATATCTCAAACTTTGAGTTGATACGTGGAAAATCCGAATTGTTCAAATTCTTTCTGCATGAATCTTAAAGCACAATAATACTGACCCATGCATTCCAAATAGGCACCGAAAATAAATTGGCCCGAATTTATACAAGCTGAAAATTTGAGATATGTCAGAGGATACAGACTCCATTCACTGTACATGGATCTGCATCTAACATACTTATCCTAGACCTTTCAAGAAGTACAAGACATGTAACAGAACAACTAGTACCGTGCCCGTGCGTTGCAACGGTAACATATTATAAGAGAAATTTTTTATAAAAAATAATATATTTTCATAATAAAAAATAAACCAAAAGAGAAAAAGTGAACATATTAATCTCAACCGTCTAAATATTACATTGCCAAAAGAGAAAAATTATAGAAAACCATACAAGTAACAACTACCTACTTTGCATCCATAACTCCTAATTTAAAACAGAAAAAAACATTTATCAACCCGCCTTTTGCAACCAGGTAAATAGGAAAAGGCAAGGGGCCTATTCGTGACTTTCTCCCTTTTGTCCTGACAACCCCTTCTCCTCTTACCAGCAAATATAGTGATGTCCTAGAAATTGAATGAAAATTAAAGTACAGGAATGGCACTGTAAAATCTAACTAAACCGAAACGAATATCCTAATTAAACTACTAAGTAAGTAAGAAGTAGCCTGAAACAATTGATAAACAAAAAGTAGCATAAAACAATTGATAAATAAAAAGTAGCCTGAAACAATTGTTTTTTCTCTAGATTGCTGGTGCAACAGTAGCCTGAGACAATTGATAAATAAATAAAATGTTTAGAAATAAGTAGAAATAAAATGCTTTATTTAAAGAAACAAAGTTTGCAGTGTCATACCATTAATTGTCAAGTCCAATCTGTCAATAGATGCAAATCCAAATTTAAGCTCCAAAATAATAACACAATTCCACAAAAATCTCCTTAGAGTGAAACAACCAATTACGTAAACAAAACAAAAAATTAGGCAAAATGTTTAACATTTCAGAGAGAATAGCTACAGTGCCTCTGGGAATTACCTTAATAATCCAATTCGCAAGCTTCTATTCCTTTAGCTGGAGGGATCGAGAGAGAGCAAGACAGGGCCGCAAGGATATCATACAGTCCAGATTCCCCCTTGCAATATGTATAGAAACAAAGAAAGAGAAATAAGGAAATAAAAAAATAATAATTTTCATTGTGATCCGTATAGAAAGGAAAAAGAAGGAAACAAAGAAATAAAAAAAATGGAAGGTGGAGTCTGCTCAATTGAAGAGAGAAAAATAAGGAAACAAAAAATAAGGAAATGAGAAATATATGGCTAAATTTCGGAGTCCGCTCAATTTTAATTGTAACGTATCGTGTGGCAATATGTGTGGCGAGTATGTTTTTAACTAAATTTAGATTTCTACACATAAAATAGATACATTTAATCAAAATAAGACAGATTATGTGATTGGAGGGCTGAGATTAAATCCGAAATTTCATCTTTCAATCGTAGCCGTTGGCGGATCGGACACCCAACGTGCTTAATAATGGAATGGAGATAAGCAAGAAATGAGCATCTCCACCGGTGAGTTTATAACTTCAAAATCTATTAGATTGACTTTAAACGACTAATTCAAACCGTTGAAACCGATATACTTCACCAGCGATAAATTTATAGGAAAAATTTATAATTTTTTTAAATTAATTTAGTATAAAGTCAATCGTCAAAAAAGAAGGTTTATAATTTAATTTTCATAACTTCATATATAATTAATTATCAACCCAACATTATAAATTAATGTTGTGGCTCAATCAGATGCAAGCAGGTAACAATCTGGTAATTCATTAAGAACGTACAGCTAATAATCAACATAGAAAAGGGATCAGATTCCCGTATATATATATTATTGAATAGTTGTCAGTCTATTGTTGAACCGGATAAATCAATATAGATGAAATTAAATATCTGTAAGTTTCATAACAACTTGATTATCGAACAATATGAATTTTACAGAATAAAGTCATAATTCTGTTAAATGACTTAAGGATTCAGTTAATTTAAATGATTTATCATAAATCAGTTCAGTTCAATTAGAACAATGATGATATCAATAAAGACATCATCTGAACATTTTTTTTTTGTCCCCTGACTGTCCATTATTGAAACCTATTACTCTACATCAGTTATTAATTGGTAGATGCCAGTGGGTGTGAAAGTTACTTTAATTGGAATACAAGTTATTTTTGTTAATGTCGCCTCATTAGCTTTAAGTAGAAGCATCATGTGTTTGTCTCTAGTAAGCAACCTCAAAATGGAATTTGATCCAAAGAATTTTGGTACCTTGCTATTAATTATACGGAACCTACGGCATATATACGTATGTACAATCATGAACCAACAATTTTCTCTTTAATTTTACTTATCATGACTACGTACATCGATTACTTGGGGAAGCTAACTTCTAATTAATGTGATCCAACAACACAATTTGGATTATCAATGCTTTAATTAGTCAAAATAAATATTTGTACTCTCTCTCTCCATCCTTATCTCTGTTTTGTTTCGGCTCAAAAACACTAAAAAAAAGTGCTGCTAAAGATTCTAGCTAATTACTTGATATCGTTTTGCCACAACTGATGCGTATAAATGATGGAAATTTGAATATATATATTGAAATGTGCTAAGGAGGCTTTTTTTTGAAGAATAGTGGGAGCATCCACCGATTTCATATAGAAACCACAAAGGATCTGATTAGGTACCCAAAACAGATACCTTATACCAGATACCAAAGTTTTACAACGAGACTAACAAAAGCATAAAAGTTGAAAAGAAATAAAACCAAGTACTACTACCACAATATTCTAAACAAAACCTTATAACAACAAAATATAGCATAGCAGGAAATAGAACTACTGTAAAGAAACTTAGACTAAGTCATTGCAAATCCCAACATCAGCATTAATCAACTCTTCGCCAGACATTTGACTTTGGGGGCTGCCAACTCCAAAAACCTGAATAGGGAGTGCTTCGGAATCCACTACCTGGGATGAATCCGGGCTGCTGATTTCTTCCTCCAGAATGAGATCTGGGAGGTCCTTAACATCAAAAGGAATCATCAAGCTCAAATTAAGTAAAGAATGTTTACTGCTAGAATTACACCAAAAAGTAGCTAATGAAATTATCTTGGTACCAATTGCCTTAATAGAGATGGGTTGAGTATCATTAAAACAAATACGATTTCTTTCTAACCAAATAGACCAAAGAACTGCTGCTCGTATTAATTCGACTAACAATCGATCTTTTAAAGGGATGACGGCATCAAGTAACCACAAATCCTCTAAGGAGTCACCCTCAAAAGTAAAATTATTATGAGAAGCAATCCAATTCCAAAGAGTTCTGATATAAGAGCATTGTACAAACAAATGGTCGGTACTTTCAGTTTGGTCACAGAACACACAAGTGGTATCACCTTGCCACCCTTTGGCTGTTAAGTTGACTTTGGTAAGAACTTTGTTTCTTTGAACTAACCACAAAAAGATTTTAATCTTCAAAGGTATATGAGATTTCCAAATAGAAGAATATTCTGAATTAGGCATACCACCAAATTCCAGCCAACTATAAAAAGAATGAACAGTAAACTGATCATCTTGAGACCATCTCCAAATTAATCTGTCATCAACTTGGTTAGATAAAGAAAAATGTTGAAACCGTTGTTGTAAAGCTAACCACTCTACTTGATATATACCAGTTAATTGTCTACGAAAAGATAAGCGTAAAGGAGAATGAGCAAATGCATCAGCCACAGAGATGAATCTGTTGGAAGCTATAGAGAATAAATTAGGAAATTGATGTTGTAAGGCATGCTCAGTACACCATCTATCTAACCAAAAAGCAGTGGATTTACCATTGCCAATCTCTTTATTTAGTCCTAAATTAATAACCTTATGATCTCCAAAAGGGAGAGCAAACTGTAGGAGAAGTTTTATTGCCATACTTGCTAATAAGAATCTCCTTCCATCTACCTACAATTGAATTGTCTAGAAATCTAATCCACCATTTAGCTAAAAGTACCTTATTCATTAATTTAAGATCCAATACTCCTAAACCACCTTGATCTTTACTTTTACAGACTACTCTCCAAGCTACCAAGGAGTATTTCCTGCGGGTGGAGTTACCTCCATGCCACAAAAAAATTCATCTAATTTTATCAATTTTTTGTCTAATTTTAGCAGGCATTCTGTAAATAGATAACTAAAGAATTTAAGAGTGTGACTCTGCCCCCATGTGCTAAGGAGGCTTAATCCAATACAATTGGTGTCTTAAGAATTCGGACAAAGAGAGCTAAGGAGACTTAATCCGGACAACATGAGCAAAACTTAATCCGAACTAAAAAAATTTGTTCAGTAAAATTAAGAAACTAAGAAATCTAAAGTACCTTTAAGGATATTTAAGTGGGTCTTGCCGAACACCTTCAAAATTTGATAGTGAACTTAATAATATTCTAGTTCTACTCCTACATAAGACAGACACATCTTTCCATGTTAAAAAATCTCTGTTTATTTGTTTGCCTGAACAAAATTTCTTTTCAACAAGACCAGTGGTATATTTTTCTAGCGCCCCATTATTTTTTATTGTTTTTGTATCTTATTAAATGAGACAATTCTACTTGTAAGAAAACATAATTAATGATAAACTGATAACTATATCCTGCTGAAATTTCTTCTTTGACAAATGACAAGCTATATATTTGTTACATAATTTGTGTGCAATTTAAGCCCTTTCAAACTTACTTCTACATGACTTCTCTTCAAATTCATCATTAAAATTATCTTATAAAAGGTCTGCATGCAGAAAATATGCAGTAAAGTAAGGAAACATAGTAACTGTTTTTGGAAGTTTGGGTCCAACAGAAATTGCAAGTCTACACATGCATGACACGGTACGCTACTTCAACCCCTTCCTTAGTTCCTTGCTTCTTCATAACACAATTTAGTACAAATTTTTTAATTGAGCTGATAATGCAATTGAATTTTAAATGTGCTCATGTATCTAAAGAAGCCATTGACTTTTTCCTAGAATCTCCAATAGTATGTTTTTCTCATAAATTTATTAGAATCTCCAATTAATGTGAATAATTGTGAGGTCTTATAAGCAACTTGAGTTGTCTTCTAATTTCTCACTTCTGAATTTTTTTTTTGAATATCAGTCATGATCCTCCAATTAATGTGAATAATTGTGAGGTCTTACAAGCAACTGATCTGGCATGATTATATTTTCGAGTGGAATATAATGAGAAATATGAAAATAATTTTATGTTAGTTATTTGTTATTTTATCCAACGGATGACCTTAATTACAACTGTTTCCTTTTATTCATTTTGTTTTGTTGGTAATTTTTGTTTATTTAAGAAAAAATCAAATAAAAAAATAAATGGTCCTATTTAATTATGTTTGTTAATGTAAAATGGAGATCTCTCCAAGAATTTCTCCTAACGTCAAAGAACGTTTTTCTTAATCCATGTTGATACTTTTTTTTAAGGAAAGATGGAGGTCAAGTCCGTTTTCAAATTTCATACTCTTGTTATTACAATAGAAAAAATTTATCATTTATATTTTGAACCCATAACCTTCCATATCAGAGACCATATGTTTATACCATTAGACCAAAGGTAAATGTTAGTTCTTCATGTAGATACAATTTAAAATGTCAACCATATTGATGTATTCCTTGCCATTTGAATTTTTGGATAATGAAACCAAAATTAAGGAAAAAAAATAAGGGACAATGATGAAAAATTATTGCTTAAAAATGCATAATTTTTTCTCCTTTTTCTAAACATAAATTTCTTGCAATTTAAATTTCAGTCCAATCTCAAATAAAATTTAACTTCAAGATTTATCATATAACACTATATATCATTATTGTTAGACCATAAATCGTAACATATACCTCGAGTGTAGTTGAAAGTTACCTAAAGAAATATTTATATTTTTTACGGATTAGGTGCATGCTACTTTACTGAGGTTTCAAAATTTGACCAAGTCCTTCATAGATCGAATCCAATCTAATCCTGTCTGAACCAATTAAGGATAGATAAAATATGTTCATTTTTTTTATTAATCAAGAAGGTGTTATAAAAAATATATATATATTGGTCAAAGGTGTTGCTTTCAAAATTCAGAGTGTCAGTAGGTAAATGGTGCGATTTGAATTCTAAAACTCCCATTTTACCGGATCTGTCTGGTTTTCCTTTAATATAATATTAAAATTATAAAAAAAAAATGAGTCGGGTTAAAGGGATCATGACCAACCCGAACCAATTGTATTGGATCAGACAATGCAGATTCGAACCCAATTCATTAAGTCGAGTCAGATCAATGATTGACATCATGTTGCTTATTTACGTTAAATTTGAAAGCATAACGATAACAATTCTTTCTGAGTGAGGCTATGGAAATTCTAAAAAATAAAAAATATAGTTTATAAGTACATATTCACGTGAAGACTGATGAGTCCAAAATAGTACTACTACTTTTAAAGATTTATAAATCCTAATTTCTACTTATATTAAGATCACAAGTGTATGATCCTACCATGGTGTCGATCCACATGGATAATGTATTATATTTTAAATAATTTTTACTAGTCTAGGTTATCGGGTTTTTTGAAAGATTGAGGTGGTGGTGATAATTGCATTCAAGGTAAAAGTTAAACAGTAGATAGAGAGCCTCTAGGGTTCAGGTTTTCTGTCCTTCTTAATCATGTGAGTACAAGTTTCGACGTCTCTCTACGTTGCATGTGGCAGTGGCACTGTCACTGTCGCATGCGGCGTAGATTGCCCCACAGCTACCCTGCATGCGACACTGTTGTTGGGTTTTGAGGCTACCCAAAGCTATTAGGCTTAAGCTGCGGAAAGACCGTAAAACAAAATTTTTTACTTCTAACTTAAGCCAAAAGGATTGAAGTGGTATGTCGGATAATCTACCGAGAGTTACATACCTGTTCAATCATTTTCTTAGATTAAAAACTGTAAGTAAAACTTTACTCATTCAGATCATAGATTAAGTAGTATGTCGGATAATAACCGAGAGTTACATACCAGATTAATCCTGTATAGACCCAAAGTAGTAAAACCGTATTTACTTGTATTTTTAATCAGTTTATAGATCTACTCCTTTGATTGATTTCTAAAAGATTAAATCTATTTAACAATTAAATAGATTAATATAATATTTCTTTACCTTGCTTCCAAATTTAAATTGGAATGCAGTCTGACCCGGCTGTCTGACTCGGTTAAGCAAGCACCAAAAATATAGTGCCTCTATCGGTTATCCACCAGGAACTAATCGAGAGAGCGGTTTATTTCTTTTACCAGAAATACCGTAAACCGCGAAATCTGACAAAAACACTATTCACGAGAAAAAGCAAATAATAATTACGACTCTCGTAAAATATTATTTCTAAAACCCGTAAACTCTGATTAGAACGAATCTGAGAAAAGAGAGAATTATCGTTCGATCGGATCGAATCGGTATTCAGGAATTGAATTAGTTTTCTCTCCAACTATGATCATGTATTTATATACATTTCACAACCACCATTCAATTTTTGGGTATATATACAAACACTCAAAAATTGAGTCGGCTAAATATAAGTCGGCAAATCAACGGCCAAATTAAATCGGCAAATTTCAACGGCCAAATGAAATCGGCAAAAAATTTATTACTATTTTGCCATTGGCCCATTAATACTCAATTAATTTTGGGCTTTGATTTGGGCTTTTGATTTGGGCCTTTAATCTTTAATTAGTGATTTATTCTTAATGGGTTTCAAGCCCAAAATATAAATCCAATAATTAAATATTCTAAGTCCAAATCAAATACATATTTTCTCGATCGTTCGTTCGTTAACTTTTATGCAACGTGTCAAACACGTTCATAAATTAACCAATGTTTCTGCTTGTCATTTAAATGACATTTATAATTTAATTATATCATATATAATTAATTTTATCCATCTTATTATTAATTATAATCATTATAATTAATCAACAAGATTCTCCGACTAGCTCCTATATGGTGTGACCCAATAGGATCTGTGTTATGTTGGCAAATAGAATTAAAACTATTTTAACTTCTATTTATCATAGGTGGCACCTGGCAAGTACATTATGACACCAATTACACAGATGATGCTGTACCGTACAATATCATGATCCAGTAAACGATTTACTTCGTGTTAATTCTTTTGTCTCATAGCTATCAGATTAGTTTCAAGGTAGGTGTGTGTCATCCTTGCAAACTTAATATTTTCTTGATCCTGAATAGATTATCAAATATGTTTACTCTTGTAATCATACTGGATCCAGATAATCATATTCTATCAAGGGGCCTAGTGATGCTATAGCTCGTATTGAGATACGAGGGACAATAGTACTTTTGATAAACCATCTTTTCCTCTGCATAAGCTATGTATACCGAAAAACTACCCTTATAGCTACTTTTTACGGATAGCGTTAGATAGCAATCACACATATACATCTCTTATGTAGGAAAAATGAATATCTCATACTTTAGAACTTAACACTAAAATGAAAACATTAATGACACAAACACAATTCCATTTAATGTTTCATTTGGGGTCTGTCAAATATCATGTTCTCTAACATGTATCTGTGTGATTAAAATGACAACTCTTTGTCTATGGTTTGTAAAACTTAACCATCATTTAATCCACGCACTAACCTTATCGCGGTAATTAGTGTTCCTGCTAATTACCTTGGTTAGAGACTTTTTAAGAGTATTATCATCTATATTATGAAGTTTTCACAATTCCAGTCATGAACTCGAAATGATTCATAAATTTAATAATACTCAAGGTAACAAAATGATTAAACATTCAATTCATGAACAAAGCTTTATATAACAAATTTATTGTATTATTGACTTCTAGATTATTACAAACTAACAATCTCCCACTACCCGCATGGCGTGCTGGGTGTTTGTTTATGTGATTTGAAAGGTTTTCTGATTTTGCGATCGACTTTTAAGCTACCAAGACTAAAGTATTTTAGATACGTAATTATATTTTTTTCTCTATATTACCCTGTAATTGAAATATCTCAAAGACTCTACTTAATCTAAGTGCTTTCTAATGTTATTTAAAATACAATTTACATTATCATACCAAGGAAGTCCACTGGGTTCTAACCCTAGTCTTTGAACCGCTGCCAAGCCTCGTTAGCCGAAGTGTTTGGAGTACTTACATGTATTATCCTTCTCACACAATGATACAATGACTTAACACCTATTAGTATGTGGAGATCATTGACATATAGTAGATATAACTATGTATGCAATGATACAATAAAAATGAATTTAAAATGCAAAGGAAAACTCAAACCATAACATAAACAAAACATAAACATATACTAAAACATAATTAAGAATTCAAGTACAACCCTCACCCTAGAGATGAGAAGTTTAGCTTCTCATGGCCATAGAAAAATAAAAGAAATAAAATAAGAACATAAATTACAACCCAATTGAAGATGAAAGAACCTCTGTCTTCTTAGATGACGTCTTCTTCTCTTACTTGGTTTCTCATGACTATCATTATCTCTCTAAGTAACTCTCTAACCTAACTTAACAATGAGGATTACTAGTCTACAATTCTGGACTTGACACAATTAAACACGCATACTAAATCCTATTACAAGAGAGGTATTTATAACCTTCCTAAATGAGAGGTGGAGTAGTGGAAGTAGTGGGGGACCTGGGGTCCACCCATGATTGGATAGATGAAGCCAAAAATAGCTTGACTTTTAAGAAAACGCGTCCTTATAGAAGGCCCATCCGAGAAAGCCCATTTTTAGGACAGTCCACGGATCGTGTGGCCTCAGGGTCTGTCGCATGCGGTATAGAGGAGGCCGCAGAGATTCCTGACTTAGCGAATTTTCTTCTATTTTTGCCATTTTGCATGTTGTGCACTTTGTGCGAGGTGTTGCATGCTCCATGTAATGTCACATTTTGACGTCTTATTCATAAATCGCCTAAGTACGACACTTTAGCTCTGTTTTTGCCCTAAATACACAACTTTCTCAAAAACCTGCCAAAAAGACCTAAAAACATGTTTGCGGTAAATAAATCGGGAAAATGGGTACTTTGTATTCGTTTTTCGCCATTTTTCGAAAGAAAAGATAGTGATTTTCGCTATATGTTTTGGCTTCATCAAAGACCATGTTGAACGGTTCAGATCGATCATTAGAATTTTGAAAATAAAAATATTAATCCGTAATACGGACGAATCCACGCTATGCATAGTACCATAGCCTATAAAATCCGAAATTCCATTAGATATTTTTTTTTCTTTTTTTTTAAAGAACTCGAAATTCCATTAGTAAGGACAATAGAAATGTCGGTTTACTCAATTAATATAAGAGATATAACATAGTATTACTTGATACATTGCACAAATGATCTATACAATTTTACGAGTTGGGTTATTGTGCTTTATGAATTAAATGATATGTTTTAGTTTGTCTTTATTTTGTGATTTTAAAGTTCAAACAGTTGATCTAAACCATTCAACATGATCTCCATATTAAATTGTATTGGGAGACCAAATTTTACATTTTTGAAAATTGTTTATTATTTTTATAATTTTTAAAAGTTGTTTTTTATAGTCCAAAATTTTCTAAAAAACAGCGATTTTCAAAAATTATAAAAAATTAGTAAACAAATTTTTAAAAATGAAAAATTTGGTCTTCAAATACATTTTATTATGGAGATCATGTTGAACGGTCCGGATCAACTTTTTAGATTTCAAAAATAAAGATATGAGCATGAAACATACTCTTTACTTCATAAAGCACAATATTCCAACTCAAATTTTACTCACTATTATAATCCTTAGAATTTTCAATTTGTTCCAAATTCATCCTACATGTAAAATATGAACATTCGTTATAATATTTAAATTTATAGAAACAAATATGCGCTCATGCACCCATGAATAAGACTTACTTTTTTTTTTGAAATATTATAATTATTTCATCGTTATTAAAAAAAATTAAACCCTTTCAAAAAATCTGCGGAGGTTACACAGAGCTGCTACCGCTGCGGGCTGCCGGGCTACACGGTTCAAAAGAATTCGGATCCCTAAGGTATTTTTTTTAGTTTTGATCCAAATCGTCTGATATGCTATAACACATTAAAGGCCCTGCCGAATTGGCAGTAATTTCTGATCGGACTGTCCGCATTAAAACTCAAAAGTTGGGTTACTTTAGAGGATACCAACTCCGGTTCAGAACACGTTGCATTTTCTTCTTCTTCAAAAAAAAGTTGCATTTTCGGATGGGATGTTGAAAATGGTTAACATGTGATGTGGTGGGCCGGGGTACATTATTCCCTGGCCTCACGAAGGAATTCGCATCCTCAGAGTCTGAGATATCCGGTGTATTAAAATTCAGTTTATTCGGTTGAATATTCGTATTCGGTTGTAATTCATATAGAAAATTGATATTCGGTTAAATATTCAGTTCCATATATTCAGTTACATATTCGGCCATATAATATTTTTCCACATATGATCTATTCGGCCGAATAAGAATCTACATTTAAAATTAGCGGTTCCTCAATCTGCATAAGTAATAACTAGAGGTGCTACTTTTATCCGATTACCCGGATCTGATCTGGAACCGAACCGGATCCGACCCGGAACCGACCCGGATCCGGTTAATTTGGGTAGGGTATGGTTTAAAAAATATAACCGGTTAAATTATGGGTACGGTTACAAAATTAATAATTTAATATCCGATCCGGATCCGAACCGGAACCGATATTGTAATGGATAGGATATGGGTTTGATTTAGTTATCCGACCCATAACCGAACCCGACCCGATACCCATATAAATACCTGATAAAACATATATGAATAACTATGAAAATACAATTTTACATATAATCAAATCAACAAATGTCACGCCAGTAATCACATTTTGCATATTAATTTTTTGAATAAAATTTATTGCTTTGAATATATCCTTCAATATCTGCCTTATATATCCTCCTCATTATTATAAAAATTTATTGCTCTCATTGATATGCCATTCGCAATAAATCTCATTGAAATCAAATATTTGTCATAAATTTAATTCTCTATTCAAACAAATTAGTATTAATATTCCATTCATGGATTTTTTGAATCATAGAAAAGGAAATCACCATCTCCAATATTTTACTTTCTAAAAATTATATCTATTCTTCAATATTTTGATTTTCAAAAGTTATTTATCTCAAGCCTCCTAAATTCAAAAGCTATTAACAAAAAATAAAAAACTTTCGAATACTTTTTGTTACACCATGAGTACTCCAAACAATCAACAATCAAATTCTAAAAATACTACCCAAGTTTCACAAAATATTATTGAAGGCACTTAATGAGAAAAAAAAGAAAAACATCTATAGTATGAGAGTTGTGACATATACCCGCTCCGGATCCGGAACCGCCCCATATCCGAACCGGACCCGATAATCCACAAACAAGTTATGGGTATCTATCTACCCGGAACCGAAAGACTGGACCCGAAATATCTACGGATAGATAGGTATCCGGATCCGGACCCGACCCGATTTGAAACAAATAAGTGTATGGATCGAAATTTGGACCCGAACACTTTTAGGGTACGGATCCAAATATAATAGTATCCGGACCCGACCCGGCCCGATAGCACCTCTAGTAATAACCCAACCCAAATCCCACTAAACCCTAATTGTTCTCCTGCGATCTAGCCTTATCTCCGCCTCTCGCTCTCTCCTTCAAAAAAGATCTCCTCTGATCGCCTCTCTCCTCCCAGTGCCTCTCCTCCCATCATATCTCCATCGAATACCGATCGCCTCTCCTCCAGCATCCAGGTATTGCACAACACAATTAGTCACTAGATTTTTAGTATGTATTTTTCCCGATTACCTTTTTTCTCAGTTCTCAAGGTTTGATTTTGTTTACCATATCAGTACTAAACTACTAATGTGATACGATTAAGTTTTGGGTTTTTATTGATAATTTTTTTCTGGATTTGATATCAATCAAAACCTCAAAGAGTATTTGTTGGAAACTCAATTTACATACAATGAACTGGCAAACGAAATCACACAAAATTCTAGTACCATAGCATATTAGTTTATAGTTGTACAATGTAACACTATGCAAAATACGTAAATGGAATTAATGATTGAAGGTAATATACAAAATGCTTAAATGTGTTTTTCAATACAAATAGGTAATATTTAATGAGCAAATAATATTTGTCTGAAAAGATGAACAAGATACTTATGTTAATTTTATCTTAAGTGCACCAAACAAATCATTTGAAACTATATTTAACCGAAATAATAGTTTGAGAGCTTTGAAATATATTAAGTTTCACAAAATCTGATTGAAGGGTTTAAGAGATTGTAATGCCTAGCAATTTTTCAGTTGAGATAGTTATACATTAATTAGTAAATATATAATAAATAATAAAAAGTAATACTTGATAATATGATATTCTTCTTTAAAATGATTTTGGGACTAATTTGCAAATTTAAAGGTAAGTTGTGTAAAAGTGCAAACTTAAGGAAAAAAAAAAGAATCACCAACGTGGCACTATGGCCACGTGGTCAATAGTGAATGCTTCACCCCTAGTGTTTTGCAAACGGGCACGGGCAAAACCCGGGACGGGTCACGGGCAACGCGGGTCACGGGCGACACGGGACGGGTTAGCACGGGTATTTTTTTGAAAAACCCTACCCGGCCCCTCTCAAACCCCCCGGGCAACACGGGTCACGGGCAACACAGGTCACGGGTAAGCGGGTTTAGGTCCGGGTAGAACGGGTCTGGTTCGGGCGGGTATTTTTTTTTTTTTTTTTTTTTAGTCTGCTGTTTTTTTTTCTGTTTTTTAGGCTGCTGCTGGCCGCTGCTGTTTTTTTTTTGTTTCTTTTTAAACCAATAAAATACAAATCAAAATTCATTTAACATGATTGCATATTTGAACTCAATAATTTTGTGATACTAAAATCAAAATCAAAGTTACGAATTATTTTAAAGCAATATTGCTTAAATCAATTACTTTAAATTTTGAACAATAAAATATAAATTAAAAATTTCTTAAATCAATTACTTTAAAATATTTTAAATCAATTACTTTAAAACAATAAAATATAAATCAAAAATTTCTTAAATCAGTTACTTTAAAAATAATAATGAATTATTTGAAAACAATAGATTAAAAAATAAAAGTTACCCTCCTCTTTTATTCCGTGCTTGGGACCGGCTATGTAAAATAACATAGGCGGAGTTCTAACTTTTTTTTTGTTAGTAGTTCTTCTTTAAAATGAATAATTTAAAAACTAATTGAAATGTTTAGAAATTAATGATTTAAAGAATAACCATAAAGATTAAAAGAGGTTAGAAATTTATACCGACACTACATATCTAGAAGGTAGCATTCATATACCATTGGTCGCTCTCTTCCGCACCGTCTGAATCCGAATTAGCCTCGGCCCGCGGCTCGGTACCACTTTCTTCGGTGTCGACTCCGGATGATGATGGTTGATGATCGCGATATTGCTTGCGATTTTCAGCATCAATTCAATCTTTCAAGCACACAAGTCTCTCAAAAACATGTGGACCCAACTTACTGCGTTTGTCGGAGAGGATCCTGTTCGCCGAACTAAAACAACTTTCGGAAGGGACGGTTAACACGGGCACGGCAAATACGTCACGGGCCATCATCGCGAGGACTGGATAGTGAGTTGCATTCCTCCTCCACCACGCCATGATGTCAACCTGTTCACTTTCGTTGCGCATCGAAGTATAGCTCAATAACTCGTTTGTGGCTGTGTACGGGTCGCTCTCCAACTGGAAATCTGATAACAATCCACCACTGCTGGTGCTCCTGGAAGTGGAACTATTAAAAAATAAAAAAAATTAGTGGACAAATAATGTAGATATTATAAATAATAAAGATTAATAAATATTCATACCTAGCGGCAGCATGGAGGAAGACGCTTGGTTTTGGTTGTCACCCATTCTTGAGTTGTATAAGTTAAACATCTCATCGAACTTCGAATTCACATATGTATCCACCCCGGTTTTGTCTAAATGTAGATTCTCTTTGTACGCTTGAAGTATTATGATCGTGAATACCTTCTTGTATGCCGGGTTGAGGCAGCTTGCGATAATGGCCAGGAGGGATACATCTTCCCAATATTTTAGGAATTTTTGTTTCATGGCATCTACGATCGGCGTGAGAGAGGGGTCATTGCTTTCAGCTACTTCCAAGTCACGATACACCTTAGAAATTTGGTAGAGATTTTTGAGCAACTCAAATGCCGTCGGTGAGTACGAGCAGGATAGTTTGACGGTTGCTGTAAAAAAGGTTCCTAGAAAATTCTTAAGCCTTTCTAGTTGCTGCCATTCTTCGCGGGTGGGTTCCAATTCCATTCCCTCGGGGGTGGAGCTTCTCAAAAACTCCCCTATGGCAACTGAGTAAGGAAGGCATCGGTTCAACATCCTATAAGTGGAGTTCCAACGGGTATCTATATCCCAAGGTACTCTCAACCTGCTCAATCCAAACTGGCTACACAAAACCGCAAACCGTTGTTTTCTTTCTTGGTTTGAAACAATGTGGGCAAGAGCTCCCTTAAATTTAATTATCAATTGTTTTACGGCTTCTGTTTTAAGACCGTCCTTCACGACGAGGTTAAGTATGTGGCAAGAACACTTTTGGTGGAACATTTCACCATTCATGATTGGGTTCAGTGGCCGTTTAAAAATCTCAATAGAAGCTACGTTGTTACTAGCATTATCGAATGAAATAGAAAAAATCTTGTTCTCTGTGTCTCTTTTAAGGTTATACTCTTGTAAAACCTCAATAATGGATCTGTAAATTACACTAGAAGTGTGGGGGGAATCCAAAACTCGAAAACTTAATACCCTTTTTTGTAACACCCAAAGATCATCGATCCAATGCCCGGTAATACAAGAGTACCCAAGTCCATGTTTACCGGCAGTCCAAATAGCAGAGGTAATTGAGACCTTATTGGGTTGATATGCAAATATAGCTCGTAGATCGTTTTTTGTACTGGTAAATTGGTTTTTTATTTCATTAACCATCTTTCTATGATGTAACCTCTTGTACATTGGTTGACCACACCCCCGAATGACCAACCGGGCAAAACTTATGCAACCACCCATACTTATTGGTTGTTCTTTGTGGGTAATGTACCGGGCCAATTCACTAAGCATTACCGATTCATCATATTTCTGGTGTGTTCTGGTACCATCCGGGTTAATAAGGGTTTGGATTTGTCTCGGGTCAGCATGTTTTTGTGGAAACTCACCCTTTCTTTGGTGACCATCGGCATGTCTCTTAAAATTAGTCATACCACCGAATTTTTTATACTCGAAAATGTTACTCTTGCAACCTTTTACCTTACAAGTTAGATATTGCATAGTGCCATCCTCTAGGTAGGTCACGTCATACCAGGGCACTTGTCGAACGAGAGACATCTTCAGCTTGAATTTCAGGGACACTTGTCGAAGGAGTACCTTCCATTGGGGAAGTGAATTGACTCGATGCTATGGAAGAAGTGCCTCCGTATGCATACGGTGCTGTCGGTTCATGTGTTTCTTGTGGAATGAATATGTTTGGATCGTTAGGATAATACGGTGCACTCGTTTCGGGGGCTTGTCGATAATTTTCTGAATAAT
The DNA here is from genome assembly GCA_025461125.1 of Carex kokanica. Classification (NCBI taxonomy): domain Eukaryota; kingdom Viridiplantae; phylum Streptophyta; class Magnoliopsida; order Poales; family Cyperaceae; genus Carex; species Carex kokanica. Next base: position 787,670 of record JAJGRX010001263.1, read on the forward strand.
TAGGTGGAAGCATTTGGGGTGCTTGTTGATAATTTGGTTGTAGCATTTGGTCTCTTCTTTGATAATTTTCTGGATAATTAGGTGGTGCCATTTGGGCGGAGCTACCAGGATAAAAAGTTGACATATCGACGTCAAATAGTTAGTGGGACAATCTCGCGGCGTGGTCGTTGGACATTCTCGCGGCTAAAATATAACCTATTCAAAAATAAATGAAAATTACTTAGCATATTCAAAAAATAAATATAACATGCTTATTTAACCTATTAAAAATAAATCCGAATTTAAAAAATAAAATCTAACCCATTCAAAAATAAATGCAAATTACTTGGCATACTCAAAAAATAAATATAACATACTTATTTAACCTATTAAAAATAAATCCGAATTTGAAAAATAAAATCTAACCTATTCAAAAATAAATCTAATTACTTGGCATATTCAAAAACTAAATATAACATACTTATTTAACCTATTAAAAATAAATCCGAATTTGAAAAATAAAATCTAACCTATTCAAAAATAAATCTAATAACTTAACATATTCAAAAACTAAATATAACATACTTATTTAACCTATTAAAAATAAATCCGAATTTAAAAAATAAAATCTAACCTATTCAAAAATAAATCTAATAACTTAACATATTCAAAAACTAAATATAACATCCTTATTTAACCTATTAAAAATAAATCCGAATTTAAAAAATAAAATCTAACCCAATAAAAAATAAATGCAAATTACTTGGCATATTCAAAAAATAAATATAACATGCTTATTTAACCTATTAAAAATAAATCCGAATTTGAAAAATAAAATCTAACCTATTCAAAAATAAATCTAATAACTTAACATATTCAAAAAATAAATATAACATACTTATTTAACCTATTAAAAATAAATCCGAATTTAAAAAATAAAATCTAACCTATCCAAAAATAAATCTAATAACTTAACATATTACTAAATATAACATACTTATTTAACATATTAAAAATAAATCCGAATTTGAAAAATAAAATCTAACCTATTCAAAAATAAATCTAATAACTTAACATATTCAAAAAATAAATATAACATACTTATTTAACCTATTAAAAATAAATCCGAATTTGAAAAATAAAATCTAACCCAATAAAAAATAAATGCAAATTACTTGGCATATTCAAAAAATAAATATAACATGCTTATTTAACCTATTAAAAATAAATCCGAATTTGAAAAATAAAATCTAACCTATTCAAAAATAAATCTAATTACTTGGCATATTCAAAAAATAAATATAACATACTTATTTAACCTATTAAAAATAAATCCGAATTTGAAAAATAAAATCCAGTGTTCTAAATAGCGCCGCTATAGCGTTTTTGGACCCCAAACGCTACGCTACGACATCAAAATGCGCTACGGCCGCTACAGCGCTATTTGCGCTATACAATATGGGTTTTTTTTATTTTTTATTTTTAAGCAATTTATATGGGTTTTAAATAAAGATAAAAAAAATCTCAAACCGAAATTGAATTTGTTGCTACTTGCTACAAATAAATCAATTTGAAATTGGGAATAGAAATTGAAATTTGAATAGAAAAAAAGTCCAAACCGGAATTAAAATTTGAATAGAAAAAAAAATAGATTATGTCATGAATCATGATACTTAAGATATTTTTAATAGGAAAAATCGATAGTTTATGATATTACTATGGATATTTTGAACCGCAATTTGGACTTTGTACGGGTTCAATATGAATATTATAATTTCTTAATTACTTTGGTGTTATTTATTGTTCTTTGAGACCTTAGATAATGTTGATATTTAGTACAAATATTGAATATATGAAATGTAAAAAAAAAAAAACGCTATTTGGAATAGCTTCCGCTATAGCGACGCTATTCGCTATAGCTTTTTTTTTAGCCTTCCCGCTACGACGCTATAAACGCTATTTAGAACCTTGATAAAATCTAACCTATTCAAAAATAAATCTAATAACTTAATATATTCAAAAACTAAATATAACATACTTATTTAACCTATTAAAAATAAATCCGAATTTAAAAAATAAAATCTAACCTATTCAAAAATAAATCTAATAACTTAACATATTCAAAAAATAAATATAACATACTTATTTAACCTATTAAAAATAAATCCGAATTTCAAAAATAAAATCTAACCTATTCAAAAATAAATCTAATTACTTAACATATTCAAAAAATAAATATAACATACTTATTTAACCTATTAAAATAAATCCGAATTTCAAAAATTAAATCTAACGAACTATATCTAATTACGAAGAAATCGAACTTGGAGTGACAGGATTCAAAGAAGGGAAGCTCTCTAACAGTAACCCCATGAGGCGATTCAAAGAAGTTACCACTGAAGATGGTTGGAGGAAAATCGTACGCCTCCGGCCTCCACCTAAATCACGCAACTCTGCTCATCCAAGTGGCAGCGCAGGTACACACCCCCATTCTCTTTCTTTCTCCAAGAGGTCAAAACGTCACTTCACCCATGGCTACAATAGTCATCACCATGGCTACAACAGTAATAACCATGGTGCTAGTCAAAAGTTCATCCGGCAACCCACCCCCTTCTCCTTACTTTTCCCCTTTTCAACCACTTTTGCCACCTCCAGTCAAATCCAATGCACAGCCATACCTTCCAAGCCTTATAAACCCCCAACTCATCTTTCCAAAAACCCTTCTCATTTCACACCGACCATTTCAACCATGGCTAATACTTCAAAGAAAAAACCTCACCCACCCACAAATCAGCACCCTTCGCCGCACACCCCCTCACTCGCCATGGCCACCCCCGGCCGGTCCTATGCCAATGTTGTCTCCGCCTCCACCATCACCACCACCACCAATAACAACATCCACCTCCTCCAAGCCCCCACCCGCTATCCCCAACCTATCTGGAAGAGCTACATTGACTCCAATCCGTTCGTTCCCCCTCCCACCGACACTCATCACCCAATCGGCACTCCATCCCCCCAGCGCAAGGATATGCTACAAGCCCTACCTTTACCACCAGATCCTTCGCACCCACAGTGGAGGGGGCGATGCTATAACTGCCTTGCGCTAGGTCACGATCAAAGTGATTGCACACGCAAGGAGCGCGTTTGTGCCAAGTGCTGGACCACGGGCCATGAGGCGAAGATGTGTGCCTTTGCTCCACCTCCCAAACACCCTCTCTATGACCCGTTAATTCCGCGTGGTAACCTCGGTGATGCTCTCATGCCCAAAACACGACCCACAATGACTATGGTCTTCGTACCCGAGACGATTCAAATGCAACAAGATAAATGTGAGCTACAACGTGGGATTGTCATCGATGCCCGACTTCGTGAAGTTCATAACCTCAACATACTCCAATCTATTCTCATGGCCACCTGCGCCACTCCATTCCCTTTCCCAATTACTACCATTAACACGACTCAATACCTACTTTTCATGCCGTCCGGTATCAATCGGGATGCGTTCCTAACCGCGCATGCCGGTCACCTTCGAGATATGGGCTTTGTCGCCTTCCCTTGGAGCCCCTCTGTCAACGGCTCCCCCCTCCAAATGAAATTCAAAGTTTGGGTCAACCTCAAAGGCATGTCGCTTTGCTCCTGGACGGTTGAACACTTATTACGCGCTGTGGGCTCCTTTGGCATCGTGCTTCACCATGCTCCATTGGCATGTGTCCCTTCTCTCGCACACATGAAAGTGCTAGTGGCCGTACCCGACTTAGAACTGGTCCCGCAAAACACTACAATCTGGGTTCGCGGCATTGCACGTCGGGTTGTGGTGGCAGTCGACGCATGGATTGAAGAACCGGTCGTAATGACCCCACCCCCGGACCCCTCCCCGCCCTCTCACTTTTACGAGCATGTGCGCTGCAATTTTGCCTCCTCGGCATCAGGCGGACCCGACTACATCAAGGCATCCGACCGTCTCTTAATTGACTTTGACACACTCTTTGCGGTTTGGGCCTCCCTTGACAAAGTCCTCAACAAGAGCCCCTTGTTTACAGCCCGACGAGCTTCTTACTCGGAAATCGAGGCCGGCTCGACTAGTCAGAATTAGCGCAGTTCCTCACCATCCTCCGCTGTTAACCTCAGTAACGAAGATAATACCCAACTGGAGACATCCATTCTAAACCAAACGGGAGAACTTCATCTATTACTGCAGGCCCCACTTCACATCAATGCCCAACACCCGCGCCTTTCTGACCCTACCACCATTAATTCCCCCACTGTTAACCAACAGGAAATAGATTCGGCCTCTAATCTCACTGTCGGGCCTACCGAACCACTAGTTGTTCCCTTACACCCAATGGCAGATTCGAAACTGGGCCTTGATGCGGGCCGCCTCATTATGTCAGCAATCACCAAAAAAGGGCCTACCCTTCAGCCTGCTTCCCCCACTTCCCCAATCTTCGTAAACCAGCCTCAGCCTCCCTCCCCTGTCCCCTTTACTCAACCTCAACCCACTTCTCCTAAACCTGCTTCCCCTAAGCCCACTTCCCCCAACTCCTTAACCCAGCCACAACCGAAGCCCAATTCCTCTGTCTCAGGCCCAACCCCTCTCCCTCCTACCCCGCTGTCTCACCCCTGGCTATACTCCCAACAGGAGATCACCAGCTACATCTCCAAGTCCGCCAAGACACCGGCCAATGAACCTCCCCAACCACCGACCGCAGAATTCGGCCAGGCACCAACCAAGGATCATGCCCCGCCACCAGCCACAGATTCTGCCCAGCCATACCCGAACTCGACACTCCACTCCTCGCCTGCGCCCTCTGCCAATCAGTCCACCCGCCGTAATTGGGGATCGGATACCGGGTCAGACTCGGATAACGGGTCCGACACACCTAACAACCCTCTTACCTCTCTCTCTCGGTCGACCAGCCACACTACTAGGAGAGTTAACCGGCCATCGCCGGACAGTGAGGGTCGTGCCAAAAAAATTCAAAAACCCGCTGCCCAGACTCCGCGCCGCAGCGTTCGTATCTCTGCACGTCCCCCACCCACAACACATACCCCGAAGAAAACAAGGAAAAAAAGGAGCAACAAGACCAAAGAACACACAAACTCCAGCAGTAGTCCCAACCTCATTGCGACAGTTAAGGAAGCACTGGCTGATGAGACTCTCGCGGAGCAACCACTCCAAGCTGATATGATTTTGAAAATACATCAGTTCTGTGGCACTGCCCTGACCAGCAACCTCATTCCTCTAGCGGGTCCGAGCTCCAACGCGGGTCCAAGCTCTGACATGGAGACCGCCGAGGCACTTTCAGCTGAGTACGACCTTGATGAATCAATCCTTAAATCACTCGAGTATGACCCGGCGGAGGATGCCTTCACTGACAAAGATGAGCCCCAAGAGGAGCCGGTAGAGGCGTCGCACGACACCTCTGGATGAGCCTACCTCGAGAATGGCAGTATAGCTAGGATGTGCTTTTTTTGGGTTTTATTATCTGTTGTGCTTTTGTTATCTAGTGCACTACCTAGCTAGTGGTTTTTGTGAATGTCAAGTTTATCAATGAATCCCTCTACAAATTTCAGCTTAACTCCCTTTTTAAATTTCGGTTTTAAAATTCTTTGTTGGAATGTCCGTGGATTGGGTGATCTAAATAAGTGTGCGGTTGTTAAAAATATCGTCCTTGATTCTAAATGCGATATTTTTTGCTTCCAAGAAACCAAATGGAGTGAGCACTCCAGTATAAAAATGAGGCAGATTTGCCCGTCTGTTTTTCGAGATTTTGTCGCCTTAAATTCTGTTGGAAGCAGAGGAGGGGTGGTTCTCGCGTGGAGTACAACCTTTCAACTTTTAAACACTTTCAACAAAATTTATAGCACAACAGCAATAATCAAAAGAGCAAATTTTACTTTCATGTTATCTGGAGTTTATGGGCCGCAGAATGATAGTGACAAAATTTTATTTCTTAATGAACTCCAAACAATCCGAGCTTCTAATGACTTACCATGGATTATTCTTGGTGATTTTAACATCATCAGGTCTCCCCATGATACAACAGGAAACAACCTGAACATTGGCACTATGCTCGCATTTAACGGATTCATCTCAGACTTGGACCTCATTGATGTACCATTGGCCGGTCGTGTATACACCTGGAATAGCAAACGCCCCAACCCGACATTTTCCAAACTAGATCGAATCCTAATTTCAGACACTTGGAATACACTCGGTGTCTCCTACAATTTATGCGATCAGCCAGCCACTGCCTCTGACCATGTACCACTCCTCTTCTCCCTCCAACCACATCTAACCCGGAAGCGACGTCCCTTTCGATTTGAATTATTTTGGCTCAGACATCCGGACATCACTCGGATTGTCAAAGAAATGTGGGAATCAATGTCTAGTCCAAACCTAACCCCGAAAACATTTCAGCACAAATTACAAGCGGTGGCCCAGGCCCTCCGAGTCTGGTCTGATTCCACCTTCGCGAAGAAGGACACTTTTCTCACAAGAACAAAATGGTCATTGCAACAGTTAGACCGGGTGGAAGAAAAAAGATACTTAACTAATGCGGAGTTCACTCTCAGAATAAAACTTAGAGAGCATACTTTTCGACTAGCACTACTGTTGGAATCCAAATTGCGACAAAGATCAGGCTGTCGTTGGCTTCAGCTGGGGGATAAGAACACCAATTTTTTTCACGCATCAGCGAATGCGAGGAAAAATTCTAATTTTATCACTTCACTCCTCGCCGACGATGGGACCCCGGTCCCACCCCACCAAGTTGAGCAAACCATCTTTCTACATTTCAAGGCCATGTTGAGTGGGCCCTCTACCTCTCACACACCATTCAACCTAACAGGGAAGGTGGGTCAAAATCGGTAACGTTAAGAAAATTTTATAATAAAATTTAAATCATTTGTTTATTTAGAATGTTTAAAAAGGAATCGAAATTGATCGACGAGCGAGGAGTTGGAAATTAAAACAAGTTAAATGGGTTTATATTGAATTTCAAAGTTATTGGGACCATTGATTCATCCTAGCACGAATCTTGAAGCACCCTCTTTGATAAAACCCTCTCCCCTCTCTCTTCTCCCTTGTGTGTGGCCGGCCAAAGAGAAAGAAAGAGAAAGAGAGTGAGAGAGAAGAAAAGAGAGGGAGAGCTCCAAAATCCCGTTGGATTGCGCCACCGTCCGGGAAATCGAGGGTGAAACCGAGAAGGCAGCCGTAGATCTCTCCTAGCCATCCTGTCGGTAATCTTTCTTTTCCCTTCTTCGCTTGAAAATCCGAGATTTCTCGAATCCGCGGGTTGTTCGTTTCAAACCCGAGATTAATGTTAGAATTGATCGAACTCTAACTCCTTTGAGCTTCTCATCTCTCGTTTACCGATTTCCTCCGTGATTTCATCTCCCATTTTGTATTTCACATTCTAGGGTTTTGGTACCAAATCCCGAATTGGAAAGCGGCATTGATTGATTAGGTTAGTCCGACCGAATAGACTTGTCCTCGGTAGGGTTACCTCTTGATCGGGAAAGGTTAGAACGTGTAATGGTTAAATCGAGGTTTCGACCAAATTAGGGTTAAACCAACCGGCAAATCGAATTGATGCGTAAACCAAAATAGCGAACCAGTACAGGAATTAGACCTAATTGAGATGGTATACGTGGAATGTAGGTGTAGGCTCGGTTGAGCAAGGGTTTGCAGGGCATTCCGAGGCGCCTGATCCATAGTCACGCGGTACGCCTATTGCCAACAGGTGCGGGATTCTTGGACTTGTTTGACAATTTATATTCATGAATTAAATTGCTTCCAATTGTCATGTTGAACTGCTTGATTGATGGCATAATCGAAATGTTTGAATCATATGCATAACCGTATTAAATTAGAACTGATATGCACTGAAATTGCCTTATTGCGGGCCGCAACAACCCCCATTACGGGCCGAAATCAACAGAGCAGCTTAAAATATAGTCTCTGAATGTTTTATTGCGGGCCGCAATGAATGGAGCAGAGTGAAATACTCTCTGTCTGAGAATTGAGTGCTTCGTTGCGGGCCGCAACCACAGCCATTGCGGGCCGCAATGAGAGCCTGAAAAATGCCAATAGGAGCTGGAATTTGTCTGGTAATTAAGTTGCGGGCCGCAATAACCCCATTTCGGTCCGAAATGAATATCACAGTGTAATTGCATATTGAATGGTATATCGTTTGTTTGTGTTCTTTTGTTTTGGAACTACGATCGAAAGTCCCCAACAATTTGTGACTATCTGGGATGGTCGGTAATGTTTCGAAGTCAACGCTGGGCGATGACTCGAAACCATATGCGCATATGGGTATAATTAATCACTGCTGGGCAGTGATTGATTGAGATCAGTCAATGCTGGGCAATGACTGATCGTGACGGAGACTTTGGGTGACTGTGAGGAAACGATGGAATGGTGTCATATCCAGTCTGGGACAGGAATGACAGTTTGGTTTGACGTGTTGTGAATTGACGATTCTGAGCTTATTGTATACGAATTACTATCTGATTATGAACCAGACCTTAGTTAACGGTTAAGCCAAAGCACTGCGGATGGGTGTCCGATAAAGGGTCCAGCTTGGTGGGCCATCTGTAGGTGTCAGTGACCCTACAGATGTGGGTTTGATAAAGGGTCCAGCTCGGTGGGACATCCGTAGGTGCTACCAGCTGTAATAAACTGAGTTAAGCCAGAAACGTGTGTGTTTGAGATTCATCTTGGAAATTTCGTAAATTGTGTTTCGTTTGGTAAATTGTTGTCGATCATATGCACTTGCTTTATTTATGAATATGAATCTGTTTGAACTGCTTTTGTATGGTTTCATTTCTGAATATAGATTTTGATTGCAAGTCCAATAATCTAAACTGTGGCAAATTTCGCACTGAGAATTTATTCTCACCCCCACTCTTGGGTTATTTTACAGGACCTGGGGCGTCGGGTTCCGGAGAGGCACGCGAGCTGTAGACCCTTGGTAGTTGCCTCTGTATGGCATAATCTACCCTTTTGTTGTATAGTTTAGGGTTAGGCCTGATGGTTAGTATCTGTACGAGATACTTTTGTTGTATTATACTTTGACCAGACTGTATATCCTCATATATGGATTTATACATATACATAGGGATTGTGTTGATATTAGTTAATTGTGCATATTCTGATTGAACGGTTAATCGCCTTGTAAACATACACGGCGTTGTATGTTTACGGCAGGGAACTGTTGCGACCCGTGGCTGCGGGGTGTGACAAAATCTATCAGCATGCTTAACGGTCCTGGATAATCATATCACAGCGGAGGAAGTGCATCGTGCAATTATGCAGATGCCAAAAAACAAAGCCAGCGGTCCTGATGGCTACCCCATTGAATTTTTCCAAAAATACTGGGATATCATCGCGCTTGAACTTGTTACTATCATTCAAAACCTGCACAATGGTCGAACCGATATTGCCTGTTTCAATAAAGCCGCCATTACTCTCATCCCCAAAAAATTGCAGCCTACCAGAATAAGAGACTACAGACCGATCAGTGTTATCAATACGGTCGCAAAAATCATCTCCAAGGTCCTGGCAAACCGATTGCAACCGCTACTGCCGACTTTGATCTCCAGCAGCCAGACAGCCTTTATCAAAGGCAGATCAATCATGGAATCGTTTTTGGTGGCCAGAGAAATTCTCAACTACTGTTGCAAACGAAAGGTACCTTCAATCTTGTACAAGGTTGATTTTGAAAAGGCATTCGACACCGTTAACTGGTGTTTCCTCACAAACCTTCTCATTGAGAGGGGCTTCCCACCCAAATGGACCTCGACCGTTCTTCTGCTTCTCCAAACCTCCTCATCAGTGATCACAATAAACGGAGGCCCATCACCGTCCTTCAAACACACTCGCGGAGTGAGACAGGTGACCCTCTTTCCCCCTCCTATTTATTCTGGTCACGGACTCCTTAACTTGGCTTATCAGGAACTCACTCCCGGCGATGCACCCCCCCATTTACTTATCACCCCAACCCATCCAGTATGCGGATGACACCATAATTGTCGCAGAAGCCCACCCTCAGACGCTCAAGGTATTATCCCTAATTTTATCCATTTACGAGGGCCTCACAGGCCTGCGAATCAACAGGGCAAAGAGCGCTTTCATCCCCATTTCCATCCCACAGCACCTCATCCCGACAATTCAAACCATATTTCAGAGTCCACCGTCTTCGCTTCCGATTAAATACCTTGGTTTACCTCTATCTGTGGGAAAGCCCACCAAGCTACACTACCTCCCCTTGATAGCTGCGGTCGAAGGCAGGATGGCCTCCTGAAAATCATCGCTTTTATCATTTGGGGGTCGGCTGACTCTCATTAAGTCGGTGCTCTCATCCATGCCTTTACATTTCATGCAGGCGTTTCGTTTACCAAGATGGGTAATCAAACACGTCGATAAAATACGACGCAACTTTTTGTGGAAAGGCCACGTCACCTGCAAAGCCATCAATTGTCTGGTTAATTGGGACCGAACTTGCGCGCTCAAACAGAACGGTGGTCTGGGAATCATCAACCTTGCATCCCAGAATGATGCCCTTCTGATCAAATGGATTTGGACATTACAATCTAATCCGAATAGCATGTGGGCAGATACCCTTCGTCGACTATATGGCATCAATAACATTTCCCAGTACGCGACACACGAAAACCTTTCATTCTTCCTAAAAGACCTGCAGGGTCTCCTACCCTTCTACAAGATATCTACAATAACTGGGGGTCCAACTGATTTCTGGCAGTGGGAGAGTAGCGGTTTGTTTTCAACATCATCCGCTTACAAAGTTCTCCAACAAAGCGGGATAACGTGTAGCTACTACAGGAAACTTTGGAAGGTCACGGCCCCCCCAAGGTTCGTGTCTTCCTCTGGGTTCTGCTGCAGGATAAGCTTTTGACAAGAGAGACGCTGCAAAAAAGGGGTTGCCAGGTAACCCAAGGCTGTGTCTTATGTACTAGTACTGAACTCGAATCGATACGGCACCTCATGTGGTCTTGCCCTTACTCCACGGCTTTGTGGAGAACCTTGCTCATAACATCGGGCTTGGGGATCCTTCCCCCGGGCACCAGCTCACACATACAGTTATGGCTTTCTAACCCGTTTTCACGTTCCCGGAGACGAGCATGGGATACGACTTGGGCAGCAGGCCTTTGGGCTTTATGGCGAGAAAGGAACAGGAGAATATTCGCGCATAAATCGAAATCAGTCATGACTCTATCAACTGACACGACACTGGAGGCTCGACAGTGGGGAATGCACTGCGGAGACTACCACAGATTAACATAGCATCACCTAGGTGACATTGGGATCGAAGTAATAATAAATTGAGTCTGTAATTATTTAGTTCTCTCCCTAAGGCCCATTGGGGTCTCTGTAAATACTTTTTTATCAGTGAAAATCCGTAAGCTGGCACTCGCCACCTTACCCTAAAAAAAAAAAATTAAATCTAACCTATTCAAAAATAAATCTAATAGCTTAAATTTTAAATTACTCTAGAAAAAACAAAATAATTACTCTACAAAAAAAAAATCTAACATTCAATTTTAATACTAATATTCTATACAAAATCTAACAAAAACTAATTTAAGTTAAACTAATTGAAACAAATTATAAATTTAACATTCTATATTTCAATTTAACAAAATTTAATCTAGCATGAAATAAATCTAACTTTTAAATCTCGCGGGAAAATTTTGTGGGAGGTGACGAACTTCGTAATTTCAATACCTTCGTAATTCCGTTGCGTATTCGTAGAATGAATTAAATTTACAAATATATATATTTTTTAACAACAAAATTAAAATTGAGAATAATGAAAATATTGAGATTGAGATTGAGAGAATGAGAGATGAAAATATTGAGATTGGGATGTGAAAATTTGTGAGGGATGGGGGTGTATTTAAAGAGTTTTGTTTGAGGGGGGGTATAATTTGAAATTTTAAAACAAACTAAAAAAAAAAAAAAACAGAAAAGAGGAAGGGGTAGGGGTCCGGGAGGGAGGGGGGAAAAAAATTCGAATTTCAAAAAAAAAAAAAAAAAAAGTACAGGGGTTCTGGTTCGGGTACGGATAGGCGGGCACGGGTATACGGGTAGGCAGGCACGGGTTTGCGGGTACGGGTACGGGTACGGGTAATACAGGTCCACGGGTCGGTACGGGCGGGTACGGATTTGAAACGGTACGGGTATCACGGATAAATTTTAAAAAAATCCGTACCCGGCCCTTCTCAACCCGTACCCGTTTAACCCGTGAACCCGTGCAAAACCTGTGCACGGGCACGGGCCCCGGGCGGGCCGGGTCGGGTCTGACCCGTGGGGGTATTTGCAAAACACTATTCACCCCTTGATTCAATTAAAGGGCCTTCTCTATCATCCGTGAAGAAAGAAAGAAAAAAATAAACAAAACAACAAACCAAATATAATCAGAAAAGAAAAGAGAAAGAAAAGGAAAAGTGAAAAGCAGAGTGGTGTTCTCTTCTCTCTCTTCGTGCGTGCATGAGTGCTAGAGAAAGATTTGTGTAAGGAAGGCTCTAAGCCGATAATTCAATTATTGTGGTATTTTGCTTTCCGTTCTTCTCTATTTTTGGTTCTTGCTCAAGTCCATTATTAATGGCTAAGTTGATTTTTTATAGCAATGAAAGTATAACTCTACGATAAAGAAAGATTAAACATCATATCCTTGTTTTATTGTTTTGTGATATTAAGATGTGGTTTGACCCTAGTACAGATCGGTACCACTAGGTATAATCCCCTATTTGAATTTCTAGGGATTGATTCATCAAGAACATAAATAAATAAATAAGGGAAAAATTTGCTAAATGTTAATGCTTGAGTAATAATAATTTGTCAAAGGGGTTTAACAGAAAAATGGAAAATAAAGTGTGGCTTGAGATTGGCTTTCGGAATTGTCTATTGATTGAAAATGTGTGCCTTGGTTCAGGAAATGTTAAATTGTAAACGATATAAACAGATGTAGCTCAATTGTGTTATGGTTGATAATAAATGGATTTGGACCTTAATTGCTTGGACATATAGACTGGACAGTTGGACTTTCAGACTGATTGGATGGAAATTGAATTGAATTAGGAAGGATTAATGAAATGATAAAATTATTAATTAAAAGATGTCATTAATTTAAATAGGTAATGTTATTAATTAAACATAGATTGATGATAATTATAAATACGATCTATTACATGTATGACTTGATATTACGGAGCATTGTATGATCCTAAAATGTAAATAAAACGTTAATGAATGTTTTATCAGAAATATTGAACAAGCTTATTGAATAAACATATAGAGTAGAACTAAGGTGCTCTTAAGCTCACCAAGTCCTTTGTGAGCTTAACTCAAAAACCTATCGGATTAACTTCAAACGACATTTTCAAACCGTTAGATGTTCAATCTATATTAAAATGTGCTTGGAGACCAAATTTTACATTTTTTGAAATTTTTTTACTATTTATTAAGATGGTTTGAAAATCGCTGTTTTTATTAAAATTCTACACCATTGGAAAACAGCGATTTTCAAACCATCTTAATAAATAGTAAAAAAATTCCAAAAAATGTAAAATTTGGTCTCCAAGCACATTTTAATATAGATTGAACATCTAACGGTTTGGAAATGTCGTTTGAAGTCAATCCGATAGGTTTTTGAGTTAAGCTCACAAAGGGCTTGGTGAGCTTAAGAGCACCTTAGTTCTACTCAAACATATAATTGGGGTTTAAATATTAGAATACGTAAATTGTTTAATTATACTTAATTGTTATAAATATATCAGAATATATATTATTCTGATATAGGCATAATTATGAGAAAGACTGATGAGACAGAATGATCAGGAAGAACTAACTGTTAGTGACCTCACCTGTTGCCCTATGATATAAGGTGCAGGGTTATTGGATTAGTCTGAGATTCATGATTAGGAATTAAATCGTAACTCGCTGTGCATTTTTGAATATTTGATTGACTGCATTGATTGTACTGTTGCATCATATGCATAACCCAATATAATTGAAATTGAATTACATGCAAGTCTATTGACTGTCATGTTGATATTGTTTATTGATTGGTTGATTTTTATTATAAGGGTTAATTTCTCATATACCCTTGGAGAGTTCTTCAATTTCTTATTTACCCCTATACTGACTGTCATGTTGATATTGTTTATTGATTAGTTGATTTTTATTGTAAGGGTTAATTTCTCATATGCCCTTAGAGAGTTCTTCAATTTCTTATTTACCCCTATACTCTTCGTTATATCTAATATATCCCTCAACTTTTTTTTTCTTATTTGCCAATGAATAATTATCCATATTTAATGAGTCATTTAAATCTATTATTGCCAATAATACCCCCATGTTCATATCTCTGCTTCAATTATTTTTTCGCTCCATTAAAGCGCCTAATTATAACACCTCTAGAACTAGGCTTCGCAACATTCTTAAAAATACGAAATGTAGCTGCTTTCGCCTCCCATTCACTGTTAATCTTCTTATCCTTTTGTTCCTCTACATTTTCAAAATTCTCAATTTTATCGGACAACATCAATAAATGAGAGTTCATGATCACATTTATTAACGCCTTCATGGTCCAAGCAAAAACCTTCTCTTGAGAAGCAACCAATAGGATTCTCTTGAGAAGCAACCAATGGTGTAAAAGGATGAACATCACAGGCAAAACTTTGTAGTATTAAGTCAAAAAGGGCTTTCAAGATATGTCATCATTAGTTGGTATTGTATCATAGTACCTATTGTTTGTTGATACTATTTTTGAGAGAAAATTTCAATTTTTTTTTAGAGAATTATTATTTGTCGTTGATCAAGTGAATTTCAGCATGCACAAACTTGGTGGAAGCACTTAACTGGTTATTAAAAAATACAAAGAATGACTGGCAAAATAAATTATCCGTAGGTGTTAGGCGCTTCAATGGAACGAAAAAATAATTGAAGGAGACTTGTGAAAATAAGGGTATTATTGGCAATAATAAATTTAAATGACTCATTAAATATGGATAATTAATTTCATAGGCAAATAAGAAAGAAAATAAAAGGTTGAGGGATATATTATATATAATGAAGAGTACAGGGGTAAATAAGAAATTAAAAAAACTCTTGAAGGGTACATGAGAAATTAACCCTTATTGTAAATGATTGATTGAATTGTTTGAATATTGAATATTGTAATCCTTGAACCTCCATATAGTGGAGAAAAATGATTAATATATCGTAAAATCTACCTAGCTACTAAACTTTACTCCAGTACCCTTATGCGCATATGGTGAATGACCCCAACTGAATCTAGTACCGATTGGGTAGGGGATATTGAGTAAATGTGAATTTTGACTGTAAGACTAATGAACTGTGGTAACTGTCTTATCATTTATTTTCTTTCCGATAGTGACGGTATTGTGATATTGCTTCTGTATTGTTTCCGTTAACAAATTATCAGGATAGTTAGAATAGTGTAAGCCTGACACGACAAATATATGTTATGTGAAAAGGCAGACTGGGTTGTTGGATGGCGTCTGCAATGGCAAGTCAAATGGTATATATATGTTCATGTTATCAGACTAGAAATTGTAAAGTTAGGAAACCAAGCATTACCAAACTTTTATGGTTTAAAAGATTTAGACCTAAACCATTTATTTTGATAAGATCCTTAGAGTTCTGATTTATTTATAAAAATTTTGTTGTTCAATTGGATACTGTTATTGAGCATTTGCATTTGTCATTATAGAATGAACTATTAGTTTCTCGTGTGGATATTTCATTATGAATATGGATTTCCTTCGAATCCAATAATCTGAGTGGCAATCAGCACTGAGAAATAATTTAGAAATAATTTATTATTTCTCATCCGTTTTTCTTTTGTGGGATTTACAAGTTTATTAGATGAAGACAGATGAACACTTTTGGGGTAATAATTGACAACAGTGCCACCTAAAAACATGAGATTTTGGGTTATGTTATATGACAGGATGCAAAGAGTATTTCTCTAGCATCATCCACTATAAATGATCAGATAATTCTTGTAAATTAAATTGGGATGTGGCAAAAATAATAAATGCTATTGGCAATGCATAAAAAAAGATTCATGCCTTGTGTTACGTATATTGAATAATAAATAGATGCGGTAGAATTGTTGCACCTCCGAGTTAGGAGTGTGACATATAAACATTAACCAGGACATATTACAAAATTTGTTCACATGATACTAATTATTTTCAATTAAAATAATATATTCTTTGTTAATACCTTACTGGTACTGCTATTGTTTTGGATTGACACAAAAGTGCAATTTTGCAATCCCTGACCAAATAATTTATTTTTTTTATTTTTCATCCTCTGTATGCAAGGTTCTAAATAGTGATTATAGCGGCATAGTGGGGAGACAAAAAAAACTATTGTGAATAGCGTAGCTATAGCGGAAGCTATCATACATAACGTTTTTTTTCTTTTCAAAATTTATATTCTATATTTCTACTAATTATCAACAAGATCAATATTGGAGAATTGTAATAGCATTCAAATGACAACTAATCTAAGTTTATACTTTTTTCAATCATGCAAATAAGAAGAAGAAGAAATGATCTATAAGGTAGCTTTATTTAATAGTTCATACTTCATAGTATTACATATTATAATAGATGAAGAGCAATTAATTTTACAAGTGAAATGAAGTAAGTATACCTATTTGAACATTTTTACATTATAATAATCAAAATCAGCTTTCAATTGAAACGAACGATAATAATTTTACAAGTGAATACTAGACAAAGAGCAAGCAAAAAGAAGAATAAATATTTGAATATAATGAGAGACTAAATCACAAATAGGAACAGAAGCACATAGTTCGGTTCAGTGTTGTAAAAAACGGTCTTAACGGCCGATTAAACGGCCGTTTAATCGTTAACGGCGGCCAAACCGTTACGAATATGCTAAACGGATGCCTGTTTGCGGATGAGAACGATTAATCGGCCGTTTATTCCGATTAATCGGCCGTTTCTTCCGATTAATCGGCCGTTTCTTCCGATTAATCGGCCGTTTCTTCCGATTAATCGGCCGTTTCTTCCGATTAATCGGCCATTTATTCCGATTAATCGGTCCAGAATTTTCAGATCAAGTGATTTTCTACCTATCTAAAAAAATAGTAAAAAAATTCGAAAAAATGTAAAATTTGGTTTGCAAGTACATATTTATTTTATAATCATGTTGAACGGTTCAGATCGACCGTTAGAATTTTGAAAACTCAAATATTGAACCGTAGCAATGCCCAATCCGTGCTATGCATAGTACTGTAGCCTCACTCTTCTTCTATTATTTATATACCATATATTTTTCTTACTAATGTAATTTTTTCAATTAGTACGACGTGTACATTTATGAAATTAAGTTGTTATCATAAACTAAGTTTAGTGATTTTATGTTGGAATGTTTCATTTATTTCAAATAATATGTTATTAGTATTTGAAAAAACTTAATTCTCAAATTTATTTTTTCATTAAATAAATGTGTTACTTACACATGTAAAAATATTTATGTGTTAAGAAGAAATAAGCGTAGTGTCATGTTATAATAATAAAACTAAGTTAGATTAAGTTTATTTGATAAGTTTAATGAGTTCAATAAATTATTTTTAATAAATTATGATATATATACATAAATTTAATAAAAACGTTAAATTGTCCGCATAATTCCGATTAATCGGCCGCATACCGATTAATCGCTTGGCGGTACCCCATCCGTCCGACGACCGCATACCGTTATTTACAACACTGGTTCGGTTTAGCATACTTATTATAGCAGACCATGCAACATTAGAAATAAGAACAAAAGCTCATGTAAATCGCAAAAAGAAAAGCTCATGTAAAATAGCGGTAGCAATAGCGCGTAGCGGTAATAGCAGTCAGCTATTATAGCCATAGCGGTCGTAGCTGAATTAGTACACTTTTATCTCATAGCTTAGCTTTTATGGTCCAAAAAAACTATAGCGCAGATATAGCTAGCTATTTAGAACACTGTCTGTATGTATTTGGTTTTTTTCATTTTCTCATTTCACTGTCTCACTCTATTTAGTAGATTCATATTAGTTGAATTATAGATATTAAGTTCAGTTTTATTAATAATGATGATGAATTGATGAGTATAGTGTTGAATTATCTTAGTCATATGCACATTGCTTAGTTCAGTTGCATTTAAATTATATATTAGAGTCATATGCACATTATAGATATTAAGTTCACTGTTGCACTCTTTCTAGCAATTCTGATATGCACATTGTTCTTTTTTTAATAGGATCATGTCATGTATTGTGCTGTGAGATTCTGCAGGATATTATTCCGTGTGAGCTTTGATATGCAGCATATTAGGGTTAATGCCTCTATATAATTTTGTATAAATTGTAATTTCATATGATATGCTTAATGCCTCTGATGCAAATTATAGTTTTGCCTCTGATGTGTCACTGATGTAAGTCAATAATCTATTAGATACTTCTTTTGCATACACATTAATATGAATTTTTATTTTAAAATCCACATAAAAATCTGCATATGCGGCCGCATATCGCATATGCGGTATACGTGATGAAGCCAAAACATATAGCAGAATCACTATCTTTTCTTCCAAAAATGACGAAAAGCGAATGAAAAGTAGTCATTTTCCCAATTTATTTACCGCAAACGTGTTTTTAGGTCTTTTTGGCAGGTTTTTGAGAAAATTGTGTATTTAGAGCAAAAGTGTCTATTTAGGTGATTTCTGAATAAGGCGTAAAAATAGAACATTACATGGAGCATGCAACACCTCACATGAAGTACACAACATGCGAAATGACAAAAATACAAGAAAATCCTCCAAGTTAGGAATCCCTGCGGCCTCCTCTATGCCACATGCGGCATACCCTGAGGCCGCACGATCCGCGAACTGTCCTAAAAATAGACGATTTTCTAATGGGCCTTCCATAAGAACATGAATTCCTAATGGGTATTCTAGAAGGACGCATTTTCTTAAGAGCCAAGCTATTTTTGGCTTCATCTATCCAATCATGAGTAGACCCCACGTCCCCCACTACTTCACCTCTCATTTAGGAAGGCTATAAATACCCCTCTTGTAATAAGATGTAGTGTGCGTGTTTAATTGTATCAAGTCCAGAATAGTAGACTAGCAATCCTCATTGTTAGGTTAGGTTAGAGAGTTACTTTGAAAGAGAAGAGTATCCATTAGAAGCCAAGCAAGAAAAGAAATCATCTAAGGAGGTAGAGGTTATTTCATCTTCAATTGGGTTATAATTTATATTCTCCTTATTTTATTTCTTTTATTTTGCCATGGTCATGAGAAGTTAAACTTCTCATCTCTAGGGTGAGAGTTGTACTTTAATTCTTATTTATGTTTTAGTATATGTTTATGTTTTGTTTATGTTATGGTTTGAGTTTTTCTTTGAAATAAATTCCTTTTTATTGTATATTTGCATACATAGTTATGTCTACTATATGCCAATAATCTCCACATATCAATAGGTGTTAAGTCGCTGCATCCTTGTGTGAGAAGGATAATGCATGTAAGTACCCCAAATACTTCGGCTAACGAGACTTGGCAGTGGTTCAAAGACTAGGGTTAGAACCCAATAGGCTCCCTTGGCAGGATAATGTAAATTGTATTTTAAATAACATTATAAAATACTTAGATTAAGTAGGGTCTTTGGGATATTTCAACTATAGGGTAGTATAAAGAAAAAATATAATTGCATACCTAAAATACTTTAGTCTTGGTAGCCCAAAAACCGATCACAAGATCGGAAAATCTTTCAAATCGCATAAACAAACACCCAGCATGTCCAGCGGGTAGTGACAGTGCCGCATACGGGGTAGCTGTGGGGCAATCTAGGCCTCATGTGACAATGACAGTGCCGCATGCGACGTAGAGAGACATCAAAACTTGTGCTCACATTATTAAGAAGGACAGGAAACCTGAACTATAGAGGCTCTATATCTACTGTTTAACCTTTACCTTGATTGCAATTATCTTCAAACTTTCAAAAATCCCGATAACCTAGACTAGTGAAAATTGTTTAAAATCTAATGCACTATCCATATGGATCGACACCCCAATCATACTACACGGTAAGATCATGCGCTTGTGATCTGAACGTAAGTAGAAATTAGGATTTATAAATCTTTAAAAGTAGTAGTTAACTTTGGACTCATTAATACGGTGGCCGCATGAGAACCGAATATTAAAACACTGGAGATATCTTATGAAGCATCGAAATTTTTATTAATATTCAAAAAAATATAAAATTTTATATTTTACATCCAAATTCAACAAAAAAAATTAAATCTGTCAAATTTGAAGAATAATTCTCTGGATCCAGGCCTTCTTTCCGGAGAATTATTCTCCAGATCCAGTGGCGCCTCAGTTAATGCGGATCCGGATAATTATTCTCTGGAAAGAGGTTTTCGGCTATAATGCCCATTCTACAGACCCCTCCTCTCACAACTCACAAATCCAATTCTAAAATCTTGCCTCTATTTTGTCTGACTATCTGATCGACCAGCTCTTCGGTTCAAGTATTTTTTTAATTTTTTGGAATTTAATATTTTATTAAATAAATTGGTTTAGAATAATAAAATAGTTTAGAAATTGGTTTGGAAATAATTAAATAGTTTAGAAATTATTTAGAATATTGTCCAAATTATTTATAATAATATTCAAAATAGTTTAGAATAGTGACTGAATAATTTAGAATCCAAAATTGTTTAGAATAGTTATCAAATAATTTAGAATATTGTCCAATATGGTTTAGAAAATTACAGATTTGTGCTCTGAGATTAGAAGCAACCTATCAGGTCGCAATAAGACCAAAGCATCCGACTTTTAAGGCCTCTAATTAAACGAATTCAACGGTAATAATTAATGCATTAAATGCCACTATTTTATAATCATTTTGTTTGTCGTTTCTGTTCTTCAACGGGATTACCAGATTGTATATTGAACATCCTCTATGTCCTCTCTCTCTCTCTTTATATTTCACCTCGTAAACCCTTGAATTACCAAGAAACAAATAAGAAAGCAGAGCACTCAAACAAACACACACACACACACACCAGAAAGCAGCAAGCAAGATGGCAGATTTTGTGCCATCTGCGTACCGAAACTCAACGAATTCGCCGGACTGGTTGAACAAAGGAGACAACGCATGGCAAATGGTATCAGCCACGGTGGTAGGGTTGCAGAGCGTGCCGGGCATGGTCATCCTTTATGGAAGCATTGTCAAGAAAAAGTGGGCTATCAACTCGGCCTTCATGGCGCTCTACTCCTTCGCTGCGGTTTGGATATGCTGGGTTGCTTGGGCATACAACATGTCCTTTGGCGAAAAGTTGCTGCCCATCTGGGGCAAAGCGAAGCCCGCTCTCGGTCAGGTACGTACCATTTAAAGTAGCAGATAAAATGATTTCATTTAAGTATTGATTCAATTAATTTTTTTCTCTGGACCACTGTAGAGTGACCTGATCGCGCAATCAACACTGCCGGCGACCACACACTACTACAAAGGAGGAGATGTAGTGGAGACGGCGATGTTGGCCCCATTCTTCCCCCTGGCCACGATGGTCTATTTCCAGTGCGTCTTTGCTGCCATCACAGTCATCCTGCTAGCAGGTGCGCTGCTTGGTCGAATGAATATCAAGGCCTGGATGGCCTTTGTGCCGCTCTGGCTCACTTTTTCGTACACTGTTGGTGCATTCTCGCTCTGGGGCGGTGGGTTCCTTTTCCACTGGGGTGTCATTGATTTCTGTGGCGGTTACGTCATTCATGTCGCATCTGGCGTCTCCGGCTTCACTGCAGCATATTGGGTATATATTTAGCAATTGTTGCTTAATGTCGTCATTTCGGTTTTCTTATTTATCTATTAAGTTTTCTATATGTCTGAATTTTTAAGTACATGTTATTTATCTTTTCCTAAAAAAGGTATAAATTATTATAGTTTATGTTACTTCTTAATGAAAAAATGCATCTGCCCTTTACTCTTCTTTGAGTCAATGTAATTCATTTTGATGAACCTAAGGGATCATGCTGGTACTGTTATTGCATCTGTTTTCTTTGATATTGAACAAGTGCATATGATCTGTTTAGGTGGGACCCAGAGCACAGGTAGATAGGAATAGATTTCCCCCCAACAACGTGCTACTAGTACTGGCCGGAGCGGGTCTTCTTTGGCTGGGATGGTCAGGATTCAACGGGGGCGGACCGTACTCGGCAAATGTCATCTCATCGATGGCTGTGCTTAACACGCATATTTGCGCGTCGACCAGCCTGCTGACGTGGACTACTCTTGATGCTATTTTCTTTGGCAAACCGTCAGTCATCGGAGCTGTGCAAGGCATGATCACCGGCCTTGTCTGCATCACCCCTGGCGCAGGTAAGAACAATAAAAAAGACAATACCCTCCTCTTCTCTCTCATATCAGAGAGAACTAATTAGTAAAAGTTTAAACATCATTTAACATAAATTACAGTTCTCTTAGTTTTTTGAGTAAGAAGTTTTTCTCTTAATTTTGGGGAAACATTTTTTTTAATAAAAATTTTCAGTTTGGTATCTAAATCTTGAAGGAAAAATATTTGAAATGTAAAATACAGATTCCTGTCAATTTTACCCTTTTCCCTTGCTATGCTTTTGTTGTTGTTCTTGTAGACAAATGATTTAAAAGTAAAACAAGTATTAATTATAGACATAATCCAAAATCTTTATTAAAAACATGTATATAATTGAGATGGAAATAATCATTTTGTCTTCTTTTGAAGTAGTACATATTGTAATTAGAGGTGCTATCGGGTCGGGTCGGGTCCGGATACTATTATATTTGGACTCGTACCCTAAAAGTGTTCGGGTCCAAATTTCGATCCATATACTTATTTGTTTCAAATCGGGTCAGGTCCGGATCCGGATACCTATCTACCCGTAGATATTTCGGGTCCAGTCTTACGGTTCCGGGTAGATAGATACCCATAACTTATTTGTGGATTATCGGGTCCGGTTCGGATATGGGGCGGTTCTGAATCCGGAGCGGGTATATGTCACAACTCCCATACTACAGATGTTTTTTTTTTTTTTTCTCATTAAGAGCCTTCAATAATATTTTGTGGAACTTGGGTAGTATTTTCAGGATTTGATTGTTGATTGTTTGGAGTACTCATGGTGTAACAAAAAATATTAGAAAGTTTTTTGTTTTTTGTTAATAGCTTTTGAATTCAGGAGGCTGGAGATAAATAACTTTTGACAATCAAAATATTGAAGAATATATATAATTTTTAGAAAGTAAAATATTGGAGATGGTGATTTCCTTTTCTATGATTCAAAAAATCTATGAATGGAATATTAATACTAAATTACTAATATGTTTGAATAGAGAATTAAATTTATTACAAATATTTGATTTCAATGAGATTTATTGCAAATGACATATCAATCATAGCAATAAATTTTCATGATTATAAGGAGGATATATAAGACAGATATTGAAGGATATATTCAAAGCAATAAATTTTATTCAAAAAATTAATATGCAAAATGTGATTACTGGCGTGATATTTGTTGATTTGATTATATGTAAAATTGTATTTTTATAGTTATTCATATATGTTTTATCGGGTATTTATATGGGATCGGGTATTCATATATGTTCGGTTATGGATCGGATAACTAAATCAAACCCATATCCTATCCATTACAATATCGGTTCCGGTTCGGATCCGGATCGGATATTAAATTATTAATTTTGTAACCGTACTCATAATTGAACCGGTTATATTTTTTAAACCATACCCTACTCAAATTAACTGGATCCGGATCGGTTCCGGATCAGATCCGGTTCGGTTCCGGATCAGATCCGGGTAATCGGATAAAAATAGCACCTCTAATTGTAATACATATTGTTTGTACTACTTGGATCGCACAAGCTGACGACAGGAAGCTTCATTATCTTGTTTAATTTAATATATGCAACAAGTACAGGTAATATATTTTATTATCACCAGAGTGCAACGTTGCTTCCATCAAGGGAGAATTAACACACAAACGGCCATTTTGCATGAATTCGACTCTGCTGTTTTTCTCTGAGAAAAACACGATCTTGCTTTTCCGATCTTAACCATTCAAAATCTTTTATTCATGTATCTCGATAAAGAAATTTTTTCATACACAAATCTCAATAAATTTAAATAATTTGAATCGGAAAAGAAGATCCTGCTTTTCTTAGAAAAAAAGCAGCAAAGTCCGTTCCATTTTGCATATGCTCCCTTCAAAACCTGGCTTTTCATTTAGCTTTTTCAGACTTGAATATATAATTTAAGTCCTATCTTTCTAAACAACTTTGATCATCAAGCTTCATTAAGAATATATTTCTATTCACAGGTCAAAGTGCATGAATTTGTTACCTTCAAACTTATCTTTAAAAAAATAAGGAGTGTTAAATACTTTTTAAGTAAAATAATTTTATTACTTCATTTTGTAGATTACATCTTCTATTTTGTATATATATCAGGTGGTCCAGAGAAAATTTGTGTGTATATTAAAAATTTCTTTTCTATACCTTCATCTGGGGAACAGAACATGTTTAAATCCAAATTATTGTCTAGAAATGGGAAAATTCATCTCTTGGCTGCACGTTTATATATTCAACATTGTGGATACCAGCTTCCATCAATTTAATTTAGACAAATTTTTTTTAAGTATCAAGTTGAATTTCTTTAAAATAAATCAAGTCTATGTTGACATAAACTTATAGGGCAGATTCTGTCAATATTGAATCATTCTTTTTAAATAATTTTTTAAGTAAAATAATTTTTTTTTGTCATTACAACAGAAATCAAATGAAAAGATATTTAAATTAATTAAGAGATGTATACATTGTACACAAGGCCCTCTGGGATTCCCAGTTGTTAAGCCTAAATAAACTAATGTTATTTAACTAAATATATCTTTGATCATGCTTCCTGGTCACTCTTAAGGCAACACTATTTTTAATCAGAATAGCTGCAGGAATAAATAATTAATTAGGCGTAGTGCAAATAATAAACCTATAATTTATAGTGAGTAAAGCCAGATGTTATACATTTCTGGAAGAATAAGTGCACCTGGATATAATATCAGACAGTGTAAACACGGCGAAAAATAATATAAATATGATAATATATATATATATATATATATATATATATATATATATATATATATATATATATATATATATATAGGGATGGGCTATGGTGAGCTATGGAGTAAAACAAGTTTTTACTCCACGCCTCATTATTTTCATTTTGAAACTCCAAACAACCGATCCGAACCGTTTAACATGATCTCCATATTGAAATGTGCTTGGAGACCAAATTTCACGTTTTTTGGAATTTTTTTACTATTTATTAAGCCACTTTGAAAATCGCTGATCCATTGGTCCAGAATTTTTTACTGTTTTGCTACTGTTCATCTGGATCAGCGATTTTCAAAGTGGCTTAATAAATAGTAAAAAAATTCCAAAAAATGTAAAATTTGGTCTCCAAGCACATTTCAATATGGAGATCATGTTGAACGGTTCGGATCAGTTGTTTGGATTTTCAAAATGAAAATATGACGTGAAGTACAAACTTGTTTTACTTCATAGCTCACCATAGCCCATCCCTATATATATATATATACTGACAAATTAAGCATCAGTATTCTAACCTTTCAGCTGATCTAAGTTCTGAAATTTTTATAAAAAAAAATTGTTATTAAAAAAATTAATAAACCTTACCTAGCTTTGCTTCTAGATACGGTTTTCTGGGCTATGTAACTCCAAATCCGTGAAATGCTGAACGATTTCTTAAAGCAATAATTATCCAGTCAGTCTTGAACTTTTCTTTAACAATTTATGGTAGAAAATTAACAGTAGAAATTGGAAGTCAAAGAAACTTATCTGAAAGCCATTTTATAACCTTAACAGATAATTTTTCTCTGACAGATAAGTCATTGACTAAATATATTATGGGTGATTTCCAAATGTTCTTTTTGGACCTACCTAAGTATATATTTAAAATCTCTTTTGAAGTTTGACTGAAGTACACTCTGAGGATGAGAAAATGGGGTAAATTTAGCTTCAAGCAAAAAGTACACATCTGAGCAATTATACATGTATGCACATGTTAGCACTTTAATTACTTGTCGGTTATAATTAATTCGAAGCTAGCTTCCGTACACGATTTGTCAAATTGCTTGAATAATGATCATAAGTAGCAGTAATTTATTTGATCAATCCACTTGCATTCGAACTAGTCGTCAAATCATGGAGAAAAAAATATGTTTATCTTTTCCCATTAAATTAAGTATTGTATATAATAAAGGCCTTCTGAGTTCTGATCCATCAGATTAAGCAATTAGAATATATATTGTCAGTACAATGGGCACATAAAATATTAATAACACACATCACACAATTTGAAACCTGGACAAGCTATCCAAACCGTTAGCACAATCATATTGAAAGCTTGCTTTTGAATAGCAGCTATATATCACTTCCAATGACTAACCAAGTTTTACAAATAGATCATGTCTCAATGTGTGCTGTACAGGACTCTCAAATAATATATTGCAGTTATTTAGACTTGATCATATATTACATGTGAATATTACATAGCTATGCATATATAGCTTAGTGGCTAAGAAGTTGTTCTCTCATCTTATACAGTTATACTAACAAAATACATGAGCATATGAAAAATCATATCTTGACGTCTGAATGCAGGTGTTGTGCAAGGATGGGCGGCGATAGTGATGGGGGTCCTGTCAGGAAGCATTCCCTGGTACACCATGATGGTTTTACACAAAAGATGGAGCCTGTTGCAAAAAGTTGACGACACACTTGGCGTAATCCACACCCACGCGGTTGCAGGCGTGTTAGGTGGTATCACCACCGGCCTCTTTGCTGAGCCCGTGTTGTGCAACCTCTTCCTCCCTGTCACCAATTCCAGGGGTGTCATTTATGGCGGAGTCGGTTGGTACCAGCTCGTCAAACAGCTGGTCGGTGCCAGTTTTATCATTGGATGGAATGTTGTTGTCACGTCTATCATATGCATTGTTATCTCTCTAGTTATTCCTCTGAGAATACCTGATAAAGAGCTCATGATTGGAGACGATGCGGTGCATGGTGAGGAGGCGTATGCATTGTGGGGAGACGGCGAGCTGTATGACACAACACGGCACAGTGATGAATATAATATGCCGCAGGTGGGGGTACTGGCCTCAGGAGTGACTCAAAATATGTAAGGTTGTAGATAATATGCAAAAAAAAAGATGGTAGTTTGTATCTGTTGGTTTTGCTGTACACATTAATTGATTGATAATTTGTTTATCCTTGGGGGTTTAATTCTACTTACAGATTAGCTCTATTCATAGTGTGGTCAGCAGGTGTGTAATTTGCAGTTTCTGATAGAATACTCAAGATAGTGTAATTTTTATTTCTATTGGATACTGTTAAAAAGGAAAACAAAGCAAAATTATCAATTAAAGACATTATTTCTGTCCAAACTGGTGCGAAGTTTATTATTTATTCACTGGGTATTTATATGATTGAAGGAGCAATAATTTAAGCCCCCTGCTTGCATTCACCCAAGAATGACGAAACAAATAATAAATGTTAGGCCCAAGAACAAGAAATGGTCCGATCCGGTAAGCAGTTTCTGCATTAATCGCTTAATCCCCTATACTTTTATAAGAGTAGAACTAGGGTGTTCTTAAGCTCACCAAGTTTCTTTGAGTTTAACTCAAAAAAGCGACATATCCAAATCGTTGAAACCAATCTACTTCACGAGTGATGAGTTACATATCAAATTTATAAATTTTCAAACTAATTTGGTATAAAGTCAAGCGGTCAAAAAATGATGAAAAATGAATACATTAAAATTAACTTATAAACTATCTTTTTTTTACTGTTTGACTTTATACTAAATTAGTTTGAAAATTTATAAATTTAACATGTAAACACATCACTCATGAAGTAGATCGGTTTCAACGGTTTGGATGCATCGCTTGAAGCCAATTCAATAGGTTTTTGTATTAAGCTCACCAAGTCTCTTTGTGAGCTTAACTCAAAAGCCCATCGGATTAGTTTCAAGCGACGCATGCAAACCGTTGAAACCGATCTATTTCACGAGTGATGAGTTTACATGTCAAATTTATAAATTTTCAAACTAATTTAGTATAAAATCAAGCGGTAAAAAATGATGAAAAATGAACACATTAAAATTAACTTATAAACCATTTTTTTTACCGCTTGACTTTATACTAAATTAGTTTGAAAATTTGTAAATTGAACATGTAAACGCATCACTCGAAGTAGATCGGTTTCAACAGTTTGGATGTATTGTTTGAAGTCAATTAAATAGGTTTTGTATTAAGCTCACAAAGGGACTTGGTGAGCTTAAGAACACCCTAGTTCTACTTAAAAGTAGTAGAACTAGGGTGTTCTTAAGATCAGTTTTAACGATTTGGATGCATCGTTTGAACATATTTTTGTGTAAACATCTAAAGGTAAAAGCTCAAGGGAATAAATTTAAGCTTCAATTGGCAGTGAGCGGCAGCAAATTTCCACCGGTACCATGAGTGGTACCGTCTCTAGGTTGCCTGTCTTTCTTTCCATTTATTTCCTATCTGGTTGTTAAGTTTAATTATTAATCAATCCTACCCTCTAGTAACAAAAGAAAAAATAATACAAAACTAAAACCAAATTTGAGCTCCATACAAGAGCTAAGCTTAAGCCCATCTCAGATTCTCAGCTCATTTCAGATAGTACTAAGATTTTGAGCTTGTTACTCTCTTCACATTTGACCCAGAATTTCACATTAAAGTTGTCCTTTTTATGCTATTTTTAAAACTTAAAAAGCGTAACCCTTTTTATTTGAACAAGTAATTACTTCATTTAATATCTGTTTCTTTCACATTTAAATCACCCGGGAAGGAGGGTTCCATACTTCCATAAGAATAATTGCTGAGAAAAGCTTCGACTAGACCTTGACAAAATTTGAATTTTCTTTTTTACATTACCAAATTACGTCTCAAGTGTTTCAATCTACTTTTAACTAATCATTCTGTCAAATTGACTGCCTTCATATTAAAACTAATCGCCTCGACAATCTGTTCTATTTTGTACCGAGTAACAATCATCAGGCCATTTTACAACTGATACTTTTTTACAAGGATAGGTCTAATATATTCTAGTCATGGAAAACTTCAACCAAAGTTGGACACCAAGTTACATAATTATCACTCATTAGACTGTGGCAAACAACACTTAAAAAAATATGGCGTAGTGAACAATATTTTAAACAGTACTAGAAGCAATGTTGCCTCATGCAAAAATTAACTAAATATCAACAACTATCGATTGTTCATGGTCAAGGCCCTAGATAATCAGTAGACACTTAAGATTAGCTTAGATAATGTGCTGTCCAAGCACATAAATCAACCATGTGATACAAGACCGCACATAAATAGAGAGTTCACAACACTAAACAGACAGATATCCCCACTACTACATTATATAAACAGTAACACAAACATCACTACATGATCTTCTTTCTAGCCCCAATTTTGTTGAAAGATGCCGGTGCCCTTCAACTTCTTAACAGTCCTGTATTAAGAAAACAAAAGGCTTTCAATGATAATATACAATACAAATGAAAAGAAACAAAAATTTCAACCCATATTCAAATAAACAAAAATTTCTACCCGAGAAAAACTATAGTAGTTATTAACCATGACATTTTACAGCTTCCATTCAAATAAATATGTGATATTGGCATCAATTTTTTATCAGACAGTATGCTGACAAGCGATCAACAGCTAACACACTATGCTCTGTGACAACAATACACTATACTTGTATAGAGATTAAACATAGCATCCATATTTCTGAAGCTAATTTAATTATTCAAATTGAAAAGGAACAAAGATAAAAATAATTGCATTGATAACTAACAATTAAACAACATAAATACATGTACTCGATTCCAAAATATAGAGGCATTGAAATCAGAAATCTATTTTTTCTTTAAAAAATAAATACTGGAGAGCATTACAGACATTTTTCCCTGCAAAATGTGAAAGCTAGTGCTATTGTAATGACCTTTTATTGTTTTGTTTCTTCTAATCAGTACAGAAAAAAGGATTTTCAGACTACTATGTATTATTTTAGGGGTTGAAACTCAAAATTTTCTTCCCAAAACAGAAATATTACCATTTTCATGATATCTATCTGATCGCCAAGGAATGCGCCTGCAGATTTGTTATTTCACCAAACTTCTCCAGTGCCTGCTCTCCTCCCTCCAGTGCAGTCCAGAGCTGATCTCTCAATTCTGCATGTCCCTGACTCTTCAGCACTAGATCATATGCATACCTCATCACCTTGCTAGCATATGCTACCTCACCTTCCCCTTCACTCTCTTCAAATAGCATCTGGCTGTAATTCCTCTTTCTTGCAGATTTCGACCATCGCTTTATGATATACCTCTGCGGGATGTGCCGTACATTTTTCACACTCATGGCCTTGAGAGAGTGTGAGCAGAGTATACCCATGGTCTCAAATTTCTTACAGTCACACGACACTTCTACCAGCTCTGAGATGTCAAGCATGACAGTGTATGATTTCGACCCCCGTCCCTGGTTGGTACACTCAAACCGATACAATGTACCACCAAGTGGTGTCTCCTTGAAAAATGTGGCGCCACAACCATCCAGAAACTCAAGTTCAAACAGTTTATATATCTTGTAGGTATACTCCTTGGCAGCGTGGTTTAATACATCACTATGCCGAATTGCACATACTATAGGTTTCTGAGCATTGTGCAAGTCCTCTTCATATTCCTTCTCTCTCCAGTCTTCGGTCAATTTGTCAACAGAGAGAACACACTTCTCCAGTGGGCCTGCCTTGTCAGTAATTCCATCTAACACATTGTTCATGGTCTCAGTGCGCTGGTCCCATTCGATGCCTCCATCATATGCATCTTTGTTAAGAGCTGTGCACCACTTGGCTCGCATCTTGTACAAGTTGTTAAGCCACTTGTGATCTTGTAATTTGAACTCCTTGAGCATGGTGGACCAGGTCTCTTCAAGTTCAGCCTCAGAGTCACACCCATGCAAACACTTGTTAAACATTTTGTGAAAAGATTTCGAGTCGTTTAGGTTTAGTGAGCCAAGACGAGGCATGAGGTTTTTGTGTATGTACCGCTGGTATATCCGGTGCCGGGTGTTGGGAAGCACCTCTTCTATAGCCTTCCCCATGTTCAGATTTTGATCAGTAAATATTGACTTTGGTGCACGACCCCCCATCGACTCCAAAAATGACCTAAATAACCATGCAAACGACTCAACTTTGTCATCCAATAGTAGCGCACAGCCAAACATTATGTTTTGCCAATGGTGATTAACCCCGATAAAAGGTGCACATATCATGTTATACTTATTAAGCCTCAAACTGGTATCAAAAACGACTACATCACCAAATGAATCGTAATCGATCCTACTCCTGCCATCTCTCCAGAAGAAATTACACATGCGGCCACCTTGGTCTAACTGTACGTCCCAAAAGAACATGCCATCTTCATTTGCTTTGGTTTTAAACACATTCACCACACTTTGTGACTCAGACCCTTCAATGAAAACCGGCTTTACAATTTGCTTCACCTCTTGTTGGGTCGGCTGTTGCACAGAGTATGATGGAGACGACCCGTAATTAATGGCCTGGAAAAAAGGGCTTGTCATCAAGTCTATTAGCCGTTGCCGGCCTGCTGTGTGGGACCTGGCAGACCTTAACAAATGCCTTTCTTCAGGTTTAACCAAGGGATGATTGTGCTCTTTCACCATGTGTACCACTCGCCAATTCCCTTCTTCATCTACCCGAAATCGTACCATAGCCTTGCAATTGGTACGGGTATGGGGGTCTTTATAATCAGCCTCGGTTAACTTGTCACCATCTCTTACCCCTTCCTTCGAGCAGTAGTAATCCTTGGTACAGATATTTTTCGTACCAACATAGTAGTATTGCTTTCCTTTGCGGACACTAAATCCCATTTTGTGGCCATATTCACAATATAGCCTATGAGCCTCTTCTTCGTTTTTCACTAATTTGTTCATCATATCATTTTCATCTGATTCTTTTGGGGCATGAATAGGTGTTGCAGGTTCGTCCTTTTGTTCGATCGGTATGGCTTCTTCTCTTGGTGGGGTCTCATTTCCTTTCTCAGCTGTATCTTGGCTCGTGCTTTCATCTCTTTCGGCCTCTTGAGCAGTCTCTTCAATTGCATCCTCTGCTGGCAGGTTATCTTCTCCATTCCTCTCTTCTTCAATTATCATTTGATTTCCAGTTGGTTCTTCAATGTCAATGGCCTTGGTCATTGCTGTAATTACTGAGAAAATAATTAACAATATAAGTACTCCTTTTCTCAATTATACAATGAAGTAATTAATATTTTATAAATGCAAATTCAAAAGGAAAATATAAAGGAAAAAAAAAAAAAAAATTCAGGCAGAAAAATTGAAGCAGAAAAAAGTCATCCCTCCTCTAAGCTCATGTTACAAAAATAGTGAACTATTATGAACAAATTCAATTCAATTATGAGCATTAGTTTTTTCACATGTGGCTACAGTAAGTCTTCATTGATCAACATGGTAACAGTATGATGCTACCATAAGTCTTCACTGATCGAGCATGGTATCTTTTGTGTGTGAAATTGCAGGAAGTTTAATGGATTTGAGTTTGAATCTATTTAACACTTCAAGACTACACTGGTATGAACTTATTTTCTCCTAAGCCATAATATAGAATATGTAATAAAGTACTTCCATTAACTCTTGGGACTGTTCTGAAGTAAAGTATGTCCAGGTTCTGTACCAGCGGAGTAAATTATATTATGTGATCATTTGAGGGCTTATCCTGATATAAAAGATCTCTAAATCTACCTCTTGGGATAAAAACTTAATTGACCTAATTTCTAGTTTTACACCTAACTTCTCAATTTATAAATCCTGTGGTGACTGAAAGTAATACATAAATGCGAAAGTCAGGTAACTAGTTGCGGCGGAGAGTCAGAAGATTACTTACTTGAGTTGCGATTTTCCGAAGAGAAAAGAGAGGAGAATAGTTGAGATTTGCACGGGAGGACCGGAGGAGGGGGGAGAAGGCGATGGGAGGAGAGGAGAGATGTGGGCTACTGGGCTCTGGGCTGTTGTGGGTGCGGATCATGCTGATTCAGTACATCCATTTAGAATGAATAGGATTTTCTGTGGCACTGTCTGATACTGTGTGTGGTGGGACAATCAGTATCTTTATTTCTCCATTCTTATATTAAGCACGTAGATGTCCTGATCTGTTAATGGTTGTAATTAAAAGATAAAATTCCGGATTGAATATCAATCCTCTAATCAAACAGTCTGCTTTTTTTTTTTTAATTCTATGCTTTTTTTTATGTTTTTCTACACATTCTCGTCATATGTAGATGTCAAGATTTCTCCATTTTTTTTTCGAAAACTATCCTAAACCACCTTTATTTAATTGTCAAATACTCGATTTTCTTATTGATTTCGATTTATTTTCATTTTTATAATATCAGTTAAGGATACAGATCCATAATAATCACTACAATTATTGATTTCGTTGTAATTTAAGGATACAGATCCACACGCAATAACAATAAGATTATAGATCCACATTAATAGCAATAGTGATACATATCCGCACGTAATAGCAATAAGAATTACATATCCACAGCAATAGCAAAAACTATACAATTGTTCATGCAACAAGACTATAATAGATTGTTAAAATAATAAAATAACAAATTGCGGTATTTTATTATAATAGAAAATACCACACAAAATCAACGTATGTATGTATTAAAAGTCCTCCAACTTATTTTCAATGAAATATTGAATTTTGAACATATTTACTCTCTTGTAATATCATTTATGGATATTGATGAATATTATTATTTTTATTGATCTATTTTTTTTTATGAAAATATGATATTTTTTATAAGATTTTTTGTTCTATTATAATATGTTCCTGTTACAACGTACGGGTACGATATTAGTTTCAACCTTAAAGAGAGAGCAAATTTCAATTTTTTTTAGTTTAAATTATGTTAGAAATAAATTGAAATTATTAATCTTTTTAAATAAAAAATGTACGAGCGGAGCTCTTAACAGGCCCCCTTTTAAAATTAGTAAGTTATTAAGATGCAATATAGTATCTCTATTCTCTAATTATAAATCGATTAGGCTGTAAATGGGCCCTACGGACTGAATCTCTTCCACTCTAGCAAAAGTGGATATTTATCAAGCTCAAAAGAATGTTTATATTGGTTTTCAATTAAGGGTGCACTAAAGAAAATTGAGTCTTGTAATGTAAAGTGGTAATATTAATTTATTATTGTGATATTCTTTTGTGAAAATAATTGTTGAATGAATGATTATTTCTATTTTTTGCATTTCTTCTGGAACAAGAAATCGATGGTTCCTTATCCTAGTTTGATTTTATTTCTTTCTAGATTCTCACTAAATTAGATTTATTTGAAATTAATTAGTGCAAATTTAATTAGAGGTGTCAGTGTCACATGTTGCCGTTGGCAGGACTGAGTTATGTTAATATCATAATCAGATCCAAGTTTAAGTGCATAAATCAAATTTACAAAATCTAGATGTTAGGTCTGTATTTAAAATTTTAAATGGAGTTTGTGTTGAATAATATGAAAAGTGTGGTAATTTATCCAAAGTTAATTTAAGTTTATTAGAACTGTATTAACATGTGCTTGGAGACCAAATTGTTAAATTTTAATATAAAGATCACATCTAACGGTTTGGATCAACCATTTGGATTTTGAAAATCGAAAAATCAATTGGTTGCACTACGGCTCCAGAACAAACGTTTTGATATTAGCCAACCTCTAGAGAGAGAGAGAGAGAGAGAGAGAGAGAGATAGGCTATGGTGAGTTGCAAAGTAAGAAACTTGTTTTACTTCGCGTTTATATTTCCGTTTTCAAAGTGCATACTACCGATCCAAACCGCTCAACATGATCTCCATATTGAAATGTGCTTATTGGAGAACAAATTTTACATTTTTCGGGAATTTTTTACTATTTTTTTGATGAGTAGAAAATCGTTGTTTTTGGATAGAATTTGGACTATCAAAAATAGTGATTTTAAAAAATTCTTAAAAAATACTAAAAAATTTCCAAAAAATATAAAATTTGGTCTCCTAGCATATTTTAATATGTAGATCATGTT
This sequence comes from Carex kokanica, assembly GCA_025461125.1. Lineage (NCBI taxonomy): Eukaryota > Viridiplantae > Streptophyta > Magnoliopsida > Poales > Cyperaceae > Carex > Carex kokanica. The sequence goes on from JAJGRX010001263.1 coordinate 822,979, forward strand.
GAGCAGTTCGGATCGGCTGTTGGAACTTTCCAATATAAAAAATATTAGCATGAAGTAAAACAAACCTCTTACTTTGCAACTCACTGTAGCCCATAGAGAGAGAGAGAGAGAGGCTAATATCAAAACGTTTGCACCAAGGTCCTCGTGCGACCAAGTCATTTTCGGATTTTCAAAGTCCAAACGGTCGATCCAAACCGTTAGATGTTCAATCTATATTAAAATCTGCTTGGAGACCAAATTTTATATTTTTTGGAATTTTTTTTACTATTTATTAAGCCACTTTGAAAATTGCTAATTCGGGTGAACAGTAAAAACAGTGCAACCAAATTCTGGACCATGTGATCAGCAATTTTCAATTAAAGTGGCTTAATAAATAGTAAAAAAAATTCCAAAAAAATGTAAAATTTGGTCTCCAAGCTGATTTTAATATAGATTGAATATCTAACGGTTTGGACTTCGAAAATCGGAGAACCAAACTGTTTGTTCCATGGTCTAGGAACAAACATTTGTATCTTAGCCAACCTCTATATATATACTTATAGCATAATCTAGCATATATATACTCTTATAATATGATATAAAACACATTTAATAAGACGTTAAGAGAAGTTTTGCATTTAGAGAGAGTAAAAGATAACGAAATAAATTTTGCATGATGTATCATGCACATTTTGCTTTACTTTTTATTATCTTATAAATTATGTAAAAGATGTAGGGGTGAAAACGGTATGGATAATATCCGATTCATATTCGATCCGTATTCGAAAAATTATATGTAGATATCTGATATATGAATATCCGTGTGGATATGAATACTGATATGGTTTTATGTTTTTTATGTTTCAATTATCTATATCCGAATAGTAGATATATATCATATATTTTAATATATATTATGAAATATATTATTTACCATTGTAATTAGATAAATATTATGAACTTCAGTATTTTCTTATATTATTTTAATAAATATCTGATCCGATCCAATCCGTATCTCCATTCAGAAAATTAAATTAAAAAGAGATATGAATATAGTTTTACCACTGTCCGCTCCATTTTCACCCTTAAAAAGATGCCATTTATTATTGTCATATTCATATATAAAAAATGAGTAAAATATGATTCTCAAAGTCCATCTCCATTTTCCAATAAGAATTTGATAAAAAAAACATGCTTTTAGTACCGAGATTTTTATTTTTACCCAAAAAAAAATATTTTTTAATATAATTATCCAAGTTTTTGAAAAATTTAAATTTTTACTCAAACCGTAAGAAAAATTTACGGTTTGAATTCCGAATTCAAACCGTAAATTTTTCTTACGGTTTGAATTTTTTTTTTTTTTTTTTTTTTTTGAATTCATTTTTTTTTTTTTTTTTTAAAAAAAATCGTTTTTTTGGCTATAAAAGGGAGTTTGGCATCAGAAGCTAGAAAGAGAGAGAAAGAGAGGAAGAGAGAAAAGAGAGAAAGAGAGGAAGAGAGAAAGAAGAAGAAGGAGAAGGAAGAGGAGGAAGAAGGAGAAGTCTGCTGAATCGGGTATTTTTTTTTCTTTTGGAGTAAATATACGTTATTCGAAATTTCAGATAGAGCGACGTAAATTCATAGAGTTTTGAAAATAAAATATACACTTAGATTTTATTAAAAATATTTGTATAACACCTCCCATAGTATTAGACTTGGAAATTCGTTTAGTATATTTTTCGAGTTGTTTATTTATTGGCTTCCACAAAAATAATTTCAAATTCTCCTCATACGTATCAGCTGTTATTTTAATTTATCCTTCTTATTATTTCATTTTGAATAAATTTTATTAGTTGCATGTCTATAAGAGTATGTTTATCCTTTTGCTTTAAATTTCTTATTTGAGTAGGTAACGCATTTAATTGCTTGCACTTGAAAAATGTGTAGGCGGTTCAGTAATATAACTAGCTAGTTAGTAAGAGAAAAACATCCTCAAGTGCTTGTTTTTCAACAATAAGTGAAATATGACAACGTAAGGTCTGAAAATTGTTTTTTTTTATTGTCTAATCTAAGCATGAGTGAAATGGATAATTAATTCATGTGAAGTAAGTTCCAATTTTAGAAAAATAGATTTGATAAATATAATATATTTATTGTTTGGAAGAGTGTGTGTATATATACAATATTCGAAATTTCAGATTGAGTGACATAAAATTATAAAGTTTAAAAAATTCATTGGTATAATTTCTGTGTTGTGTATTTATTGGATTCCACACATTAGGGATTATTTAGTGGATCATTTTTAATTTGTTACAATTTGTAAGAAGGCATTTGTAGTTACCAAATCAATGAGATATATATTATTAATTAATTTCTTCATGTTTAAACATGCAAGCTGCATGCAACTCTTAAAAATGTTAACACATAATTCATACTTAGCTTTAGTAAGTATTAAAACCATTTATTCTGGTCGAATCTAACAATTTGTTTAAAAAAAATATTTGAACGAATTGCATCATCAGCACCTACTAATTACTGATGTTTGCATGCTGTTTTTACTCTTTTGCATATGCGTCAAGATATATAATTTCTCTACTTTGAAGAATATATGTGCTGATTTATTAAGAAAATAAAACCATATGTCACTCAGATCTCATCTCAATTGAAATTTCAAACCAGTAAAAGACCGAAGGATGATAATAAACAAAGTGGAAATTATACGTGACTATTTTGTATAAATATGACAATTGAAATTTCCACCATAGATTTCATATGACAATTGAAATTTCCACCATAGATTTATTCTTTGATGATAATAAATGATGGCATTTTATTTCAGTAAATTATTTCGAATTACAGGGGCAAACAGTAAAATAAAGAATTTATAATCAAATTTTAATCAAAATACAAAAAATTACCCGAAATTTCAAATCGAGGAGGCGACGAGGCAGCAAGGACCACGAGCGAGAAGGGAGGCGAGGCGGTGAAGGCTGCCGGTGAAGGAGAAAGGGGTGGCAGCGGAGGGGAGAGGGAGTGGCGGCGGGGAGAGGGGATGGCGGCGGGAGAGGGGGTGGCGGCGCCGGTCTTCGGGCGGAGGGGGCGGAGGGGCGGAGGCGCGGAGGCGGGGGGGAGGGTTTGCTTTTTTTCCTGGTCTGGCGGAGAGACAGAGAGGGAGAGAGAGTCGCGCGGGTTTAAACCCGTTTTCAAACCGTAAATTTTTCTTACGGTTTGAATTCCGAATTCAAACCGTAAGAAAAATTTACGGTTTGAATTCGGAATTCAAACCGTAAATTTTTTTTACGGTTTGGGTATAAATTTAAATTTTTCAAAAACTTGGATAATTATATTAAAATATTTATTTTTTTGGGTAAAAATAAAAATCTCGGCTTTTAGTAATTATATTAATGATTTCCATTTTTTTAACCTTGCAATGAGATTTAGAGATAATAAAAAAATATATTATAAATGCTTACTTGTGAGTTCTTATTCGTGATCAAACCGCTTGTTCATGGTTGGTTAACAGAGTTATATTTTATTTTATTTTTCAAAGCACAAGACAAGACGTTTATATTATTCGGGATCAAGGCATCAAGCTGACAAAGTTGCAAATAAGTTGTCTCTGTTTTTATATTTTAACAGAGTATTAAATATTTTTTATTTTCCAAAAGTATATATAAAATAATTTCTCTCGCTTCGTTTTTTAAGGTCCCTCGAGGGTGTTTTTATGTTTGCTGACTGTCATTCTTTTTCCCATCTTTCTTCATTTATAAATATCTTAAGCTCCAGCAAATAATAAAACGAAGCTTGTATTGATCTATACTAATGTACATACAAATGTATACTTATATGTCACTGTATACGCGTTACAAGTAGAATTGAACTATTTGTCCATGAAAAATAAACATCTTTACATAAACTACATATTTTTCGTAAATATAAAATGGAAAAAAAAATTAAATTTAAAATGACTTTTAATAGAAAGACAATAAATTAGATAAATTTGTTAGTATTTACAATTTATAAGGTTAAATATGATATTATAAAATTTAGAGGGAAAAATATGTAGTTTCGAGATTTTTGAGGGATATACCTGAAATTCCCCTTGCTCTTTTATCTAAATAACTAAATCAATGTTCGATAAAACTAAAAATTCAAAATATGGAAGTAAGCAACAAAATTCGAGCGTAATTGCTGGATTTACAGCCCCTAAAAATTAGATCTCTAATTAAATATTAAACTAAAACATATAGAGAAGCCGCTAAAAAAGTTTTCTTTGTTCAGAATAAATTTAAGCTTCTTATCACTAGAGTTTTCTTCAACATTTAGTCCGACAAATATTATAGTTGGTCAAAAAAAAAAAAATTGAATCCAAACTACATCTAAATAGAGTTGGCAATTAACTAAATTTTACAGGTGTGGGCACGGGCTTGCGGCTCATCCTAATTCGGTGGTTCCATTTAGAAGGAATCAGATTACACTGTGTGATCCTTTGTGTGGTGCGTCAAGCATGACAGAGCAAATTTCATTTTATTTTTTTACTTAAAAGATAAATTAAGTTTCTTGGAAATAGTTTTGTTTCGACATATACTTTTTTGTCATGGATTGATAATATTTATGTTTTACAGATGTAAATTGAAATTCTCATGAAAAATCTACATGTCCTACTAATTAGTTGTGCTCAAAATAAATAGCAATCCAAACCAGCTGAACAATAAGATTCTTAATTTAAAAAAAAATAAAAATAAATAAATTCTATTAACACAAGCACAAATTTTCACACTTCCATAAAAAAAATAAGGAGAAAAGGAAAAAGGCACCCAACTTGCAATTTTCATCCAGAAGATCACTAATCTAATTAATTCTCAAAACACCTTTCCTTCAAGAACACATCACATAATTGGATACTCTCCACTAGCATGCACCTCTCTAACTGTCTTAGCATACTCGTCCTCTTCTACTTGTTCCTCTTCTTCCTCCTTATTCCCTTGTTGATTTTCTTCCTCTTCCCCTTCTTCAATGAACCCAAATCCTGATGAGCGGGTTGACAAATGCGGCGCCTCTTTTGCTTCCTCAACAATCTTCATGATTTCTTCTACACTTTGAAGCGAGTAGGTTGGCGCCCCAATGTCCTGCTTGTAGTACACTGCTTGTACTGGCTCGGTTAGTTCTCTTGGAAGGTTCTTCAGAAACCAAGGATGATTTCGTATTTCTCTTATTGTTATTCGCTGTCAAATTGAGAAAAAAAAAAGTAGCACCAAACAATTTTACAACAGGACCATCGAGGTATTATTGATGAATAAAGGTTTAATTAAATCATGCAGTACCTTTGCGGGTTTTGAAACAAATATTTGACAAAGGAGTTGCCGGCAATCTTGAGAAATGTGGACATACTCAGGAATTGCGTACTGAACTGACATTATCCTCTGTAAATGAAATATATATACATGCAATAAGATTTGGAAATTATAAGACAATTATGAAATCATACCCAATCAACATAACAAAAAGAGTGAAAAGAAAAAGAATAATAATGTCAGATGCAATATGTACGTACCCCGATTGTCTTCCTGAAATTCCTCGGGTCATCTGGATCCTCAAATGGATATGCTCCGACAAGCATCACGTAAAGGGTTACACCACATGACCACACATCTGCCATCTATTTATGTACCATAAACATATCATGCATGAGGTCACAAATAAAGTAACAAGGAAAGAAAAAATTATAGTGCATTTTAGGAATAAGTAACTATCAACTCAACAGTAACTAGCTAAGATGCTCACCATTGATCACCTACTGGCAAAAGGACAAACAACCAGTTCTTTTCTTTGAATAAATGCACCATATTAAAGAAATATAATGATACACAAACTAGTGAATTTCCTGGAAAACGGTAGGCTAATAAACCAGGTGCAATAAAAACCTGAAATGACACACATGATAAGGATGCTACTAGATAACACAAGCTTTTAATGGAAATATTCACACATTATCACCTTATCACGATTTTGGGACAATCAATGTGTGCTAATTAACGCAGACAAATAGAAAATACAAGGTAGATTCATGCATTCCAGAAGAATGAAACTTTCAGATTTGATAAAGACACTTTGAAAATGACACTTCAAATGGAAACACAGCTAACCTTCAAGTTCCCCACGAGTCAATTTCTACCCCCACAATCATTTTGTGCTTTTGAAAATTCAATTAGAGCCCTTCAATATCTCCCAAACACTTGTTTTATTAGTTGAAATTTGATAATATAATTTTTGGTTATTCTATGTAAAGCAAAACAGCAACTTTATTTTTTTGGAACAAGTGGTATGGAGGTACCAACAGCTTGCAATTACTTCAAAGCTAATTTATAGACCTGCACACAGCATTTTACACTGCATCTACATACCTATATAAAAACAAAACAAAAAAAATATTTTGAATTAGGGTGTTAACGATTTTCTTGTGTGATCTACCAACATGCAAACAAGAGGAAAAAAAAATGAAGGTAGTATGATTTACTAAATAGTCTAGGCATTATCATCAAATTTATATATTGCATTTTTATATAACTTTTTGGTTCAAATGATCTTTACTTACGTAAATTGATGAGATTTTCCCTACTATGTTCTTACAAAAAAGAAAACATAGAAGAAGAATCCGGGAGTTTTTGGTTATGATACTTGTGGCATCATATCATATTTTCAAAATTAGCCAGAAAATAAAATCATTCCAATAGATGTGAACCCTTTCTAAAGATAACAGAAACTACCCTTGCATAAAAAATCAGAGAAAAATCATATTTTGCTAAAATTATTGCACTTGGTTCATTTACGTTGTCAAACATTTTTCTTCATTTTTTTTCTGACTTCAATCATCCCCTTAACATTGTACATTGCTCCGAGTTTTTATCAGATAAATAAATAAGCCCATGGAATTTCAGTATACGATTCAATATGGCCTTTAACATTCTCCCCTTCTTTGCACAAGACTAAGTCAGCATGCACATGCGACTAATTGGAAATTACAAATATTCATCGGACCTAGTTGAACCAAATTAAAAATCAACTAAGGGGGCGAACTAAATCAATTGCTGGAATTTTTTGGGTCTAAATCGGACTAACTTCAAGAGGGGAAAAAAAACTTGTTTGTAGAAAACCTATCAATAGATTTTCTTTTTCTTTTTTAAGTATACATTTTTTTCATTTGCCACCAGGAACCAACCCAAATCCCAGGTCAAAAAGGTCTCAATTTATCACCATCGGATGACGTGGCAATCCAAGTGTAGTACGGGTCCGAATCTGCTGCGATTCTAAGGGATCGCAGGATCGATTCTAAATCCAACTATTCAAATGATAAAATTCAAATTTTTTTTGAGAAATCAGTTTTTTGTACAAATCTAAAAAATACGAACGGTTGAAATTGAAATCACAGGACCCTGCGATCCTCTGGGATCGCAGCAGATTTATTTCCAGTGTAGTACAGCAGTACGCCATCTATATGTGGAACCCACCAACCTGAAACCTCTCCAACTTCCACGTGTTCTTGGTGCAAACTTAAAGAGCACCACACGTGTGAACAGCCAAAGCCCAACGATACAAGACTTAACGGGTCCGGCAATCAACTCAATCGGACCCCTCAAGCAAAAAAAAAAAAAACTTAATCGGACCCCACAAACAGATCCGAACGCGCACGCGAAGTGAGAAAGAAACTAAAAAGTGCAAAGGATACTAGAGTTAGAGTAGACTGTAGAGGAGCTGGAGCATGGTCAAATTACGAAACTAACCTTGCCATCGTACTCGCGTCGAGATAGTACCTCCGGCGCGATATATGCGGGCGTACCCACCGTTGATTTCGGCTTGGAGTGTAGAAGCGACGACTATTATAAAAAAGACAAGAAGAAAAAAAAAAAACAATCAAGCAAGGTGCATGCACCATTTGATACGCATTACCTATTTAAATAATTACACGAGATTATGAGGTTATAGTTAAAAAATAACTAACCTTTGAATAGCCGAAGTCGCATATCTTGAGATGTGGCGCTGGGCTTCCGTCCAACAGCGTGTTCTCAAGCTTTAAATCTCTGTGGCAAATTTTCTGAGAAGCCCAGATACTTATTATATTTCCGTAATCAATTTTTTATAGCAATACATTTGTTGTTTTAATTAATTTCAGTCTTAATTACCATGAAATGACAGTAGCTGACACCACACATCAACTGCTGAAAGAAATACCTAGACTGGATAGAAACAATAAATTTCCATAAGATACCGTAATTCAGGAAAAATCAAATATATAAAAAAAAGTTCAACAAAAAAAATGATGAAAACCTCGTCTTCGCTAAATCTTCCAGCGGTGCATATTCGATCGAACAGCTCACCACCGGCCGCATACTCCATTGCGATTGCTAGATGTGTCGGTGTTAGCACGACCTAGAATTTAAAAAATAATAATTAAACAACGAATAATTATGCTTTTTAAGTTTAAACTTTCAAAGTGATAAATGTATGGTACAAATTGAACTTTTAAATATTAACCTCTTTAAAGCGGATTATATTTGGATGCTTTAATGAACGGTGATTTATGATCTCTCTTGCCACGTTTTCATCTATCTGCGCCGAGAGAGAGAGAGAGAGAGAGAGAGAGAAGAGAGATTATCAATAAAATCATTGCATGCAAAATAATAATAAAGGATATATGTGAGAAAAATTGAAGACAATTAATTACCTTCTGGCCCCTGGGAATAAACTTCATCGCAACGAGCTCTTTGGTCTCCTTGTTGCGCATTAGCCTCGCAACACCGAAGTTTCCCGAGCCGATGTCCTTCAATAGCTCGTACTTCTCCATGCGTACCTAAAATGATGAAATTTACAAGAGACTAGAGGGTAATTTGAAGTTTTTGGAGGGGGCGACAGGGAAAGATGCAAGGAGCTGTAGGGAGTAGCGAGGAGGCGAGACGGAGGAGGAGGAGAATACGTAGACTTGAAGTTTTGACGAAGTAGACCACGAAGAGTGTTCTCCTTTTATAATTAATAAAAAGGAGTGTGGTCGTCTGGGTCCCATGGGATTTGATTCCATCTATTTCTTAATAATAAATAAAATGTTTTTCAATTTACCCTTGGAACTTGAAAGAATTTGAAAGTGAGTATTTTCTGAGGGATGAGGTTGTCTAAATTTAAATCAGTTGAAGAATTCAGATCTTCTCGAAATTTATAGAGATGATTAATAAGAAGCGTGGCAACTTTCAAATTTATGTCAATTTATAATGTATGATTTGATTTAATATGAGAAGTTGGAATATAACGATCAGAACTCCAAATTTGAATGGTTCTTCATATATTTCTGAAAAATAAAATTATTTCCCTCTTATTGTTCATATATAACCACTAGTCATTATATATATTTTTTAAATATTTTCTAAACAATTCCCCTCTTATTGTTCGTTAAAATGATAAATTTTACAGATTAATTGCATTACGAAGTCATTCATCAAAATCAAACTTTTAACTACACCAACATAATTTTGTTTTGTAACACTGAAAGTTGAACTTTGAAAGATCTATGAAGACATATTATAACACTGCAAATTGTTTAGTGCACTGATCACGGAAGCATTTCAAAATTTACTGCACTTTTAAAATTCTAGACTTATTTAAATTTAATTAATGAATGTATTTGAAGTTTTAACACTTATATATTTAAATTTAAATTAAAAGATGTTTCCTTTGAAGCTTTATTATCCATACGTGTAGTGGTAATTTTAGATCTAAAATTTTATAAACATATAATAAAAATATTTCCGCATTTTCACAAAAAAATTTCCTCGTGACAAAAACAAATGTCATATATCTAATTCTAATAATTGCTACTACAAACTTTTAATTTGTGATAATTAGCCGTCAGGTTATAATTTAATTAGTACCATTTACCATGACTTTTGTAAAGAGAAAAAGTACAATACCTTATTTTTGTTCAGTGTTGATTTTTTTTTTAAAAGGAGTGCTAGATAGTTAATTTAACTTACTCAATTTGTTGCCAAAAAAATTAAAAGTTAAAAATCAAAACCATTTTTTTGTTACAAAATTATGTTGTGAAATTGTAAAATACCACGACGTATAAAATTAATTGTGGGAGTATGTTGCAGACAGTTATGTGTTGTAAAGTTGTTGTGAAAGCTTGTTGGAAAATAAGTATATTTATGGAAAAACGTAAATTTTATATATTATAACATCACAAATAGTTGAAGTACTGAATATCCAAAAGCAAATAGTATTAGTGTGAAATTTACAGTTAAAATCAACTACCATGTATTGAATTTTTGGACTGGTTATCCTCTTCATTGTTCATTTGTTTGTTGTTGGAATTTGAACAGTCTTATTTTTTTCCGAGGGAACTCCCAAATTTTTGTGAGATTTTTTTTTTCAAAAACAACAATATGATATGTTAATTGAGGAAGGTTCAAATGTTTTTATTTTTTGTGCCTCCACTATGCTTCTATTTTTAAAAACTTTTAACTTAAAATTTATAACTTAAAAGTCAATATAAAAACCGTTGGATGTGATCTATATTATTTTCTCTATGTGCTCATAAAAAATTATCACATTTCAATTTTGCTTTATGTGAATCAATAAGTTGAAAAATCAACGTCTAGAAATTATCCACATTAGTACGTTTTGGGCAAGCTCTTGATGACAACCAAAACAAAATTGAAATGTTATAATTTTTTACATGTGCATAGATAAAATGATGTAGATCATATCTAACGGTTTTATTTTAAGTTTTAAATTTTGAGTTATTAAAGTTTTTAAAAATAGAGACATGATGGAGGCACAAATAATGGAGGCATTTGAACCGTTCTCATGTTAATTATAGTTATTTATTAATTAGATTTGGAAGTGATTATCAAAATATTAAGTTTAAAATTATTTCTATTGCAAGTCCTAAAGGCCATGTTTGGTTGTGGAGTAAGAGGTGGAGTAAACCCCTTACTCCACACTTAGGTAGCCAAACGAGAAGTAAAAGAAGAGGAGTAAGGTGGAGTAAGCGGTGAGTTAATCCGGAGTAAGTTACTCCACCACTTCAGGTGGATTAACTTACTCCACACTTACTCCACCTGTAGGGCCCACTATCATAGGAAGAGGCTCAGTTTCCAACACTTTACTCCTCTAGGCGGATTAATTTAAGCTATGAGTTATACTACCAGACAAGGTGTAAAATATGTAGAGTAAGATGGAGTAAGTCATTTAATCCTCATTAACTTTACTCCACAACCAAACATGACCAAAAAGTTGAGAGGATGGAGAGAGATTTTATTCAAAGTAAAAAGTACATATGAAAAGAATTTCAGTGGGAAAGACCTATTTGGAAATAAGAGGAGGGCATCTATGTAAGAGTAGGCATCTATTTTTCCAGTTTCCCAAATAAAAAAGTCGCTGCTCCTGGAGCAGCACACCTAGAAAATTAAACCGCAGTAATCGTTAATCAGGAATGTGACCGCCACAATTTAATACCTCGGTTCTTACCAAAACCGAGGATCCATGTTCATGGCATCGCAACAAAAGATAATACGATGTTTGCCGCATTGCCGACTTCAGAAATGAAATGGAGGCTCACATGATTTCCCTCTTTGCTCCTTCGCTTTTGCAATTTTTCTAGATTACCAAATTGTTTTCTTTTTCTACCCCGTATTTAAAAAAATATATTCATGATTAAACGGTTAGATCGAATTTCAGGCTTACGGACATTAAAATTGTGTGAAAAAAGTAGATGTAAAATATTTCTTTACGATTAATGGATTAAGCGTCAAGAAATTAGTTTTAAAAAGAAAGAATTTGTTTAGGAGAGAACAAAAAAAGGGCGTTAGATGAGTTATATAAGTTATAATTAATTCACGAAGTTTTAGAGATTTAGACAGGATGTATGCAGAGAAGTAGGGCTAGCAACGAGCTGAGCTGAGTCAAGTCAGATTTAACATGTGATTTGTTTGTTTTCAAAACAGGTGATTCAATATTATAATTCGAGTTAAAAAAGAGGCTCGTGGATCGTGGTTGCTTGTTTCCGGACTGAGCTTAAGCCAGCCACGAGCTTTTTTTTGCCACCTCTAGCTACTTGAGAAGAGGTATATTGACAACAAAAGATCGAGCTCGTTAGAAATAATAAACAGAGGGAGATTGAAATGCAAAGTATTTTTATGCAACAACTAATGGTAGAAAAAAAAAATTATTATTTTTTTAGAAATTAATGGTGTTACTGAATACGATCCACTTGTGTAAAACAAATCATGTTACAAATTATTTATAAACATTTGAGACACTTCTGACATAATAGTTTGCATGGGGCCGGAGAATTAGTAGTGAACAGTCAACAGATATTATGAAATTTAACTTTATAAATTCCATTTAATATTGATGGAATTAAGCAAGTAGTTTTGAATCTAATTCTTCTAAGACACTTTTGGTCCAGATGACATTGTTTGGATTAGGGGTTAAGCATCCAGGATCTCTCTTTCATGAATAGAGCTTTACCTAAAAAATTACTCGTGAATATATTATGATCCAAATATTAATGGATTGTGGAATAATATATATAATAAAAGAGGAGAGTTCAAATGCTTTCATTTTTTGCCTCCATTATGTCTTTATTTTTACAAAAATTAATAACTCAAAATTTAGAACTTAGAAGTCAAAATAAAACCGTTGGATATGATCTACATTATTTTATCTATGCACGTGTAGAAAATTATAACAACCAAAACAAAATTAGAATGTGATATTTTTTTATGAGCATATAGAGAAAATAACATAGATCATATTTAACGGTTTTATTATGACGTTTATGATAAAATTTTGAGTTATTAACGTTTTAAAAATAGAAATATGATGGAGACACAAAAAATAAATACATTTAAATCCTCATCCTAAAGAAATCTAGATATGAGAGACGGATATCTTCAAGTTGATTGTTCTTTCTTTTGGCAAGGGCTGTGTAAAGAGAAAATATCTTTTGATGTTTGTATTACTAAAATTGTAGGAAATGGTATCACAATTATATCTTTTGATGTTAGATGGCTAGAGGTCTAGTTCATTGCACACACAAGTTATCCTTTACTCTTTGAAATAGCAATATAGCATATGACTCAAATATTATTGTTCATAAGTTTTCTTCACACAAGTAGTGTCAATTTGTCCTTTAGAAGACAGATGACTGGACTACTTAGTTTTCATCATGATCATTTATTTATGGAATTATATTATGTTGAAGTAGGGCAAGAGAAAGAAGAGCCTGGATATGGATGAGATCTTTGATTTTGAAATATCTTGTGCTGGTTGGAAACTTATTTGTTATAATTGTTGTTATATGTTGTGTGATTAATGTTATTATGAATATGTTTGTTATTATAATTGACTGAGGCTAGAATGATATGTTCATATGCATGTATAATTATTACACAACAATCTTTACTATGGTTCTATATTATTGTTTATAAAATCCAAACAGTCGATCAAAACTACTTAATATATATGATCTCGGAGATCAAATTTTACATATTTTAGAATTTTTATACCATTTTAAATATATAAAAAACACTTGATTTAAAAATTAGAATTATTCGAAAGTAGTAATTTTTTACATATCTAATATATATTAAAAAATGTATAATTTGATCTCTAAATATATTTTCATTTGATATGATATCATGTTGAGCAATTCAAATCACGTGTCTAAATTTTGAAAACATAAATATAAATCCCCTAAGCGGACCACATGTAATATGCATATACTCACTCTTTATAATTTGGATGGGTAAATCTAAAAAAATATAAACTCTATAAAAAAGTGTTAGTATCATAATTTACTGACTATGTACACAGCTATGTTACTCCGATATTTTAGATTGGACTTCGTACTCGTATCGGACACGTATCCGATATCGATACGCGCCAGAATATGGCCAGGATACGTTAGGTAGATAGTGCAGCGATACTCTAGACTAGAAACGGGTCCGTGCACCGCGCATGCACCAGCGCCAGATCCAAGTTCTGTACACCGTGCATGGACCAAATTCTAAAAATCATTCTAGTGCTAAGCAATAATCGAACCTGGCTTCCTTAGTGAGGCATCATGCTCCCTACACCAACCTATTTTTGTTGTTAAAATAAAGTAGTTATGGTATTTAATGTATAATTGGGTTATTGTATCATTCCACTAGAATTAATAATTTGATATTTAATTTATATAATATAATTAAAATAATAAAAAGTAATATATTTAATAGGTGTATTGTATTTATGATTTTTAAAAATTATCATATTATCGTATCCGTATCTTATCGATACCCGTATCTGTATTCAGACAGCATAGATACACAGTGATGGTGGGTAAATGCGAGGAGTGATCATAATTATAGGGATATGTATTGAGCTCAAAGGGATCATTTGCTTCCTTCGAATAGAAGAGTAATGATATTGTCTATTAAAGTAGATATTTTATCTTCCTCGTAGAATACAATATCTCATGATGTTAAAAAGTTCAAGGTGAATTATAATATTTTATCTTCCCCACTATGAGAGTTTTTGTTTTTGAAATTTATCGGAAAGAATATAAACTTTAACTAATTTATGAATTTAATAAGAGTGAGGCTATGCCATTATGCATGGCGCGGATTAGTTCGTACTATATGGATTAATATATTAGATCAATATATGTATTTTCAAAATCTAAACAGTTGATCTAAATCGTTTAACATAATCTCTATGTGAAAATGTACATGCAAACAAATTTCTACATTTTTTTAAAACCTTTTTTACTATTTTTTTTAAATTAATAGAATATTATTACTTGATTTAAAGATTATAGACTATTCAAAAGAATCAAAAGTGTGATTTTCTATCTACCTAAAAGAATAGTAGCTTTAAAAAAAAATATAACATTTGATCTACAAGTATATTTTTATATGGATGTTATATTGAACGATTTAGATCAACGATTTAGACTTCCAAAATGAATATTTTGATACATAGTAGGTATAAATATGCGCTATGCATAGTATTGTAGTCTCACTCATTTAATAATAATAAATGTTTGATTTTATTTTGGAGAGAACACGTGAAATATTTATGAAGTTCAGATCAAATCTGAACCAAAGTGTATATTGACTATCAAGAGCATATGCAATGAGGAATTGAAGTTCTCGTTGTGCAGAAACATTGTGTCAGAATTTGAGATATGATTTTTTTTTTTGTTGTTGAAAAACTTGAAGAGACTTGCAAAGTCACGAGAGAGAAAATAAGACACGACAAATATGACAAAATCGGGTGATAATTTTTTTTGTTATTCTCTCTACATCTTACAATATACATAACATCAAAAAATAATATTGATTTAATAGAGAAATATAAAAATATCTGACGGGGCAAACTTTAGTCGAAGGAATTTACCAAACAGCTAACGGGTATATATATTCTCCATTTTTGAAGAAAAATACGGATCATGTAATTGGGACATGCATGGTATTACATGATTCCTATTTCCTAAACTGTTTATTATATCATTAGATAATATCTTATATGTAAGCTGAAATTTATCCCATGTGTGTGACTTTGACAAACGAATTGCTTCCTTACTTATCAGATTTGCATGTGCAATCATGAAATTCTCCACCTTATCACCAATAAAAAGATTAGGGTCCACTTCCACTCTACATGAGAGCATAGTTGCATAGTACTATTTAAACTTTTATTTTACATGTGCTTGATTTTTTTGGTACACTATAATGGATTTGGGTATCTTCTAACATGGCACAAAATAGTCGCTGGAAAGGGTTTTTTATTTGTTTAGTTATATTTCCTTTACAATTATAGATTATGGAGTTCCGGTTAGTATTTTTCCTTCCTGTTCGTGTAGCAACCATTTTTTGAAAACATAGTTTATTCATCTGCCAAATTCGATTGCATGTAATAAGATCACATGGCCTGCACGGTTAGTCCATGCGGAAATGGTCTAATTTTCAATTCTCTGAAAATTATTGGATAGTTTTTACAAGAAGTGCCATCTCCGAAGAAAAAAATGTGATAGGATATGTTGGAATATCTCTTAAAATTAAAGAAAATGGAGAAATTCGGATTAACATGGTAAAGTATCTCTACTCTCTAAAGAAAATTGAAATGGAGAAATTCGGATTAACATCGTACTGTTACCATGTTCATCAGTAAAGCTTACAATATCCACATGTGAAATGAAGTTACTCACAGGAGCGGAGTTCTTAACAGGCCATCTTGGATTATAAGGCCCCTTTCACAATTAGCAAGTTATGAAGATGCCATAGTATCTCTATTCTCAAAGGGCTGTTTGGTTCGTGCTCTTAAAAAGTGATTCCCTGTCATTACAAGTCCCTGGCATTACATTCTTTGGAATTTTTTTATTTTCTGGAATGATTTATAGCTTAAACCAAACGCCCCCTAACACTTAATCGATTAGGCTGTAAATGGTACCTACTGACTCAATCTCTTCCACTCTAGCAAAAGTTGCTAGGTCTCAATTTGGCTTCCGTCTCTCTTTTTCTGCAATTTCTAGCACCGAGCAAGTGAACATCGATACCACTCGGCAGCATCTGCCAAGCTTCTCAAAAAAATAAAAAAATAAAAAATAAAATAGTAAGTGAACATTAGTCTCAAAACTCTGAAGAATGTTTACATCGAAATATTCATGTAGATGTAGTTCTACTTGGTTTTCAATTAAGGGTGAACTACAGAAAACTGAGTTTGTAATTTAAAGTTGTATTATAAATTTACAATTGTGATATTCTTTTGTGAAAATAAATTTTGAATGAATGACTCTTTCTATTTTATGCATTTATTCTAGAACAAAGAAATCGATGGTTCTTAGCTCTGAGATTTCAATTCTTTCTCGATTCTCACTTAATTAGGGTATTTGAAATTGACAGGAATAAGTGTCACATGTTGTCGTTGACAGGAATGAATTTTGTTAATCTCATAACCTGATCCAAGTTTGAGTACATAAATCAAATTTACAAGATTTTGATGTTAGATCTATATTTACAATTTAAATGGACATTTTGTTGAATAATATGAAAAGTGTAGTAATTTACCCTAAGTTGTAAATCTGGTGGAATACAAACCCTTATAATTGTTACTTTAAAATACAGTATATTTTTTTCCAATGAATAAATGAAGATGGAAGCACTTACCATTATAGCCAGAAATTTTCGTCTGATCTAACCAATGTTTTTATATGCGGGGAATTGGCTGAATTTTTTTTTATAAACCATCATTAAAATTTTGTATTTTACGAAACTAACATGATTACTTTTTTTTTACAAAAACCATAAGAACCGAAATGCCATTTCGGTCTGTTATTTTTTTTTTTATTCCGGATCAAAATAGCATTTCAGTCCGGTCCCCTTTTTTGATTTTCTGTGGTACTGGTACATTGTATCACATGAGTATCTTTCATTTTTTTTCCACTGATGTGCAAATTTCCCTTCCTCTTGTCTGACAGCTTTGTTTTGATGTTCATCTCATACAAACTTGATTTCTCTTTTTCTCTTTTTGTCACCTGCGACCAGTAGAGATGTCAAGCCTCGAACCTGACCAAAAGGCTAACCAAGCAGTGTAACCTGGTGTACCATCTCTTAAACAGTCTCTAGGATGCAACCAAGACTCTGTACCAGTGATCAACATGAGCCAAGTACATTAAGCACTTCACTAGACTGTTATTTTCAAAGTTCACATTTTCAAAAATACAAAACTGTTATTTTTCTGCATAATTTACCAGACTGCCCCTGCATTCAATCACCTGTTAAACATAGTTCTAAAACTCAAAAGTTTCTGAAATTTGGCATGTATTTATAATAGGATTTCCTCTACATTTTCATAAAAAGAACAAAAAATATGGTGTAGTAAATCTCTCTAAATTTGATTTTGAAGTTGGCTTGTCAATAAAATTAGATAATAAACAGTGCCTGATGTAATCCTTGAAATAAATTATGTAAAACTTTCCTAAAATCACACAAAAAATCAGGGAAACTCCTAAAACTTATACCAATATAACTGTATGCACTGCAGCAAGTCGCAATACAAAGGAAATCAAGTAGAGCTCTTACTGGCACCAAAACAGCACAAAAAATAGCAAATAGCACAAGCATAAAGCCAACTACACTTTAATATTCATTCTTTATTAGCATAACATTAAAAATTCTTACAAGCATACATCATACATTCCTTTTAAGTATTAATCACAAAGAGTACAACATACAATTACAAATGAAAATAACATCAAAGATTCAGCCCATCAGAAAATTAAACTAAAGTGATCGAACCATCTCCAAACATGCAAAAACTTAGCATTATCATTTTCTTTTTCTTTCCTTTAACATGATCTTCACCACCAAACTCAGTATTAAACTGTTACAACACAGATTCATGTTGCAACACTCATTTCATCATCTTCATCTCGTTATTTTCTTTTCTTTCAGCACAATCTCATGACCTCCAAACTAGCCATCCTACAAAACAAATTATAAGAAGAAACTTTAGTGCCACTTCAATAAGCTTCTCAAGAATATATGTCAGTCTCTCAAGAATAAGTACCCTTCAAAACAAACATAATAAAAATAAATGTCAGTCTCTCAAGAATAGCACGGAGAGGGGGAATAGCACAGAGGAGAGGGCCTTACCAATAGCAACGGGAATAGCACGACTTGTTCAACGGCACAACTCTAAACGCTGTTTCTGCTCCATGTGGCTTCCTTTTGTAACGGAGAGAGGGATAGTGCGAGGGAAGAGTGGTGCGGAGGTCGGGGAAGGGTGAGCGGGGGAGAGAGGCGATAAGGATTTGCACGGGCTGAAACCCGAGAGAGGTTTGGGCGGAGGACATGGCAAGGTCGGGAGGGGATCCGGGAGGGGATAAAAATTTGGGCGAAGAAAGACATAACAGAGAGAGGAGAGGGAGATCCAAACAGGGAAGAGGTACGGAGGTCGCAGAGAGACGATTTCAAAATTTCTGTCTCCGTTATTTCTCCTCAGCGCCTTCATCTTTTGCACGAATTTTAAAGTAATCAAACGTTGGAAAATACCATAGAAAAATTTGGAGAAGCAACGTGTTGGATGCTAGTCAATTCCTATATATATAAATAAGTATGTGATAATATGTTAGTCCGAATATACGAGTCCGGCTAGCGTCCAAACGTTTGGATAGATGGCTATATCCAAACAGTTTATTTTTGCGATTTCAAAGTCTCAAAAGTCGATCTGAAGCACTCAGCACGTTTGGAATATCAAAATGTGCTTGGAAACTAAATTTTACATTTTTTGAAATTTTTTTGCTATTTTTTTAGAATTTTTGAAAATCATTGTTTTGATATGGAAAAAAAATAATAAAAAATTCATCAAAACAACGATTTTCAAAAATTCTAAAAAAATAGCAAAAAAATTCCAAAAAATGTAAAATTTAGTTTCCAAGCACATTTTGATATTCCAAACATGTTGAGTGCTATCGACTTTTGAGACTTTGAAATCACAAAAATGAACCGTTTGGATAGGCCTCTATCCAAACGTTTGGACGCTAGCTGGACTCCGAATATACAGTAATAATATGAGGTAATAATATAGAGAACCACATAAAATTTTCTATACAGAATCCAATCACATACACATATGCAGCCGCATACACTAATCCAACCACATACATATATGCAGCCGCATACACTGCATTTTAATACAATCGATCTAACATCTTTGTTTATCCTAGCGAAGAGAGGCTTGCATATTTTATTGGACTGGTAATTAAAGATATGGAGTAATTAAAGACCAGTATGAATGCTCATTTACTGGTACATCCAAATTTGTGCTAGTGTACCTGCACCTTAATGTATCAGTAAACAGTAGCCATATCAATACACCAAGTAAAGAAAATTACCGTATTTTTATTTATAAAATTTCGAATAGTTCAAATTTTTTCTGGAACTTCTTTGATGTTGGTTATCTTGTAAACTCTTTTTTTTATAGTTATGTCTGACAAATATACTAAATATATTTAATTAATGTAGTTATAATAGCATGGACCGGAGAACCACCATATCGTTTAGTGATAAAGATAATATTGTTCTTCATGTAAAAAGTTACATGTTTGAAATCTTGATGGATGGTA
The DNA here is from genome assembly GCA_025461125.1 of Carex kokanica. Lineage (NCBI taxonomy): Eukaryota > Viridiplantae > Streptophyta > Magnoliopsida > Poales > Cyperaceae > Carex > Carex kokanica. The sequence goes on from JAJGRX010001263.1 coordinate 843,098, forward strand.
CATTGTGGATATTAAATAGTTTGTTAACTTGATTTTTAATCTTTATTTAAAATAGTAAACAAAATAGCACGGACGATACTAAAAGTAAATGATGATTAAAAAATTAAGCAGTGATTAAAAAAAATCAAGCAAATACTGTTTAAGTGGCACATGAATTTAAAAAAAATTGCGGTGCATTAAAAAAAAAAATGTACGGAAAGAGCATGAAAGTTGCATTACAAAATGAATTAAACAACCAAATTACATGAAGCACTTGAAATGGTGTAATTTTTTTTCTATGAAAATGCAACCAAACCTTGAGCGGTGGATTAATGTAACGAAGTGGTTAGGATTGATCATCTAGGTGAAGCGGAAGGTCAAGCACGTGCCAACATCACCCTCACGTGCGATTTATTTTTAGCAACATATATTTTGGTTGCAATTACAATGAATTTAGTAGCAAATACTTTTTTTTCGGAATTTTTGTTCGGTTGCAATAATTTGTTGCAAAAAGTCTATTTTAGAGTAGTGGTATAACCAGCTTCACGATTTCAGAAACTTGTTCATCATCTAACTATTTACACAACACAAGAATGATAATTCCGCATGATTAGTGAATGCCTTTTTCAAATATCAAAGACAAACGGTTATGGAATATTATATTCATCAGCTTAATTGCTACCATATATAATCAGTTAAATAGAAATTGGCGACATTATGATTAATCGTTTGTATGGCTCGTCTATATCCCCCATCATGTTACTACATATATAATACACCTCAATTTAGAAAAATATGAACCACAAGAAATGTAAAATTAATTAATACTAGTGAGGATTTAATACTAGTCCGGAACTGTAAACGAGCAACTCTATCCATAACTTCTAATCTTAAGGGTGGCCCCGTTAATTATGAAAGAATCAGATTTACTTTTGGTAGTGTAGAGTTTAATTAAGAAACTTCAAGATTTGCAAATAATTGTCTAACGACTCTATAATTTTAACTCAACAGTATGTTAAATTAATGTATCAGTCTGACGGCTCAATTCAAGCTATTCAACGGGCCGTCCAAAAATCGTCCAAACTTAGCCCATAAAATCCAAGCCGAGTTTCGGGCCCGACTCATTTATCAACTCGTCCAGTATCTTTTTCATTTATGATGGACAGCCCTGTCCAATTTAGCTGGCTGTATAATTTAGGACGTACGTTGTGCTCCAGGCGCATGAAACTTGATTTCGCTCCGTCCCGGCGTTGCCTCGCTTCGCCTCCAATTCCCTCTTTGTGCTTCCCATCTTCTCAAATCTCAACAATCCAATTGTATAACATTAATATTAGTCGAAAAGTTGAAATGCAACTGCGGATCTGAAGGGGATCTTTCTATTTTGTCGTTAAGTTTCTTTTATCGTCGGCGAGTGCCAATTAGCCATATGGCGCTTATGAAGTCTAGGAGGAAGGGATCGATCAGCGAGGACGATGTCTCTCTGATTCTTCAAAGGTATAGTCGATGCATTAACTGCTACCCATTAGTGTAGATTTTCATCTTGATTACATTCTTGTATTGTGCATTCGAGTTAGGGTTTAGGGTTTTTGGAGGAGAAACATATGGGTTGGGTGTCTTCTGAATTTCTCCATACTTTTTTGTCCTTGATTTCGAGGGGCTAAGCATTGTATGGGTTCTATTACTGTACAGCAGAGAGAATTTTGTTTTTGCTATCTATCAGGAAAGATATATTGAAAGGGGAAAATTTAGTTGGATAAAGTTCAATTAAATCCCAGATAAAAAAATTTATTGGTAGTAGTTATCAGCACGAGGCACTGGAATCCCTTTATATTTTGTCCATAACAGGTACCCAGCAACAATAGTGGTGACACTCTTGCAGGAAATCTCGCAAGTTGCATCTTGCGCACCAAAAATTGACTGGAAGAAACTTGTCGAAAGAACCACAACAGGAATTACATGTGCTCGCGAGTATCAGATGCTATGGCGACACCTGGCATATCGGGATAAGCTACTTGAAAAAATAGAAGAAAATGCAGAGCCCTTGGTTTGTTCCTTTATTTCTAGTCTCATTGATTTATGACACAGACAAAATTCTTTACTTGCCCATTCAATCTGATCCATTGTTAGTAATTTATTAAAATCAACAAATTCTTCTCAAATAACGGTAGGATGATGATAGTGATTTGGAATTTGAAGTAGAAGCTGTACCTAAACCTAATGAGGAAGGCTTATCAGAGGCCAAAGCTTGTGTCAAGGTATATATTTTTCCCCCAGTAGCTCATGATTTATATAAAATTCTTCCATTTTATTATTATAATTTGTTGCATTGAAATCATGATTGAAATGACTTTTTTTTAATCTTAATGAATTACCAGATTATATTGAATCCAACAGGCGCAGACCCTTCTTCAACCTACAACAACATCACAGCCAATGAGAACACGTCACGTGTCCCATTTGACAAACAACAGCCAACACGCACCTCTCGTGGCACCAACAACAATTGTCAATCCATAGATCAAAAGCCAAACCAACAATCTATAATGGGATCTTCTGTAGATGCTACTGATATAGCTGGTTCTGCTCCACCTAAGAAGAAAAGAAAACAATGGAGCAAAGAAGAGGATGCCGACATAATAGCATTGGTTCAAAAACATGGTGAAAATTGGGAGATTCTGAAAGATAATTTCAAATATGATAGAACACCACATCAGCTTTCTACTGTATGTCCTTCCACACCTAGACTTTGTTTTCTTTAAGTAGTAGGCAAAACGCCTACTAATTTTCATTAAAAGAAAGTTAAAATAAAAACAGAGATTTTCACAGTTGTATTATAAATTTTGGGGTTGTTCTTGTTATGGATTGAAGATTTCTGTTTTTGGATGTCAGAGATGGGTCTCAATTAAAAAGCGGCAGGGTCAAACCGGCCAGGGTACTGCGGCGAAACCAACCCCCTTAGAAGATTTGAAGAAGATGAATGCGACGTCTTTAGTTCAAATAGAACGACGACGCATGAACCCACTATTTGGTTTGTTTATAAACACTGTATTGTTTGATTTCTTGTTTTGTGGTTTGGGTGTGTGAAAACTGTGGTCTGGCTTAGAACGACGCATTAACCCACTATTTCCTTACTGAACCTGCTGTTAATGGTTGTTGTATTGGTGCCAATAGGTTAGCTGGGGTTTGGTTAAAGTGAGGTTTCCATAATTTTGTTATTTTCAATAGACAACCAGATCTGACCTTCATTATACTTAACCTTAGGAAAGTTTAATTTTTGTGTTTAATCCATAATTTAAATTTGCACAAACCATATGATAGCTTAAGATGGTCTAGGTTGTTGGTTCCAAGCTGGGGCGGCATGGGCTCAGTTCCCACCTTAAATTTTGGTTTACTACTCTGTTGATATATATGGTTCCAGCAGTCAACACTAACCAATTGGGTCATGATGTTTTAACCCAAATATGACACAACCTGACCTGTAGAATTTAACAAAGTTCAGAGCTGCAGCTGGAACCACATCGGGTTGGGTCAGCGACTGCCAGGGGTAGGTATTATTTATTGGGCTATTACCAATTCATTATAGGGGGAATTTCATGTATACACCTCTAAAACTTCGAAATTACGTATCTCCTCTAAACTTCATAATATCATATTTACCCTTCTAAATTTCAAGAACTCAAAAATTTCTTCAATTAATTGCCTTTTTATTAAAATCCATTTTAAATTTATAAAGTACCCATTTTTACCTTTTATATAAAATATCAAAGATGCAGCTTGTTTAAGAGAAATGTTTAGTCTTCTAATTGGCTGGTTGTGAGGGCAAATGACTCATTTCCTTACTTGAGATGCATGCACAAGCGTATACATAATGACAATGCTACAGAAATGAACAATTGACCCTCAAAAACCGATCAATTAAATTGCTGAACATTTTTCACTACATATTTTTATTTTTTTAATAAAGGGAAAACTGAGAACTTTATAAATTTTAAATGGGATTTAATAGAAACGGCAATAAATTGTAAGTTTTTTTAGATTTAGAAGGGTAAATATGATATTATGAAGTTTAAAGGGGGAAATACGTAATTTCAAAGTTTTTGAGGGGTATAGGGACCCCCTCTTAGTGATAACTAAAACAGGTAATTTTGCTCTAATAAGAACCCCAGAATACTAATTGCCAAACAAAAAGTTCAAATAACTTGACCTCCTCTCTCTCTCCCTCTCTAATACTTTACAGGAGCCAACAATGTCCGCTTACCTGCTCAGAACAATACTGGCAGCGTACCATCCAGCACAGTTTCAGAGGCAAGACCCACTTCCACTCTTATTAATCCCTCTTCCAATCCAAATCAAACCCTCAAATCTCTTCCAGCTGTCATCCCTAAACCCGCTAAACCGGTCCCGAAGAAACAAGCAACGATGGGCCCTCTACTTCAACCTCAACCCCAACCCCAGCCCCAACTCATAGGTTCAGTGGGCCCCTCGCCCCGCCCCATTTCAACACCCAGCCCCAATTCAATTCAGGCGGCAGCCTTTGCAGCTGGCGGACGCATTGCCACCCCTTCCACTGCCCGCTCCCTGCTAGAGGCTGCCAAATCAAAAAATGTCGTTCACATAAGATCTAGTGTTTCTCTCTCAAACAAACCCATTGCACATGCCACCATAAATCTTTCAATACGACCCTCCGGTTTGAGTGTACAAACTTTGAACCCAAATCAAAATTTAAATTCGATCCCAGGAAGTGGGGTGGCCCAAGTTTCGGCTCACCCAAAGAAGATTAAAAGTGTTGCAGCCAATGGTGATGAGTTTGAAATGGAGGTAACAGAGGCAGATGGCAAGAAAGATGTCTCAAAATTAAATGGAGACAATAAAACAACAATAAATAAGGAGAATTTGAAAGGTGAGGAGAAGAATGATTTGACTGGATTTCTGATTGGTGTTGAAAAACCAAATGGAGGCATTGTTTCAAGTAATGTAAAAGCAGTTGAAGTACCTGAGATACATAATAAAGAGAACCAGATTGTGGTTCAGACAGAGAGCAAGGACAAAACTGGTTTGTAGTGATTATGGTTCGATTATATTGTTTAAGGTTATAATAGAAAAGATTTATTGGTATGGTTTAGAACTTTATTTATCTTTACCTCTCTTGATATGTTGATGTGTACCTAAGTGTTATTTTATTTACTTAGTGTAAAGCTTGTATCTTTCTTGTTCTGCTCTTGTTAGGTTGATTTTTATTTGTGTGCAAAGAGGAAATAATTCCATTTCTAAGAGAAAGAATATCATTTTGGATACTATTTTGTTTTTTCTTGTTATTATTATTTATCTTTCTTTTGGTTGTTCCTGAATAATAGAAGAAGAAATAATCACCACTTCAGATCACTGGTGTGAATTTTTTTTACAGAACCACTGGTTTATCTGAGTAGATAAATATGTGGTGTTATATTTTACTGCAATGAGCAATTAATACAATGTCGATTTACAATTGTGAAAGATGATATAAAACAAGAAACACCAGCATCAAAACCAAACCATTTAAAACAACATTTTGTTTTGCCAAATGGATTTTGGATCAAATATGTAGAACCCTGAAATTCTACGCTAACCCGTGGTTTGTAGAATTGAGATCTGTCTACCCCAACCCGTGGTTTGTAGAATTGAGATCTGCTGAAATTCTGCAACGAGGTGTCGTTGATTTGGCGGAATTGGGGGTGACCGTTGGGGCATTTGAAATAGAAGAAGAAGAGAGACGGAGTGAGCTGTTAACAGGACTAAAGAGAGCAGAGACTGAAATTGGGCCCCAGACGATTGAAGCCATGACAGAACTGTTTAATGCATTACACAGTGACAAGTGGGTCCCAGAGAAGAAGTAATGGAGGTCTTATTGGGTGAATAACTGGAGAGAGCGCGACTCATCTCTTCCACGTGATCTCTTCGTGAGTTAGTTTGTTATGCCATATCAGCGCACGCTCGCTGACATGTCAGTTCGAAATTAATTAGGACAATTTACTTTACCAAATTACATTTTCTTTCAGTAAAATGATCGCCTATATAAAGGGATCAGATCTGTAGAACCATTTTTATGCTTTGATGTTATGAAAATTGTGATTTCTCGGTTGGAGAATCCATATTGTTGTTCTTGGTTATTTTACTATTTTTCTCAAATTACTTGTTCCTATTACTAGAAATCGATTCCAATCGATTTCTCCTGCATCTGAGATTCTAGCTCGTTGCTAATTCCAACCGGATTTCAGGAACCAGAAATCCCTCTCCCTGCGTCTATCTCTCTCCTGAAATCAAAATTTGAAATGGAGACTGGGCAGTGGTGATATCAATATTGGGAATATCTACAGATTTTCAGGGGTGTTTTGCAAACAAAGAAGATGGTGAATTGGTGATGATGAAAGAAAAATTTGAGTGTTTCTTGTTCTGCTCTCTGTAGGATGAAATGCACGTGTTACACTCTCAAGAGAGAAGGGTCTCATACTGTCATTTTAAATGATCCTTTCAATAATATTATATATAATGACAAATGCATTTTCGGAGTTGCTCTCTAGTACAATTTCTTGAGAGAAAAGGAGTGAGACATCTATCTATATATTTAATCTTGGATGGAGGTGTTACTGTAGAGCTACAGTACTGCTACAGTAACCCCTCTATTTTACTCCGTCTGATGCAGATTTCATGATCGAGATCTTTCTTTGCTTTCCGACCTCCAACGCCGCCTCCGCCCCTTTGTCTCTCTCTTTGCTCTCTCCGTCAAGTCAGCTTGCGCCTTCCTCTCTAAATCCTTCTCTACTTCCCTCAAGTCTGACCGTTTGTGTTCATTCTCTCTCTCAAGCGCATAGTGCGGTTTCTTGGTATCTATCTCTTGCTTAGTTTTTCTCTCTCAAGCGTACCTCTCTTTCTCCTCCCATTCTTCTTCCTCTCCTTCTCTAATGTCCACCGACCTTCTCCTCCTCTGCTGACTTCCTTCCACCCTTGAACACCTTTTCCTTCCCTTCTCCTTCTCTGCTCATCTTCCTACCTTGAAGGCAATCATCCATAAGGTAATGAATTAATTTTTATCTATAACTACCTTTAAAATTAGCAAAGTTGCTTCCATAATTTCAGTTAATAATTCAAGGAATAAGGTAATGGGGGCACATTGGGGTTTAATTGAAGTTAAATTGGTTGTAATTGAGCCTCTTTTAGGTTTATAATAAAAAGGTGGCCATACCACCGATTAATTAAATAAACAATTTCTGAGGTATGGATGTAAAAATTAATTTCGTGCAGAATCTGATTTTATGGTACGAAATTATCATTTGTGCAAGTTAGTTGTGGAAAAATGAACAACAAGATTGGAAAAAATTCTAATATTATTTCTAAGCTAATATTATTATCATCTTCTCTCAAGTAGGTTAGTTAAAGTTTGAAGTGGTGCAGATTGCTGAACTGATGGTAAATTCAACCTAAATCAGGATATTTGAATGCATATGTTAGATAATTTACAAATCAGTTTGATAATTTGATTTTCATTACTTATTTGGGGCAGGGACAATATGGTATTGATCAAGCAAATAGCAGAATGAAATACTATATATGTCTTCTCAAATTTTGTAGGGAATTGTACTTATTGTATTGACAGAATACCTGCTCTAAGGAACATACCAGCAAGGATCAAAGAATAGTAATTAACTTTTTATTTTCCAAGAATAATAGTTAATTAATGTGCATCAGAATGAGATGTTTGCTCAATACAACTAATAGTCTCATTGATAAAAGAAAAGTTGAGGGGAGTTTGATGGGTGTAAAAACTGTTTTGTTTTTAATAAGGTGTCAGTAATATTTGTTTTCACTTTTATCAAGAACAAAAATTAAAAATAAGGGCCATGTGTTAAGTGACTACAGTGAGCCTTAAGTTTCATTGATTTCTTTTTAGTTTCGCATTAATTATTGTCATATGGCACTATGTATCAATTTCAAAAGCTTATAATATAGTTTAGCGGTCTGCCCCATCTCCCACATTTAAAAAAATATATATTTTGCCTTAGTGTTTGACAGATGAAACTCTTTGAAAAGTTTTAGATTCTAAAGTTGTTATGTTCAGCTTATAGAATTTTCTTATATTCAATTTTTCAAATAATTAATTATGTCATTCATGCACTTAAGGTTCTTTGGGACTTTGGAGCTCAGATTTTTGGTGCATAAAGCTTTCTTGAGTTCAATACATTTTGCCCAAGGTATGCTCTTATCTTCTCGAAAGATTTAGATCAAAATTAAAACCTAATAGATCAACTTGCACACCGAGTCTTTTGAAAAATGGAGGCAGTAACCACTGTTACCTGATCTAGCAGTAAATATGCATTGGAGCACTTTTGCAAATTACACACACCATTTGGCGACACTGGCAGGGAACACCCAAAAAGTGAGTGCAATTTGGAAAGCGAGACCCAATGGAAGTCGAACCTCCCCGGTACCGGACAAGGAAATTCTTTAGAATTAGTAACGTGGACTGTTCTTTTAACTTTGCACGAATCTTAAAGGGAACCCCCTACAGTCAAAGAGGCATCAGATTGAGTTAGACCCAGCTCGGAGCTAATCTGGGCTGTAAAGTTGTGAGCTCCACTGTCCAATACTAGAGAGGATACTTATCCGACCCAATGGTAGGTTCATATGCAAGATATGTTTCTTTCTCTTAAAATATCTGCAAATAGACCCATTCTTTGGTTTGATTAGATGGACTCAGTCTATTATGTTATATATTGTTTCATTGTTATTTTATAATTGTAGGTGTTTTAAATTTTCAGGTCAAATGCATCACATTGTTCCAAATGATAATTATAACAGTAAATATATCAAATTGAATAAAAAGTGGAAAGAAATAAACAAATCTACTAAGAAGATTTAATTGTGATTGATCTATAAGGTGTTATGAATAAATTACTTTTTATTGTGTTGTGAACTCAGGTTATAAACACTCTTTGGGATGGGAGGCTTAAGTTTGTCTTTCTTCTTGCTTCTCACACAGAGGCCAAGCCCCTTCATGTCAAGGCCTTAGTTGTAAATAAATCTACTTTTAATTTGTTTGTATCCCAAAATTCCAAAGTTCTCCCAGTATGTATTAGTATGGTGATTCCATGGTACACATGTACATGAGACATGGATGGTGCGCATAAAAAAGTGATGGAGAAAGATGTCCGGCCTATGTATTTCGTATGCTTTATTGTATATTATGCACTACAGTTCCTTTTTTATATTTTTATCTCGATTATCGCCGCCGAAGCAAAGCGAGGCACTTCTTTTTTGATATTTAATCTAAGGATTGTAAATTTATTTATTAGATATTTAATCTGATAAATTCTAACAATGGATAGCTAATAGATTGGAGTTAAAGAAATTTTGAGGTTCTAAATTATCATATAATCGGAATTTCTCCTTTTTCTTTTAAATTTAAGAGATCTTTTCAACAGATCCTATCACTTCTTCTTTTTTTGCATTTTTTTCAGGAAACAGCAACAGTGTGAAACACCTGAAAAACAACCTATTTATTTGACAATTTTTTCAATTTAAAACACTTTCAATTGGTCTGGAACTTTGCATCGATCTCCTAACAAAAGCCATCGACCCGTGCTCATCATTTCATAATAAATAAAAGTTGTAAACGAGAATGGAAAAAAAAGAAAAGGAGAGTGAAATTTATCAACTTAAGTGTTGTTATTGATTTTGTTTCAAAAGTCGCTTTTGAGTAAAAAAATAAAATATTGTGGTCCTTTTAGTACATTTAAATTACAATATATTGTTTCTATTTTAAAAAAATTAAAAGAAATCATTTCATCTGACATGTTAAACAAAGAAAACTCTTATTTTTTTCGAAAATAGAAGGATCACAATATTTTCTGTATTTAACTAGAAGTGACTTTTGAACCGGGATCAATAACTTAGATTCAAAATATTTTTATTTTTTTTCAGTAACACACAAAGAAATATTTTAATTTTTCTTACAACAGCAAAAAATCCGGCCTAAAAAATATTGATCTGAGTTATTTGTTGCAGTGTTTCTAATAAATCAAATTATATAATATTCCATCTATTTTCAAAGAAATATATAAAATATTTCTAATATTTTAATACAAAAAATAAATAAATCATAACATTTTCAAATTAAATTAAAAACCACAAATCATTCAAACAGCTTCTGACAGAAACTGTGTAAATAAAAAAAATTATGTTATTCGGCCGTCGAGTTTTTCGGCAGCCCAGAAAAAAATTCAAGCGCCAAGTTTCCTGGGCATTTTTAAATTTTTTGAAAAATCGTAGGTATTTGTATTAATTTTTATTTAATATTGGATATTTTAAAATTTTCGGTCTATACTATGACACTTCCTTTGATTTTTTTATTTCATTTAAAAATTGTTTTGTACAATACTGAAACACATGATCTCACGAACAAGTATCCTCTCCAATGTGTAAAAGATTCCCTTCACTTTACGGTTTGAGATTTACTCTCAGCCGCTTTGAGATTTGGACTAGCGCAGGGGCAGTGTTATTATGCTTTGAGATTCGTACAAAGTTAAAAAGAATGGTCCGGATCCACTAATTCTAAAAGGTTCCCTTTTACGGTAAGATGTGAATTCTGATCTCACTGGAGTATAAGATCCGAATTTTTTATTAATATCCAAAAATTAAATAAAATTACCAAAAATGACCATGTCAGAACTGAAATTCGAAAAATACCCATTCCGGAAAAAAATTTTCCGAACTAAGCCTCTAACTTCGGAAATTTTTTTTCCGAAAATTCAATTGAAAAACCGGAAAAATTTTATCCGGATTCTAAGTCCGGAAAATTTTTTTCCGAAATTAGGCCAAATTTTCGGAAAAAATTTTTCCGAACTAAGTTTCCGGAAAAATTTAATCCGGTTTTAGATTGAATTTTCGGAAAAATTTTATCCGGTTTTGTACCGAATTCGATTATAAATACTGAGCTCGCTTTCAATTTAACTCGCAGCTCTCTCGCTCTCTCCGTAAGTTTTTTTTAATTATTTAAATTTATAATTATTTATTTGTTAATTATTTAAAATATTTAAATTAATTAAAATAATTTTAAAAATTTCAGAATAGTGTAGAATAATTTAGAAATTATCAAAATAGTCTAGAAAATTTTAAAATGATTTCGAATTGTTTTAGGAACCTCTTTCATTTTTGGATCTCTTCCGGAGCTCTGAATGTCTGATTGATCCGATTTTCGATTCAGGTTATTTTTATTTTTTTTATTTTAATTTATATTATAATTAATTAGTTCATTTCAAATATTTTTTTTATTTTTTGGAATATTGTCCAAATAATTTTGAATTTTTTAGAATATTCCAAAATGGTTTAGAATAATTTATAAAATTTCAAATTTTTTTAGAATATTGCTAAATTAATTTAAAAAAATTCAAAATGGTGTAGAATAATTTAGAAATTATCAAAATGGTATAGAAAAATTTTGAAAATTTTAAAATGATTTAGAATTGTTTCAGGAACCTCTTTCATTTTTGGATCCCTTCTGGAGCTATGACTGTCTGATTGATCCGATCTTCGATTCAGGTTGATTTTTTTTTTAAATTTATATTATAATTAATTAGTTCATTCCAAATATTTTTTTATTTTTTGGAATATTGTCCAAATAATTTAGAATTTTTTATCATATTCCAAAATGGTTTAGAATAATATATAAAATTCCCAAAAAAATTAGAATTTTTTTCTATTAATTTAAAAAATTCCAAAATGATGTAGAATAATTTAGGAATATTAGAAATGGTATTGAATAATTTAGAAAATTATGAAATGGTTATGAAATAATTTTGAGAGGTCCGGACAATTTGTAATTACTTATATGTTGTTCTTTTTTAAATTGCCAGACCAATCGAACTGAAAATGACAACTATTTATGTGAAGATTTTTAATGGAGGAGAAATCAAATACAATAATGACGGGGTCTTTTACAGTACCCGAGCTAAATACTCATTACCGCTAACCGTCAACCACAGCTTTGATTATCTTCGGAATGAGATTTATAAATTTGTTGGGTATAATGCTAGTCAAGCAAATCTAGAAATCCAAGCCAGGTTTAATATGTCTACCGATGGGGGACGTGACCATCAATTAGTACCGGTAATGGACCAACAATCGTTCGAAATGGTTTTAGAAATTGTGTCGTCTTTTGCACAAAGGTTACCGGTTCTGGAGTTGTATGTAGAATTGGAACCGAACCATACCAGACAGATTCCTGAACCTCGATCCCGACCCAGTACCAGTCAGAATCATGTGGATCCCAACCCAATACCAGTTAGATCCCGCCTTAGTACCGGTCGGCACTCTATGGATGTACAGAGACCCCGACTCAGTATCGGTAGCAACTCTGTGGATCTACCAGTTAGACCTCTACCCAGTACCGGTCGGAACTCTGTGGATCTACCAAGCACATCACGACCCAGTACCAGTCGGGCCCGTAGACAGCTACGTGATTATTCGCATGCCCCTGTTGATGCAATTGATTCTGACAGTTTGGAGAGTGGAGATGAGAGGCTCTCAGGTGAGTCATCGGGTTCCGACGATGATATTGAACTGCTCAGCCAGCCACAATCACGGTCCCGTGAAGCACAGTACCCGATAACTGGTCGGGAAAATATGACACATCCGGTTGATAGTTTCAATGACATATCCGGGTTTAGGCCTGCGGATGTCGATTTTTTCGGCAGGTCAAACAAAACATTCGATAATCCATTGGCTAGGGGTGTAGTATATCAGTCGAGTAGTGAATGCATCCATTGGCTCCCCTCCGGAATCTCTATGCCGAACCCCTGCGACTGCAAATGCGGCATCTCGTGCATCGATGATCGCGGCATCTCGTGCATCGATGATGACGGCATCTCGTGCATCGATGATCGCGGCATCTCGTGCATCGATGATCGCGGCATCTCGTGCATCGATGATGATCGCGGCATCTCGTGCATCGATGATGATCGCGGCATGCCGTACCCCTGTGCCTTTAATTCATACACAGTTTTTTAACTATAAACTAAATTTGAAATCAGCTTCTAGTAATTTGAATTCATACCTGTCCGGCGTCTGCATGTGCTGGTGGAGTAACCTGATCGAACTGTCCTGGCAAAATATAACTTCTCCATTGAGAGCCATCATACAACCAACCCTGCACTGGATCTGGGCCTTCGAATACAGGTGCCGCTGGGAATGGCTCCGTTCCCAGCGGCGCACTCTCGGTGGATGAAATGTCTTCCCAATTAGGTGGGACCCCCGACTCATCCAACATGGCACGCGCACGGTCTCCGTAACCATTATCACTGCAAAGTCGACTACCTAGCCTCATTTTCCCCTTGCCAATTGCACGGAGACCCTTGGTGAAGAATGTTTTTGTGCCATGTGCCAACTCTCCAATCCCACGCAATGCCTGTACACATGGTCGAAATATAAGAAATGATATGTAATAAGTGTTTTATAAATTCCAGAGTTAGAAATATTTACATTTCGAACAAATGTCGATCCGCTGGGAACGTATCCGGACTTCGAATGCTCGTCTCTATGAACCGGAATATTGCGATCCATTCCGAACACGTGCTGACCAAACAGGAAGACAGATGCCATGCCATTCTTCTGGTACCATGTTCGATATTTTACAATGTCACTCGGATCCCTATGATTACAAAATAAGTAAATGTTTACCTCCTTCGACGCCTGAGATACCCTATGATTGCCGTGAGCTATCCACAACAAAGGGCTAAATGTATGCTTCAGTACTAAGTCTGCCATACTACAAAATTCGAACAATATTCTAAATTATCTTTAATTTTTCTAAATTATTCTAGACCATTCTGCTATTTTCTAAATAATACTGGACCATTCTGATATTTTCTAAGTTACTCTGAACCATTTTGGTATTTTCTAAAATATTCAGGGCCATTTTGGAAGGTTCTGACAAATTCTAAATTATTCGGACAATATTCTAAATTATTTAAAATAAACTAATTAATTGTATTATAAATTAAAATTATAATAAAAAAAGTTAAAAAAAACCTCAATCGAAGAGCCGAGTGATCAGACAGTCAGAGCTCCGAAAGGGATCCGAGAAAAAAAGAGGTTCCTGAAAAAATTCTAAATCATTTCAGACTATTCTGGACTATTCTGGTATTTTCTAAGTTATTCTGGACTATTCTGGTATTTTCTAAACTATTCTGGACTATTCTGGTATTTTTTAAACTATTCTGGACTATTCTGGTATTTTTTAAACTATTCTGGACTATTCTGGTATTTTCTAAACTATTCTGGACTATTCTGTAATTTTCTAAACTATTCTGGACTATTCTGTAATTTTTCAAACTATTCTGGACTATTCTGGTATTTTTTAAACTATTCTGGACTATTCTGGTATTTTCTAAACTATTCTGGACTATTCTGGTATTTTTTAAACTATTCTGGACTATTCTGGTATTTTTTAAACTATTCTGGACTATTCTGGTATTTTTTAAACTATTCTGGAATTTTCTAAACTATTCTGGACTATTATGGTATTTTCTAAACTATTCTGGACTATTCTGTAATTTTCTAAAATATTCTGGACTATTCTGGTATTTTTTAAACTATTCTGGACTATTCTGGTATTTTTTAAACTATTCTGGACTATTCTGGTATTTTCTAAACTATTCTGGACTATTCTGGTATTTTCTAAACTATTCTGGACTATTCTGGTATTTTTTAAACTATTCTGGACTATTCTGGTATTTTCTAAACTATTTTGGACTATTCTGTAATTTTTTAAATTATTCTGGACTATTCTGATATTTTTTAAACTATTCTGGACCATTCTATAAATTTTAAATTATTCTGGACTATTCTACAAATTTTAAACTATTTAAACTAAATAATTAAATAATATAAAAAAAAAAAAAAAAAAATTTACCTCGGGCCGGCTGCGGGCTGCTGCGCTGGGAGGGAGGAGAGGCACCGAAATAGGCTGGGCTGGGTCGGATTTTATAGGGCTTAGTTCGGATAAAAATTTTCCGAACTTAGAGTTCGGAAAATTTTTTTCCGGAATTGGAAGCTTAGTTCGGAAATATTTTTTCCGGAAATAGAGAGCTAAGTTCGGAAAAAAAATTTCCGAAGTTAGAGGCTTAGTTCGGAAAAAAAATTTCCGGAATGGGTATTTTTCGAATTTCAGATCTGACATGGTCATTTTTGGTAATTTTATTTAATTTTTGGATATTAATAAAAAATTCGGGTATAAGATGGTGGTAAATCCGATGGAATGCCATTTGGAATTTGTTTTTGTACGTTGGCCCTTGTTTTTTTTCTTTTATCTTATAGCATTCAATATCAAGTCTTTTAAGCTGCTTTTATCTGTTTTAACTATTTTTTTTTTCTTACTTTGTGGTACTTCTCTCCAAATCCATATTTCGAGGAGGAACACGATTGCTGCAAAAGATGAAAGTGAAAATCCTTAATTGGTTGCACTAAGAATAGCACTATTTTTAGAATAGCATTGCTATTCGGAACAAGAACAATCCAAACGAGAAATAGAGCTATTCGGAATAGGGAGAATAGGGCTATTCTCTATTCTTACAAAAACATGGAATAGCATTTGTTAGTTTCAATATTAATACTAATCTAATATTTAAACTAATATTATATTACATTTAATATTTAAATTAATATTATATATTATATTATATTTAATCTAATATTTTATTTAATACTAATCTAATATTTAAAATAATATTGTATTACATTTAATATTTAAATTAATATTATATTATATTTAATCTAATCTAATATTATATTATATTATATTTAATCTAATATTATATTATATTTAATCTAATATTATATTATATTATATTATATTTAATCTAATATTTATATTTAATCTAATATTTTATTTAATACTAATCTAATATTTAAAATAATATTATATTACATTTAATAATTAAATTAATATTATATTGTATTATATTTAAACTAATATTATATTACATTTAATCTAATATTTTATTTAATACTAATCTAATATTTAAAATAATATTATATTACATTTAATATTAAACTAATATTATATTACATTTAATATTTAAATTAATATTATATTACATTTAATATTTAAAATAATACTATATTACATTTAATATTTAAACTAATATTATATTATATTTAATCTAATATTTTATTTAATACTAATCTAATTTTTAAAATAATATTATATTACATTTAATATTTAAACTAATATTATATTACATTTAATCTAATATTTTATTTAATATTAATCTAATTTTTAAACTAATATTATATTACATTTAATATTTAAACTAATATTATATTACATTTAATATTTAAACTAATATTATATTACATTTAATCTAATATTTTATTTAATACTAATCTAATATTTAAATTAATATTATATTACATTTAACATGTAACCTAATATTATATTATATTTAATATCTAAACTAATATTATATTATATTTAATATAATATTTTATTTAATACTAATTAATATTTAAAATAAGATTATATTACATTTAATATTTAAATTAATATCATATTGTATTATATTTAATCTAACACATAAATTATTACTTTATTCATTTCCTCCAAACTCTATTCCAAATATGCAATCCAAACAACTTTTTCACTATTCCGAATAGCTTGAGTTAGCACTGTTCTTAAACAGTAGCTATTCTTATTTACTATTCTAAACAGTAGCTATTCTAGCTATTCTAGAGTTCATCCAAACGTACCCTTAAGTAGTTTGTCCGCCAATTAATTGGAAGGAGGGAAAGCCAATTAATTTGGCAAAGAGAAGAAGGTTTTGTACTCACTGTCATTTGCTTAATTTATATTCATGATCTGAATTGTGGATCTAATTTACATTGTTAACCTTATTTTTTATTTTTGTAATGCAGTTTTTTTCGATTGGTTTAGTGAGGATATTGTGCCGAAGGATTTTGGATTGCTGGATGAGGTATGCATCAATGAAAAGGTCATGGAAACATTTCGATATATATTTTGTTTCAAAATGATTTTACATCTGAATTTTTATGTGTAGATTGCTGATTGCTGAATCAATACGGGATGATCTGTGGAAGGACCCTTTCAAATATTATACATATGTTAGTCTTACTGTCTCAAATAATTAATGTTCTATTCCAGTTATTAATTTTGTCCCATTTATGTAATTTATATACTCCTGTTTGATTTCTAATAAATGCGTTATGACTGTGTAGTTTGACTACACTATGGGTGTGTGCACTATGAAGAGGTGTGCACCGACTTAAAATTTAATTTTTCTAGCTTTATGTTCTATTTTAAAGAGGTGGTATCAATTACAGGCAGTTCCACTCGACCTTGAAACCAATACATTCACATGTTACATGAATAATCCTACACTACTAGAAATTTTCCAAAGCAGATCGGACCATTACCTCCCAACCACCCAACTATCCATTGCAAAAATGTCCCAAAAATAGGGTTAGTATAATGCGCTCATAACGTGAAGGAGAATATGTGAAGTGACATACAGATATACGATTATCTTGTACATTGCATTTTATTGGTTTGTGTTTGTGTTTGTGTAAATGCATTATGCATGATTGCATGGAAGGTCGCGTCGATGCCTCGTCTGGAGAAAACTAACCAACAGCATGAAATAGTGTATAGCACGGTTATAATATTTGAATTTTAACATGATCTGTGTTCTGTTATTTTGCTTTTCTTTTCTGAATGGCTTGTATATTTTGTGGGGTATACCTAGCAGGTCAGCAGGA
The DNA here is from genome assembly GCA_025461125.1 of Carex kokanica. Lineage (NCBI taxonomy): Eukaryota > Viridiplantae > Streptophyta > Magnoliopsida > Poales > Cyperaceae > Carex > Carex kokanica. The sequence continues at coordinate 860,879 of JAJGRX010001263.1, forward strand.
TCTTTTTACCCAAATCGATCCCTTAATTTGTTCTATTTTAAAATAAGCCGCTACCCCCGCAAGATAAACTTTTTTATTCCTGCTTTTATGTCACTTCCAAACATTTAATCATTAGTTCAGATATTTAAAATTTTCAAATTATAATACGTCTCCTGCAATCGTACCCAAAAGATCATCCATACTGGCAACTTTTATAATATATAAAACATAATATATCTGTTACTGAAAAAAAAACATATGTCGAAACAAAATATAAGATTGAATAATTTCAACAAAAATTAAATTAATTTCAGGTAAATTACCACACTTTTCATATTATTCAACTACAAGTTCATTTAAATTTTAAATATAGCTCTAACATCAAAATCTTGTATTTGATTTGTGTACTTAAACTTGGATCAGATTATGAGATTAATTGATAAAATCTCATTCCTGTCAACGGCAACAAGAAACACTGACACCTCTATTCAAATTAGCACTATTAAATTTTAAATAAATCTAATTTAGTGAGAATTAAGAACCATCGATTTCTTTGTTCTACAAGAAATGCATAAAATAAAAAGAATCATTCATTCAATAATTATTTTCAAAAATTTATGTCACAAGACTCAGTTTTCTTTAGTACACCCTTAATTGAAAACCAGGTATAACTACATCTACATGAATATTTTGATTTAAACATTCTTCTGAGTTTTGAGACTAAATATTCACTTAATTAATTAGTTGTAGAAATTGCAAAAAGTAATTGCGATTTAACAACTTTTGCTACACGACAAAAAGAAGGCTATATTAGAAATATTGAAATAGTCTGAAAATCTGAGTAATTTTAATTTTTTATTTGATAAAAAAATGTATAATTTCAAATTATTTTTAACATAATTTAAACTAAAATAAAAAAAATGCTCTCTATAAGGCTGCAGTACTAATTGTCGCACCACACCCATGAAAGCACAGTGCCACAGATAAATCTGATTCCTTCTAAATGAAATCACTGAACCAGAATGAGCCGCGCACACATCTGTAAAATTTAATTAATTGCCAAATGCCAACTCTATTTAGATGTAATTTAGATCGATGAAAATATGTATTTTGACCAACTATATTTTTTGGATTAAATTTTGATGAAAACTCTATCAGTGATGAGAAGCAAAATTTATTTCATACAGAAAAAAAAAATTAGCAGTTTCTCTGTATTATTTTAGTTCAATAGTATAATTAGAGATCTAACTTTTAAGTGCTGTGATTCCAGCAATTGCACTCGGATATTTTTTTTTTAGTTTCATATTTTGAATTTTTAGTTTTATTTAACATTGATTTAGTTATTGAGATTAAAGAACGATATTATAGACACAAAACTTACATGCTTCGTTTTATTGTCTGCTGGCTTGAGCAATTTATAGAAAAAAAAAACAAGAATGATAATCAGCAAACACAAAACCACCCTGGAGGGGTCTTAAAAAACGAAGCAAGAGAAATTATTTTAATATTTTTTTTTAGTTTACCTGAAGGGGATGACGCTAATTCAGTCATAGACATATGGTAGTACTAGTCAAGGGCAGAACCAGAGTATTTCAAGGGAGCAGCTGCCTCCCTTGAATTTTGAGTTTTAATAGAGATTTATCGGTTCTGATCAATTTTGCTCTCTCTTAGAAAAAAAAATTTACTCTCCTCTGAACGTTTGATTTGTGATTCAGGTTAATTTAGGATTAAAATTGAAATAAATTTGTTGAATTTTGATTAGTAATTAGAATTATAAGTCAGAGCATCGGAAATTACAAGTCAAAGCATTGAAAAATATAAGTTAAAGTATTGTTTTTTATCGAGTACCCAATTAGTTAATGGATTTAAATCCGATTAAGTATTTAAACCTGATTCAATATTTTTTTGCTCCCCTGACGAAAATCCTGGGTCCGCCTCTGGTACTGGTTGGTTCATCTCGCATGTTTGATTAAAGCAATTGGGTGTAGGTTTTTTCTAAAAAAAAAAAAATGGTTCTCATATTGTTGGAATGTTTCATAATTCTGAAACACGTTATTTTCAAAAAAAAATTAAATAGATTCAGATTTTTAGACCCTCTATTTCTTATGTATATCCTCAAAAATTCATTATTCAATCAGATCAAAATAAAAATTCAAATTATACAAAAGTCTAAATATTCAAATTATAAAAAGGTCTGATTACTTGATAACTCAAATTTTATGATTTTTCAATGGAATTACAGTGGCGGTTCTAAATCACCCGCAACGCACGCAAGATCGAAATTTCAATCGATAAATTCTTTTATTTATTTATTTTCTCTTTTTTCTTTTTACATTTTTTCTTTGGCTTTATTCTCTCTTTTTTCTAATGAGAGAGAGTTTAAGAAAGAGTTTATATAGTGAAACAGGTCGGTTAAAAAATTAGTACGGTAGTTGGCTGGGTGAACAAGCACAGTGGCATGTGGCATGCCCACGTTTTTTCCTTTTTTTTTAATTTTGCATTTTTGTTTTCTTTGCATTAATCATCAAGTTTTTAATTATTCAAAAATTAGTTCACCAATTTATAATTTAAGTCTAACCTTTCCTAATATTGCAAATTGATCAAAAATAAATTATTACAATGATCAAAATTGCATTAACTTTGGTCTTAGTCTGTAGAAATCACTCTCATAACAAAAATTCATTTTTTTTTTGTGAATAACAGAGGAAAAATTCACCGACTTTTATTAAAAGTCAACATTACTAAATGTCGGTACATGAAAGTAGTACCTACATCTAACACAATATATAACAGTAGCAACTGCATAAGCTGCAATATTACATCAATATGCAAGCAAATTTAAGGCTAATAACAGATGCCAAACTAAGCAACAACTATCAAAAACAAAAGCATAGTATCACAAAGTACTAACAGAAGTAACATGAGCATTAGTAAATCAAAACAGCCCAAGAACAATCAAAACAATAGCACTATCATAGCAAACAGGACTTACATGGGTCACTTAGAGTCATCCTCATTGGGTAGGACATCTTCTCAAGACATTAGACGGAGGATATTGCTACTATCCTCTAGTTCCATAATGATCCCCATAAAATCTCTAATGAAGTCGTCCGACTCCGCCATAGCTAAGAGGAGGCCTAGCTCCAGAGGAAAAGTCTGTAAATCATGTACTAGGCTGACTTGTGCTTGCAAGTCCTTAACATCATAAGGCTATACATGAGTCAGGTTTAAAAAATCAGTTTTAGACCTGGACTTATACCCAAAAAAAGGGCCAATAGTATCTTAGTTCCTAAAGCCTGAAAAGACAAAGGGTTAGTGTATGTAAAGATAATTTTATTTCTTTCTAACTACTTCGACCAAATTACAGCACCTCTTACTAACTCTATTAATAATCGATCCTTAAAACGGATAGGCAAAAATTCATTTTCTAATATTTTATTTTTTCAGACAAATAATTCAAATTATATTTTCAACGACCAATTAATTTAAACGATAATTTAAGTTGCCAAACAACGTATAAATATGAGGAGTACAATGAAAACCCTCTTTTAATTCAAAGTACACGTGGGATGAAGATTTCAAATCATCATTTTACCAATTGGGTAAACGATTATTCCTTTTTATATCATAAAATAGCTGTGAGGACAAAAAGGGTTCTATGGTGTAGTGGTTAGCACTCCAGACTTTGAATCTGGCGACCTGGGTTCGAATCCCGGTAGGACCTTCTCTTTTAAATTAGAACTTTTATTAGGTCATATAGTTGGAGTTGGCAAATAGGTCCAATACTTTTGGAGGGAACTCGAGTATAAATTTAGAGCCCAATAAAAAGTAAAGTGTTTATTTTCAAAATTTTAATTGGCGTACAAGACGGACTTTATAATTTACAATATATAGACATGTTAGTTGTTACTCGTGGAAAAATAAACATCATTTATTTGTATTTGTCGTTGGACTTAAATTTTTAAATATTAATGCAAAAATAGTGAGACTAGCAACTCATGTTTTTTTTTTCTTTCTTGAGGTAAAATAACATTTCAAGTTTAACTCAAATGAGGTTTTTGAAATTTTTAAATGGACTTTTTTAATGTACATTTTTTTTTAGTAACCAGTTGCAGATGATAGTCATGGTCAAGCCACCAATCTATTTAATATCCACAAGAATTCTCCTATTAATATATATTTTTATATTTGACAGATGAGTAGAGCTAAGGTGCTCTTAAGCTCACCAAGCTTTCCGTGAGCTTAACTCAAAAACTTATCAATCCGACTTCAAACGACATTTCCAAACCGTTAGATGTTCAATCTATATTAAAATGTGCTTGGAGAACAAATTTTACATTTTTTGAAATTTTTTTACTATTTATTAAGCCGGTTTGAAAACCGCTGTTTTCTAATGGTGCAGATTTTTAATAAAAACAGCAGTTTTCAAACCGGCTTAATAAATAGTAAAAAAATTTCAAAAAATGTAAAATTTGTTCTCCAAGCACATTTTAATATAGATTGAACATCTAACGGTTTGAAAATGTCGTTTGAAGTCGGATTGATAGGTTTTTGAGTTAAGCTCACGGAAAGCTTGGTGAGCTTAAGAGCACCTTAGCTCTACTCTTGACAGATTGTTGGATACTTCAAAAGGCCCAACCAACATCGTTAAAAGAGTGCATCTCTTGCAATACATGAGGGAATGAGACTAGTTTTCAATCGAGTTAAATTTGAATGGGCATGCCTTAGACGTACAAAGCTTTTTTAAGATTCGTGTCAAATTAAAATGTACGGTTTGGATCTCACTCTACGCCCTACGGTACCTCATTTGATCTGAAATCTTATTAGGAGTAGAGGTGCTACTTTTATCCGATTACCCGGATCCGACCCGGAACCGACCCGGATCCGGTTAATTTGGGTAGGGTATGGTTTAAAAAATATAACCGGTTAAATTATGGGTACGGTTATAAAATTAATAATTTAATATCCGATCCGAATCCGAACCGGAACCGATATTGTAATGGATAGGATATGGGTTTGATTTAGTTATCCGATCCATAACCGAACCCGACCCGATACCCATATAAATACCCGATAAAACATATATGAATAACTATAAAAATACAATTTTACATATAATCAAATCAACAAATATCACGCCAGTAATCACATTTTGCATATTAATTTTTTGAATAAAATTTATTGCTTTGAATATATCCTTCAATATCTGCCTTATATATCCTCCTCGTAATCATGAAAATTTATTACTCTGATTGATATGTCATTTGCAATAAATCTCATTGAAATCAAATATTTGCCATAAATTTAATTCTCTATTCAAACATATTAGTATTAATATTCCATTCATGGATTTTTTTAATCATAGAAAAGGAAATCACCATCTCTAATATTTTACTTTCTAAAAATTATATATATTGTTCAATATTTTGATTTTCAAAAGTTATTTATCTCCAGCCTCCTGAATTCAAAAGCTATTAACAAAAAACAAAAAACTTTCGAATATTTTTTGTTACACCATGAGTACTCCAAACAATCAACAATCAAATCCTAAAAATACTATCCAAGTTTCACAAAATATTATTGAAGGCTCTTAATGAGAAAAAAAAAATATCTGTAGTATGGGAGTTGTGACATATACCCGCTCCGGATCCGGAACCGCCCCATATCCGAACCGGACCCGATAATCCACAAACAAGTTATGGGTATCTATCTACCCGGAACCGAAAGACTGGACCCGAAATATCTACGGGTAAATAGGTATCCGGATCCAGACCCGACCCGATTTGAAACAAATAAGTATATGGATCGAAATTTGGACCCGAACACTTTTAGGGTACGGGTCCAAATATAATAGTATCCGGACCCGACCCGACCCGATAGCACCTCTAATTAGGAGTGCTTGAGTACAGATCCAAGAGTTTTACTCCAATAAAGAGTAATTCATTTAACCTCCAATACTTGATCGTAATTAAAAGAGGAATTATATTAGTTCCCACGTGAAAATTATAATTTGCTTATGAGACGCACTTTAAAATCGACAAACTTTATAGACATTACTCGCGGAAAAATAAAAGATCAATGATTTGCATTCGTTGGACTTCAAATTTAAAATAAATCATGGCAAGTCTTGTAACTCACCGAGATTTTTATTAATACCCTAAAAAAAAAAAAAAATAATAAAAATACCCTCATTTTGAAAAAAATTTGAAAAATGCCCTAACCGCCCCATGATGGGGCGGTTCACTCCCTCAACCAAACCGCCCCATCACTGGGCGGTTCACCCCCCATACCCAACCGCCCAATGATGGGGCGGTTCAAGCCCGAAATTTTTATTTCTCCCCAGCCCCCCTCTGGTCCCTTCCCCCCTCCCTCTAACCTACCCGCCCCCCCACCCTTCCTCCTACCCGACCCGACAGCCACCCCCCCGCCCCCCCCAGCCTAGCCCCGCCCAGCCCCGCCCACCCCCGGCCTCCCCTCTCCCCGGCCACCCTACCCCCGGCCTCCCATTCCCCGCCCCCTACCCGGTCTCTCCTCCTCTCTACCCGGCCGCCCATCCCCTCCCCCACCCCGCCACCACCACCCGACAGCCACCCGAACCAGCCCCCCCCCATCTCAGCCCCTCTCTCCCTCTCTCGGCCAAAGTCTTCACAAATATTTCGGAATTTAAATTACAATAATTAGGGTTCAATAATCACCAACACATTCACCTCATGTCCAAAATATAGGTGAAGAACAAGCAGATCCACGGCCCGCTTCTTCTACTCCAGCAATGGTCGTGGTCTCATTTGCCGGTATGTCGGCCAGTTCGTCCGTCTCTTGTCCCTTACTTGAGGAGACATGATGCCGAGAGGTGTCCCGCGTACGGTGCCATATGGGGCGATCGACACACGTACGAGAACACGGGCAGGGGGAGAACTGTGGGGATTTCATATGTCCGGAGTCAGCTCCAGATGCTTCACGAGAGCAGCGTCGAGTGGTTATATGTCTTTCGGAGGCTTTCTCGTGCAGGGTCGAGTGGTTATATGTCTTTCGGACCGATGCAGGCTCGCCAGGTAATTACTTACGAAACTAACATATTTAAAGCATTAAATGTTTATTTAGTTTTTCATAAAAAAATTAATAAATACACTTTGTGCAGATTCTTACCGGTATCAGAGGAGTGGCACACAGCTTGGTGTGCATGGCACGAGATGGTTGGCGAGCAGTGGGATGTACAATGCTCCAGCACACTGCTCCTATGGTGGAGGACTCCGGCTTTGACGGCCGCCTCGTTGGCATGTTGCATGACAGTGGGGAGAACATAAACTGGCACGAGATAGAGCCCACACCACTAGATCCGGATCAGCCGAGAGTCGCTATATACGGTGATGAGATGCCGCCACCTCCTCCAGGTAATTTGATTTTGTCGTACACAGTCATTTCTCGGTACAAAAACTATTCTAATTAATTTGTCTTCAATTATGCAGTGGATGAATCAGGTTGGGGTTTCCACGAATGGGTGTTGAATAACAATGCGTGGAGCGCTTACTACAATGAGTATGGAGTTCCGGTGCAGGTTGGACAGGTAGCAAAAATTTATTATTTATTCAACTTACTACTTATTTGTATGTAGCAAAACTAACATTGTTTCCATTAAGGGTGGAGCTCCCCCACGACATTCTACTCCGGAGTTCACTATGGATGACTTTATGGGAGATTATGCCGGGGATGAGAGACGGAGCCTCCACATGCCACGATATCCGGAGGCCAGACAGCACGATGATGAGGCTAGTGGGAGTGGAGCACAGCATGCAGATGCCTATGCATCTGCTATATTTGGCACACCGCCTCCTCCGCCTACGTATCCATCGACCTGGGAGCCATGGGAGGTGCCTACTATGCCGCCTATCCCACCACTGGTGGATGATCCGTGGGCCGAGGCGGATACAGCCACACAGGAGGAGGAGGTTCACGTCAGGCGTGTACAGCCGCCTAGGGACCGTCATCCACCTTGTAGGTTAGATCTCTCTGGTCGTCGCCCTCGCCCTCGACGTTAGGTTTTTTTTATGTTTTGTAGTTTGATAGGTTTCTACTATTATGTATTCGGTCTGGACTGTTTTGCATGAGTTGTGGACATTTATTTTACGTAGTTTGGATTTTTTTTTTTGACTTCCGATTTTGATTACATATTTTTTTGACTTCCGATTTAGATTACCTAAAACCTAATTTAATTTATAAACCCTAATTTAATTTTTATCACGTTAGCCAAATCGACAATCAGTACAACAGCCGTATAACCGCATCAAAACTCAACTCACTTTTATTGAAAATTACAATAAAAAAAATTAAGCACTTTCCTTCATTTTTATATAAAATCTACAATAAAAAAATATATATCAATATATATTTCCTTACAATAATATATATCTTAGTAAACCAAAATATATCTTAAACAATATATACATCTTACAAAAATATATACCAATATGTATTTCCTTATAAATATATATATCTTAAAAAATAAAAATATATCTTAACAATATATACATCTTACAAATATATATACATCACTATATACATTTCCTTATAAAAATATATAAAATCTGAAAAAAAAAAAAAAAAAAAACACAGAACCGCCCCACCTCTGGGCGGTTTTCTGGAGGAGGTGGACCGCCCAGAAATAGGGCGGTTTTCTACCATCAGTGGACCGCCCCATCATGGGGCGGTTAGGGCATTTTTAAAATTTTTTTAAAACTGAGGGCATTTTTAATATTTTTTTTTTTTTTAGGGTATTAATAAAAATCTCGGTGTAACTCATGCATTTTCTTTCTCAAGGATCCAAATCTGTTGAAATTCGAGATCATCAACAGTAACTCTGAAAATCTTTAAATGCCGAATCCAGCCATTGAATTATTTCGAGATGCATACACAGAAAAAAACAGTTGTTTCGAGATGCGTGCACAAAAAAAGTTAGACGGTTAGATCTCGAATTTCAGAAATTTCAGAATTATTGTTCATGGATGAGGGATTTTAGCTGATCTGAATTCCTTTCTCAGTGGCCCCATTAGCATGTCATTAGGTGATTCTGGTTTTGGTGCATTGGAAAGCATTTGTAGTAATTACACATCGACTCGACACAAAAATACAAATTGATACTTCATAAAATCGATTGATTATTTAGACCTCTCAGCAATATCATGTCATGTAGGATGCTCTTTTTGCTGCTGATCTGTATTTATCCAACGGCTGTGATGATTTTGCTTTAGTTTTTACTTTTTAACGTTGTAATAAATTTACGCATTGAATGCTGTTTTCAGGCCTACAATCTGTGGGGTTCTTATTTGTGCAATTAATCAAGGATGTATTATTGTTGAGACATAAATACTGGTGACACTTAATTCTTAGCGCCTCCACCATATGACAAAAATATAAAAAGATATAAAAATAGCCACAACATGAAGAATTCATATCACCTATTTTACCTCATTTTTTGAAATTGAATCCGGAATCCGGTCCGTTTGTTATGTACTAGACTTAAAAAGGTTCCGTGCATTGCAGATTTGATCGAATTAGTTCGGATTATGCTCGATGATTTGAATTGAATCTCAACCATAGTAACAAGATTCGCGAATTATATCCGAATAATTCATTTTCTAGGTGATGCTGAACCGAACGCCGAATTATTTGGTTGACTGAACTTTGACCAAATTATACCCGAATAATTTGCGAATTTTATGAACTTTTCCCGAATTTTACTAATTATTCATGAATTTTTCCCGAATTTTTCCCATAATATTTTTTTTTTAGTTTTTTTTTTTTGCTTCCTTGTAGGACTGAGATCTCTGATCCGGATTATTCCGAATTATTCCCGAATTATATCCGAATTATTTCCGAATCACGAATTTTTGATCTCGCCGAACCTTTTCTGAACAATTAAGTTGTCACTATGATCTCAACTAGTGCATTGCCTCAGAGGATCCGGGCTCCACCATGAAGACGTCTAAAAATTCTGAACCTAATTTTGTTTGTTTATTTTATAAGTTGAGCTGATGCCATATCTTTTAGAAAAGTGTCCCTGAATCATTATAAATTATGTAATATTGATAGCTGTAAGAAACTGTATGGCTACAATTCGTTATCCGCTAAATTGTAATAATTTAATACCTATCATTATATAAAGCAATTAATATTATCACAACGAAGCGCAGACGTGGTCCTAGTATTTTTATTTTAAATATCTTTATTGACCCGAGAAAGAATACATATGATATTTTTGATTTGGAAAAAGAATCACAAAATTTTGTCTACAAATTGAACGTATGTGTTTAATATGCATTTATAAATTGAATCTCAAGAAGCATAGAGACTCAGATGCCTATATAGATAAAACTTTATATGCATGTAATCGGCCAGAATTTTTTGAATGCTTGCGTTTTAATTCTAGGGAATAGTTTTCAACTTTTTCAAACGGGATATTTGATTTGAGTAGGGGTGTAAACTGCTTAGGTTGGTCGGATTTTGTGGGTTCGACGAATATTATTTTCTTTTAAGTAAGATAATAAATAACAATAAGATATAACTACAGATAAAAAATACAATATTAATAAAATTAAATTAAAAGATACCGCATTATTTATGTAATGGTATTGCTGTACTTATATATAAACAAATTTTCTTAAAAATAAATGTACAACAGTCAAAAAATCAATAACTAATAAATTAAATTATAAACCCGCAATTTCTTGACTCGAATCGATATGATCTAGTTTGGTCGGATTAATAAGGTTAAACCATCACAAAGATGTAATAAATGGGGTCAATTGACCTCATTAATTTTAATTTTTTTATGATTTATCTATATATTTTACATACAAATACATAAAAATACAGATAAATGTCATAGATATTGTAAACTAACTCATATATATTTTTTGTAAAAATAATTCCTTAATCTCCATAACTCAAAAATCTACCTCCGTCTCTGAATTAAACTAACATCCTTAGTTATTTCTGAAATCCGAATTGGAAATGAAAATATTAGATGATAGAATATACAAACTGTAGCAATGCTCTTTTCCTTGGAGAATTTTTTGCAAGTGTTATTTTTCTTTCTCAAATGCACGCTGACATATATTCAGTCATCCATATTCCTTTTGTGACCTTATTTCACACTTATACTATTAAATATGAATAAAATTTGTTTATGATAATATGAAACAAATAATTATTGATGCCATCATAAGTTAACTCATCTAGATAAGTAATTTAAGTGCATTAACTTATTCTACATTATTGTTAGCATCACTATTATCATTTCTTTATCATTATCATTGTTGTCGTCGTCGTTATTATTATTATTATTATTAACACAATTATTATTGTTATTTTTATTTTTAATTCTAAAAACTTTCAGTCGTAATTTTTGTTTTGTCTTCACATTAGTATGTCACCTATGTTAAATTTTTGTCATGTAAAAATGAATTTAGTTTATGTACATCTAGCCAGTTCGAAGAATGCGTAAGACGAAACAAACATCTATAATTTTAAATTATTTTATAATTGAAAAAAGTTTGCTAATTGTTATCAAATGTGTAAAATAAAATATGAAAATTAAGAGGTTCAATTTATTCCATTATAACTTTAATCCACAACCAAACAAAATTATTTTATATTATCATAACTTGGAATAAACAACTTATTCCATTATAACTTTAATCCACAATCAAATATAAACTTAGGTACTGGAATCTCCTGTGTAGTAATAGAATGCAGATTCTTCTAACTTTGATTCTAGCATTCTAATTTGTCCGAATGAAATGAATTTTTTGAAATACTTACACATTTATAGATTTGTATATTCCGCATTACATATAAAGAATAAAAACACAAGTTATGATATCAACCCTCCTCCTAGGGTATTCAAATAATTCAATTAATTTGATTTTATATTTTTATCCGATTGAAACTTATTTTGAACAGAATGGAAATGTAACATCTTTTAAATTATCTTTTAAATTGCTGCTGTTAATTTGTAGTGAAAAGGAGACGTCCATTCGTGATGTAAAACGGAGGTCAACCATTATCTTTCAGATCGTGTCCTTTTCTTCCCCAAGTCCCAATTGACCATCACCGTGCGATTTTTTTCATCTAATAGAAGAAAATAAATCGAAATTTTCTGCCCTCTCCTTCCTCGCCCCAATTTGTTGGATTGACAAATTCTAGGGTTCCACGTTTTAAGGATCAAATCGATCTAATTGCCAAGATGTCGACTACTTTCAGCGGAGATGAGACTGCCCCCTTCTTTGGATTCCTCGGAGCTGCGGCTGCCCTCGTCTTTTCCTGTATTTTGCCTCTCTCTTTTTTTCTACCTTTACTTCATTCTATTACTGCCTTTAAACCTTGCAATTTTCGTTAATTTGTGATTATGTTTGGTTAATTACCTGAGACAGGATACCAGACGCGAGTAATAAACTGTACCAGAGAATCGGAATTATCTTCAGGGGGGGATTGGTGTTTAAATTCATTTCGTTTTTTTTTTCTTGTTGTTTTGTACAGCTGAATTTCGGATCTATACCAATTTAATGGTATGAATACATCCTAAGCTGCAGTCATGAAAAGTGACTTTGAAATTTGAATCGAAGTATATACCAAAAAATATTAATTTGAAAAACAAAGCAATCTTTGTGGAGAAATATAGTCTATTATGACAGATCAGATCATAGCATTTTCACTGATGGAATGAGGCAGCAGGAATGGAGTGCGTATCCTCTGAGATATCTCATATTTTGCGTGACCGACGTGTCCAGTGCCTATTCGGGGATAGTACAGAGGGGCAATATTATTTGAGCTTTGAGATTTGTGCAGAACGTGTTTGAACGGTTGAGATTTTCCAAAAAAATCACGCAAAATATGAGATATCTCAGAGGATGCGAATTTGCAGGAATGCCTAGAGCTAACATTATTCTGCAGAGTACTTACCTATATATTCCGGACCAAACTCTAATGATCAAGTCTACTATTTCTTCCAAAAATTTCAGTAGGCTGTACTATTAAAAAAAAAAAAAATCACTGACCTCCTTATAGGTACATTACTGCAAGTATTATGCTTTTGTCAAGACTTTAATATTTAATTGATTGGTAGACGAAGTATCATTTTGTATTAGTTAGAAAAATAATTTGTGAAGATGTCCATATGGTGTGATTTTGAGAGAGGGGAAAAACATTTATCCTGTCGTATCTTGTGGAACTTGAATAGATAAAATATTAATGAAATGAAAGATGCAAAATGATCTGTTTTTGTAGGAGGAGCTCCTGTTGTATATTTTAAAAGTATGATGGGCGATGTATATGTAGCAAATGATAAGTTGAGTTATCTTCTCACAAAATAATTTCTTTATTTTAGGCATGGGGGCCGCATACGGTACAGCGAAAAGTGGAGTCGGAGTGGCTTCAATGGGTGTGATGCGACCCGAGCTGGTGATGAAATCGATTGTACCAGTTGTCATGGCTGGTGTGCTCGGTATTTATGGCCTCATCATAGCTGTCATTATCAGCACAGGCATTAACCCTAAGGCCAAGTCATACTACCTTTTTGATGGCTATGCACACCTCTCGTCTGGTCTTGCCTGTGGCCTTGCTGGTTTGTCGGCTGGTATGGCTATTGGTATTGTTGGCGACGCCGGTGTCAGGTTTGATTTTTTTTATTTTCTTATGTGATTTGAACTCTTTAAAGTCAAAAGCAACAAATTGCTCAAGGAATGTGCTTATGTGTTTGCCACTTTTTGCTAAATTTATATGATAATGAGAAGATAAGATATATTGGTTGCTAATCTTTGTAAACTTTGTCTATATCAGTTTGCATTTGTTTTTTGCTTTTTCTAATGAGTGTCAATCAGGGAAATGTCATATATGCACCTTAAATATATGACATTAGTAAATAATTACAGAATATATGCACCTGAAAAGAAGGGTCTAAAATTACTGAGATCATTCCCTTCCATTTATTTCTCCTTAAGGAGTGATAAAAAATAAGGTGTAATTTGGGTATCTGTTGAAGGGGGGTTTGCAGGGGTGTTACAATAGGATATTGTACATCTTTTGTAGCATAGTCCATACTATCTTGTTTTGTCGGGATACAACATTTTGACAGTTTTTAAGGTGAATGGGCAATTTAAAAGATGCTGGGGTGTACCGGGGCCCTTTAATAAAAAAAAAAAAGTAAATGGGTAATTTGTGCCTGATTACTGATAAAATAACTGAAGAAGAACCATTTGTAAGTATCAATTTGGTTACTAAGATCTTGGACAATGTTTATTAGGGACAACAGGAAAATATTTGGAATAACAAAATAGATTTTGATGAGATTCTATCATTGCCTGTACTGTTTTCAATTTCAAAATTCCACTTGGGTTTAAATTGAACTAGGTTGTTTGTGAAACAACAGGACTAGTTTTCAATTTTTATAGAAACACAAGTTGCCTTAGTATTAGCATTCGAGAATAGATTTCTACTTTTTTATTTTACTAATCATGTGCTGTAATTTTCAGGGCTAACGCACAGCAACCAAAACTGTTTGTGGGAATGATTCTGATCCTCATCTTTGCCGAAGCACTTGCTCTTTATGGCCTCATTGTCGGCATCATCCTCTCGTCCCGTGCCGGCCAATCTCGTGCCGACTAAAAATTCACCTCATTTTAAAGAGGGCCTTTTGTTGTCACTAAATGATGATGTTTTGTACAATGCTACCTTTCTGTTTTGTGTTTCTATATACTATTGTTTGTTCGCCTTGTCAGAGTGCAATGATGAGCTGTTAAAAAGCTTGAAGCTTTTTGTTGTTGCCGGCAACAGACCGAATGGTTATAAGAATTCTATGGTGTTTATTTGGGGAGGAATAAGATCTTTAGTTTCACGGTAGACGGATTAAATTAAATGAATGTAATCTATTCTGTTAATCTGTTATTGGCCTTGGCCTTTTTATTTTTATACAAGAGCATTATTTTAAGGCTGTTTGTTGGATTGCTTTTGGTGGACTAACATATCTTGCTTTTGGAGTTATAGTAATTTGGTTTGCTCGATGCTCGTTCCTTTCTTACCAAAAAAAATCTTTGTATTATGTGGTAATTTGCATAAGCATGATATTCTCTGAATGAAATCTATTGCTTGAAAATTAAACAATTGATTTCAAAATATGTGCTGGGTGACAATATCCTGAAGAATCTCATATTCATTTCGAACAAATTTAGGAGAAATACGTAGTAGTTTTTAGAGAGATATACACATGAAAATTTCCCAATTTGTGAAGAAACCGAGTCAAAAATCTCACACAAGGGACTGAATCCGAATTTGTGAAGAAACCAGGGGTGGTCTGAAGATAGAGAAGAAAATTTGTCACGGCGTGATCAGTCACGTCACGTAACGTCACGTTCACGTCACGTCATGTGTGTCGATTACGTGACGTGACTCATGTGTTGCGTGACGTGACTATTCGCGTGACGTGACTGTATTTAACAAAAATTATACGTCACGTCACGTCACGTAAACTAATCACGTCACGTCACGTTACGTTATAAAACATGTTTTGAGGACAAACTCTAGTAGTCCATATTCCTATTAGCACTATTAGGCTATGTTTCTATAGTATATTCATAGTATATTAAGACTTTTCTTTTGTGGCTGTTTGTAAAAACTATGTTTCTTAATTAAACGGGCTTAAATATCTTTTATCTAAAAAATTTGATAATTTTTAGAATATTATTTACTAGTTAATTTTTGCAACATTATTTACTTATTTTACAAATTTTATAATTTTCATATTTTTTGATATATTTTTTCTGAATTTTCAACAAGTTAAATTAAAATATATAAAAAGTTCAATGTGACTAATTTATGTCACGTCATATCACGTCACGTTATATCACGTCACGTGTAGTCACGGCGTGACTACGCGTGACGTGATCGTCTGCCACTATTTTGATCACATCACGTGAAAAAAAAATATTGATCACGTCACGTCACGTCACGTGACCAAATCACGACGTATTTGTCACGTCACGTCACGGCGTGTCACGTATTTCCTTCTCTATCTGAAGATTCATAAGATCAAATTTTGTGCCATATCTACCAAAATCCCAGGAAGCAAATCCGAATATTTACCGGTTTAGCACCTGTCCAAGCCATTACCGTCCGACTATACTCTTGGTTAACAGAAGTACAGAAAAAATACGCCTATTGCGGCGCCCAAAAGTAAAAGAGGAGAGAAGAAATAATCAAATATAGTAATCGAAACATGGCGGGGAAGGAGGAGGCGGCAAGCAGAGCGGAGATAAAGTGGAACGAGAAGGCGGAGAGATTCGAGACGGATGACAGGGAGGCGTTTCTGCAGTACCACCTGGTGCAGATCGGGGAGGGGAAAACCGCCATGGACATGGCGCACACCTTCGTTCCCCGTTCCAAGCGCGGCATGGGCCTCGCGGCCAAGCTCTGTGACGCCGCTTTTGTGCACGCTCGGAGCCTCTCGCTTCCCGTCATCCCCACCTGCTCTTACATCTGTGTACGTGTTGAGTTCGTCTCCCCATTTCGTTTCTGACATTGATAACTCCACGATTGAATTGCTTAACCGATCTTAATTTTGTTTCACTTTTCGTCAATTTTTACAGGATACTTATCTTCCTAAGAACCCGGCTTGGAGCTCTCTGGTTTACAAGGAAGAACTCAAATCATCTATGTGATAGACTGATAGTGATTCTATCTTGACATCTTGTAATGCGTGTATGTGAGAAAAGTGTTTTGGTTATTTCAGTTTGTAACAGAATAATGACAGAACTGCATTAAGCAGCTTGAAATATTTAGTTTCATGCTGGGATTACAGCTAGTATTTAGTTTGGAAAAGATGTATAAAAAATTGAATTGGTTCGATATTTGTCAGCAAATTATTGCCATTAGTCTCACCCAAATAATTGGTTCATTCTGATAAAAGCTGATACATTACAAGCTGTTCCTTCACATTGACAAGCACAACATATTTTACAATCAAATCATCTCTTGCAGCTTGATGTTACATGATACCTTAAAGATGAAAACAACATAAAGAGTCGCATAGAGGCCACCAATCACAAGAAATGATAGAACTAAAAAGAAAACAGTTTTATGTACAAATACAGCAAAGCATTACAAGGATCAACCAGGAACAAAGTAGTCCATCTTCTCCACTGGGAGATTCAACACCGATGTCTCAGCCTGAAACAATAACAAGGCAAAAGAAGAAAAAGAAACATATGTCAAAAATCCCAAAGCACCATAACATGTACATCCCACCAAAATCTTTGGCAATACATAGTTATATGCTCGTCAGATCAGAAGATCCAATGTACCAAAATACCTCAACTCTTTTTTTTTCTTCTCATTCTTTCTTTCTTTCAGCAAGTACATAAAATGCCCCTTGCACCAATTGATGCCGGATGTAGTATAGAAGAAAATTGCCTTCAACAATAAAACTAGATCTGAATATTTATATGATTATATGCCATACCTCCTCAAAGGGAACAAAAACAAAGGGAGTCATGCCACGGCTGTGCGACACAGCTGGCACGTCAGGGTCATGTGATTCATCCTCCTCCCATCCCTCAACTAAACTGAGAATATTGTCTCTGTTCTTCAATTCGTTCTTATCAACTCCAGTTGTTAGAATCTTCAACAAATCCAATCTATTGTTCGCTCCAACTACCGTCCCTCTCAATCTAAAGACAAAATTCACCATTAGTAAATAATTACTTATTTTATTTTCATTTCTTTGGGGCAGAGGCATGAATGGGATGTACGGAAACTTCTATCAGCTCATGGTCATGTTTAGGGGTGAGTAAATCGCTCATAACTCGTGACTCGCTCGCTAAAAACTCGCTCATTATCAACTCGCTCGTTAACTTAATAAACCGAGCATGAGCATACCCCAACAAGCTCTTTAAGAACTGAGTTACATGAAATCATACCACATCCAATCACAACCGGATCAAATCCAATCCAAGTTACACTTAGACCCAAGCACCCAGCGACCCTAATCCAACGGATCCAAAGTTCCTTCTCCGTCTACATTCTATTACTCTCTCATACTCACAGTCCCGACTTCATTCACTCCCGTTAACCCTAAGTCCCTAACCCAGCGGATCCAGGGTTGCCACCACATTCACCGACATAGCCACCCAACACCAACAGCAATACAGCATCAGTTAATGAGTCGCTTAATGAAAACCGACAAGAAAATAGCTGTTTGATTTTGTCAAATTTGCTTATGAACAATTTTGTTAAATCATGTACTGTTTAAGCAGGTTGGATTATGACAATTTGTTAAATTCTATCAATGTTAATTAGTTTTTGAATGATGTATCTGAAACAAAAAAACTCGAAACAAAATTCAAATTGCCTACAAGCCTGATTTCTTAACGAGTTGCTTAATGAGCACGAGTCAACTCGAGCATTTAACGAACCGAACACGAGCACAGCTATCAACTCGGTATTGTTTTCTCAACTCGAGTCGACTTGCTCATTAAGCTAATGAATCGAGCACGAGCATACCCCAACTCGCTCGAACTCGCTCATTAATCACCCCTAGCATTTTCCGGATTAAATTGCTTACTCCAAGCTAAGGTAGATCATTTTTTTCCACATCAGTTTGGTGGATCACCAAAAAAACAAAGATTCTATGAAACATGATGAAAATGCTAATCCTTTTCTTTCTTATTTTTTATTTATTTCATTTACATTTTTCTTCTTTTTTTGAAAGAGAATACGTCAAAGCTTGGGAAAAGGGAAGCATTGGAAACAAAATAATACCTAAGACGCATTCTAAGGAGAGTATAACGCATGCCTGGGTAGACTAGAGCAGCTTCTACCTGATAAAGTAATAACAAAAATGAAGCAATTAGAACCAAATTAAATAAATAAGATCTGAACAAATATAGAAGGCAAAGACTTTTGAAGTACCTCATCATCAGTTAATAAATAATCACCCTTGAAAACACAATCAGATTTGGCTGCACGAAAATGTATGCATTTCACAACCTCTCTAACTGTTGAAGAAGATATCTAGAATAAGAAATAAGAAAAGACAGTTCTTTAAATTTAACATATTCAAATATTTCAGAGGATGCTTTTGTAAAAAAACAACCAGGTCCATCTTTCTACAGTGACCGAATAATAACACATATGAGGTATAATATTTCAAGAGGTGATCCCATGTCTAATGGACATATACATTAATAAAGAAACATGCAAATCCTTAAAAAAAATACAGACCTTGTATAGGAACTTGCCACTTGGATAAAATCTGATATAGCGGTAATAGCAGACCTGAACAAGATCAATAACTCTTATAACATTAAGAAACAATAAGTGAAGAATTCTTTCTTAAAATATAAAAAATACATTCAGGCTAGAAAAGGATGATATCATACCACATGGACAGTTTTTGTAAACTTAAACTCCGGAATCCCAGTATGAATGTAAGTATTTCTACTGACATACAAACCTGGAAATTTAATAGAAGCAAAGTTATTTAATAACCCTATAAAACTTAAAGATATATGTCTTCAGAGAAAACCTACCATCCATGCGAATGCGGGGTCTATAAACCCACATTTTCCTCCAAGAGCCATCAAACAATGTTTGCACTATATTGTAGTTCATCTCTGTCCCCGAATTCTAGAATTCAAGTCCTCAAAGAGTCAGAAACTAAGTATTGAGAAAAAAAAATTACACAATGGTTTACATACCAATGATTTCCATTTTGTTCTCAAAGAATCAATTTCCCATTAGGGTTTCTAAATATTTGAATTTGACCCATTTTGGTCCCACCAACCAATTATCATTAAAATGGACAAAAATTCTTAGTCGAAGCTTGTCTTCAAAAAGTTATTTGTGATTTTTTTGTTTCCGTGCATGTATTTGTTTCCATCGTTTCACTGAAAAACGGTTGAAGGATCAAATTGACCAACTTTGAATGTTTGTGACAAAATCAGAAATTCAAAACTTGAAGGGCCAATAAAGAGAACTTGGTGATACGATAGGGACAAATTTGTGTGACTAAATAAAAATAAAACGAAAAAGGAATACTAAATATTATCTGCTTTAAACCTGCCAAGTTTTGAGACATGCAGCACGCCATAGGCTTGGGTTACGAATCGTATACTTCCACTTGCGGCACACGCATGATGCCCTTCCAAGTGTAAATGGTTTCATCCTGGAGAAAACCTGTTCAAGGATACTTTTTTATATTTCTAATAGGACATGGCTTAAAAAGGATCCAACTTTGGAAATCACAAGATACTTTCAGCCATACCTCAAAAAGCAATTCGTCAGGTAACAATCGGTGAATGAGGGCAGGGTCATAAAATGGCTGACTGCTTGCACTGCCAAATGGTGCAATAGGCTGAACTCTGATCCCATAGAGGTCTGGTACGAGAGCAAGTTAACCAATTTCAAACAGATTTCTTTTAGAGGGTAATCAACAACAGAACTAACAAATTTGCAACAAAATTGATTCAATTATTAATTTGCACTTACTTAGCCATGGCCTATCTGGTATGATGTATTGCATGCTTCTTTTATGAGAAAGAAGATCAAGCTCTGATGGAACTCCTATTGACACATCTGCAGTAATTCGGTATTCATTTTTGCAAGCTAAGTAACTGATAGAAAATTAAATCCAGAAAAATGCAATTTTTTATTCGCACAAAAACAACCTTCTCTAATTTCGTGCCATAATTCTTTTTTCTTTTTTTTTTGAGGAAATTGGCAGAAGCTGCCAATGATTTTAATTTCGTGCCATAATTCATGGGAGGAAAAATTAGAGACAAATTAATCTTATCAAATTAGATCGAACTAATAAGGGAGAAAAGATCGTCTGAGAGGAGAAACAATTTGCAACCTGGTGACTTTAATTCGTCGTCGAAAACTAAATAATTTGAATTGACAAATGTTAGGAGGTTATCAGGTTACCTGACGCCATTAGCAACAGGAGATTTGGGAGGGTTTCTTCTTCGACAGCTTAATAACAAGGGACAAGGCTAGCTAGAAGCTCCTCTCTTCTCACTGAATGAACATTACGAGAACATGGTTCACAGAGAACATCCCAGGAATGCTTGTCCTACTCGGTAAGTTGTGGTGCGGATTAGCACCTCATGTGCTCCATGTGCATGCAACAGACCTTTATTCTTCTTCTTCTACTGGATGGACGAATGATAGAAATTAATGACTTTCTCTTAACATTTGAGTCGATGGATGAAGTATTAACGGCTGAGATTAAATGGAGGATTTTTCCGATGTATATACTCGGGTTCATCCGAAAACGGGAATTTCACGTATACCCCTCAAAAATCTCAATATTACGTATTACCCCCTCTAAATTCATAAAATAATATCATATTTACCCTTCTAAAAGAGCTCATAAATTTACCTAATTTATTGACTTTTCTATTAAAACTCATTAAATTTATAAAATAACCATTTTATCATTTATTAAAAAATAAAAATATGTAGTATGTGTAAAAAAAATGGTTCTAACGATATGTATTTGAGGACAAATAGTTCATTCTCTACTTGTGACGCATGCACAGGACATTTAAGTATATGTTTATGTATGCATCACAAGTTAGAAATAAATCATTTACTCTTAAAACCGAGCAATTAAAAGTCTGAATATTTTCTTAAATATGTTAAATTTTTTAATTTTTTAACAAAGAATAAAATGGGTACTTTATAAATATAAAATGAGTTTGAATAGAACAGTCAATAAATTGGGTAAATTTGAGAGTTTTAAAATTTAGAAGGGCAATATGATATTAAAATTTTAGAGAGGCAAATACGCAATTTCAAGGTTTATGAGGGGTATACATGAAATTTTCCTTCTTATTTAGGGGTGTCAACGGGTATGGTAAGGGTTGGGTGAAAGCATATTCATACCTATATCCGTTACAAATTGTCCTTACCCGTACCCTGCCCTTACCCGTTGCAAATTATCTTACTCGTACCCTACCCTTACCCGTTATGGTTGTCGGATGATGAAACGGAAACGGTAGCGGGTAAATAATGAGTAATACTAATATAATAATTACTTTTAGGCATTTGCTTCGGTGGACATAAGGACCTATTTGTAAAATGAACATATTTTCATTTTCAAAGTTCAAACAGTCGATCCGACCGTTCAACATTATCTCCATATTAAAATGTACTTGGAGGTCAAGTTTTACATTTTTTTGAATTTTTTTACTATTTATTAAGATGGTTACAAAATCGTTGTTTTCAGACCATTGAAAAACAGTGATTTTGTAACCATCTTAATAAATAGTAAAAAAATTCAAAAAAATGTAAAATTTGACCTCCAAGTACATTTTAATATGTAGATAATGTTGAACGGTCGGATCGACTGTTTGAACTTTGAAAATGAAAATATGTTCATTTTACAAATAGGTCCTTATGTCCATCGAAGCATCCCTCTTATTTTTATTATGTATTTAATAATACATTAAAACACATATAGTTATTTCACACATGTACAACACTTTATTGAAAAAAAAATTATGATCATGCTAAGTGCAAGGAAACTAATTAAAGTACTCTTTCAATGCTTATTAATATATATAGTATATATATTTTTTAATAATTACTCTATCAGGTAACGGGTACGAAATAGGCTCCATCCGTACACTTACCTGTTTAGATAATGAAAAAAAAATCTTTACACGCACCATACCTAATAAATTTACAAAAAAAAAAATCTTATCCGTATATGTCTTATCGGATACGGTACAGATCGGGTAAACCGATAAAAGGGTGCCATTAACACCCCTATTCTTATTTTTGTGTAGTCTCAGATTTTCTCGAATCTTCCTTCAGTCATCTGAGATATCGGATATACAAGTGCTACACGGAACAAACCCGACTTACTAAACTAAACAAACTCTTCTGACTTCTGAGTTCTGATTGGGGAATTTGAATATGAAGGAATCCTGTGGGCCCATATTTCAGTGACTAGTTTTCCTTCCAAAAAAACTAATAGACCAGGTCCACCATTTAATTTTTTGCTGTCCCCTGAGGCGATAAAATTTGGTTAGATAGAGCGGAGAGCCGGAGACAAGGCGAGAGAGAGAGCCAGCGACTGGGAGCTTCTGTACTGCGACAATGTCGACTGCTCTAACAAGCCACTACACTATCTCCTCGGGACGTTGTCCCTTCTCTAGCAGGTCGAACAAGCGGATGAATAAAACCCTAACCCTAGCATCCCTTCCAACGCGCCAAAGCTCTAACTTTGTTTGGTTAGGTGCTCGGCTGGCGGTCTCCGAGAATTCGAGGAGATCTCTCGTGGCGACAGTCAAAGTTGCGGATACTGAACCAACGGTGCACTTTTCCCTTTCCATTTAATTTTTTTGAGTAGAACTAGGGTGTTGTTAAGCTCACCAAGCTCCTTTGTAAGCTTAATTCAAAGAACTATTGAATTGGCTTCAAACGATGCATCCAAACCTTTGAAACCGATCTACTTCACATTCACAAGTGATGCGTTTACATGTCAAATTTATAAATTTTCGAACTAATTTAGTATAAAGTCAAGCGGTCAAAAAAAGATGGTTTATAAGTTAATTTTAATGTGTTCATTTTTCATCATTTTTTGACCACTTGACTTTATATTAAATTAATTTGAAAATTTATAAATTTGACATGTAAACTCATCACTCGTGAAGTAGATTGATTTCAACGGTTTGGATGCGTCGCTTGAAGCCAATCCGACGGTTTTTTGAGTTAAGCTTACAAAGAAGCTTGGTGAGCTTAAGAACACCCTAGTTCTACTCAATTTTTTTTTATCTAATATATTGTTCGTTTTGTAATTGCCCACTTGTAGAAGTTAAATAGTTAATCATGAAGCAATATTAGGTTTTGTGTTGTTTGTATAGCCGGAAATCCTAGAAATTTTGTTTAATATCTGGAGAATTTAATATTTCATGGGAAGGATAAGCAATAAATGATGAAATTGGGTCTAGACTTGCAAAATTTAGACAGAATTTGTTGTTAGAATATTATAATTGATCACCTAGAAATTCTCAGTTCAAGCAAGGTACAACTTTTTCTTTTCACGTGTTTTACTTTACACTTTGTACATTGATAGTGTGACTCCAGTGAAAGCGAATTGCTTAGTTTGGAGAAATTGAAGCTTCAGTTCATATATATATCATATAATGTATTTTTTTTTCTGTTGCATTCATGTGGTTTATTTAGACAACCAAGTATTTGCTAAAAATTTCCAGCTCTTCTCCTCAGACTAGAAATGGAGGTAAAAAAACCGAGATTGATTTAGAAGACTTGCCGAGCATGAAATCCATCATTGAATCCTACAGAGAGGCCATCATGACCGGAAATGATCAGTCTGTCGCCGAAATGGAGATGATAATTTGCACTGTTGAAAATGCAAAGAATGATCTTGCATCCAAGCTTACAAGCATGGTATCTGAAATAGCTTCCGGGAAAGACAAGTTTCTCCGTTTGAATGCTGATTTTCAGAATTTCAGAAAACAAATTGAAAAAGACCAATCAAGATTGTCATCAGATATTCAATTGGATGTGGTACAGAGCTTGTTACCAATAGTTGACAGTTTTGAGAAGATCAAGGAAGAGTTGGTATTGGAAACAGAGAAAGAGATGAATATTGGTACTAGTTATCAAGGGATTTATAAGCAATTTGTGGAGACTTTGAGGAGCCTCGGTGTAAGTATTGTAGAGACTGTTGGCAAGCCTTTTGATCCTGCGGTAAGTTGAATTTACAATTCTTTGCTGTTTTTTTTTTTAAAGTCTGACATGAGTGTAGCTTATTTGTAGATGGAGTAAAACGGGTATGTAGTGATGGTGAAAAAATTTAAATCATATATTGCAAATAGCCTAATAAAGTCAATGCTTTCAAACATTTTTCCTTGTAACAGTTTCTGGGTAAAGCTACAGTTATTAAGAGGAAGATCCCAATTAGATATGCTTTTTTACCTTAATTCATAAAATGAACATGTAATGGTATTACACATTTTCTCTGCTGACCAGTGCCATTATATTTGTCCTTGGCCCTTACCTCGTAGGGAACTTTACAAAGTCTGAACAAAAAAATACCAAATAATATATCCCCATTAAATATGGCAAGTTTATGTATACCTTTCAATGCTTTTATCAAAAGTATGGTTGTCATAGTACCCATACTGCGCATTCCTTACATTTCTCTCATTTCTCGTTTAATGAATAAAAAAAGGGGAGGTAGCTTCAATATTCAGAATCAATTTGCATTTATTCAATGTCTTACAACTTGCAAGATAAATGTTCCGACTTTTTTAGGGGGCATTAGGGTTATCTTCCTTTAAAAAAAAAAAAAGTTTCCATAGTGTTGTGAGACTTCTTGCTAATACTTTATGTACTGCATTTCATTGAAAGGTACACGAGGCAGTTGCAAGGGAAAAATCAGATAAATTTAAGGTAGGGATAGTTTCAGCAGAAGTACAGCGTGGTTTTCTCCTTAAAGATCAGCTTCTTAGACCCGCTTCAGTCAAAGTCTCCAATGGTTTGGGCCACACACAATCTGAACCCGTTTTGGACCAGCCCACCAAAAATTCTGATGTGGCTGCTGAGTCCGAAGAGAGCTAGAGAAATCAATCATGTAGAGTTTGGCAAAGGTGGGGAAAAATCAATATTCTAACTAGGCCAGAGAAAGTTTTGATATTTTATCATTATTTTTTGATGCAGTACTTGCCTTTTGGAATTGTTATTAGTTTGTAGGAAATGATTTTGTTGCTCGTATTCAGAATTATTTTCAAATTTTGTAAACATTATTGGCACAGAGAGAGCTTCTCTCGTTAATAAATTACCAGGTGGTTGCACATTCTATTAGAATTTTCCTTGCTTTCATTGAGGAGGGAACCAAAAGTGGAAGTAAACAGGTATCATGTATGAAGGCAGCTTGACATTAAAATGCATATTAGGATAAACGAAAGTCATGAATTGCAGATTTAGTGTAGTGACACGAGTTTCGTCTCTCTGCGAAGAGGTCGTAGATTTAATTCTAGAAAATAACATTTAAAAATTGTTGAAATATACTGGAGCCCTTTAATAAAGAAAATAAAGGATAAACGAAAGTCCCTGTAGTGCAATATCCAATGCAACGAAGCATGTCTTTCATTTTTTATGCCTTGTGCTTTTATTTTTAAAACTTTAATTTAAAATTTAAATAAAAAAATTATTATTAGATATAATGTATATTATTCTTTTTACGTGCGTATAAAATATTATGCTATTTCAACTTTGCTTTAATTATCATGAGAAGTTTGTAAAAACACATTGATGTGGTTGATTTTTGAACATTAATATTTTAACTTATTGATTTATACAACAACAACTAAGTCCCAAACAAATTGAGATAGACTAGAAATGAAACAACCGAATTCACAAAGTCAACTTATTGATTTATATAAAAAAAATTAAAAAGTGATATTTTTTATATGCATATAAAAAAAATTATTGATCATATATAACCATTTTATTTGACATTAATGAAGAGAAAAAAAATCATTTAGCACCAAAGTAATATTTTCAGCACATAAGAAAATCCCAAAAAACACAATTACTGTTGCCATAACCTGCATCACTAGGAGTAAAATGTTGCGAGTATTAGAACTGGGTATTTATTCCCCTTGTCATATGACAAAAAAAGGTGACGAACAAAAGATAAAAAGATAGACATTTCTTCTTAAGTGACATTTTGAGATAACTTGAGAATTACAAGATCCTTCTATAAATTAATAAATTCAGGGGTTTCAGTAGAT
Source organism: Carex kokanica (assembly GCA_025461125.1). Taxonomy (NCBI): domain Eukaryota; kingdom Viridiplantae; phylum Streptophyta; class Magnoliopsida; order Poales; family Cyperaceae; genus Carex; species Carex kokanica. Next base: position 887,671 of record JAJGRX010001263.1, read on the forward strand.
AACCGAGAATAGTTGGTCTTACACATGCTGCATAAACCCTAGCTTCATTAAAAAAACCTCTCATAATCTGGGTTCTGCTGGTCCCACACCTCGAAGCCTACATTAATTAGAAAATAAATGAATAAGAAGAATAAATAAGCACGCCATACTAATGCAAAGTTCAATGCATTGATTGCAGCCCTTACAGTAGATATTAGATTATAGTTAAAAAGTTGGAAGAACTGGCTACTAAACTGAGAATTTTTAAAACTAGAAAAGTTCACGGTTATTTTGTGGGAACCTATTCGCAAATGATGCTTGCCAACATGTTGTACATACCTACAAACATGTTGTATATAACATGAGATAGTTCACAGACACTGCATGCAAACAAAAAAGGCGGTTTCCATTCATTGTTTGCAAACCTCCTAGTTATATAACATTCACATTTTGTCTGCAAACCAAAAAGGTTCCCATTCATTGTTTGAAAATTTCCAAGTTTTGATTTTCACAAGTTTCCCCACATCTCTCTCTCTCACTTTCTCTTTTCGGTTTACCATATTAAAAAAAATGGTATTATACATATATAGTTATTAACAAATTAATATTTTAATTATGACTGTGTTAAGTTCCAGCTAATAAGACATTAACATTGTCCACCATTCTACATTTGTTCAAGTTCCTAAATAGAAGATGTCAAAAACAAAAAATCTAAATTGCAGGATTGGACCCTGAACAGATCTTTTATGCTTTTCTTCACCCAAATTATTTGATACTGCTCAAAGTCATCAATTACCACCCACTTTCTGTTACTCAAAAGAGTTTTTTATACCCTTCAGTCCTTTCATTAGTTAAGACTATTAAAAAAGGAGGCAAGTATGTCCCTTGCATTTTTCAGAGGGAATAAGTGGAAATGGAGAAATATAACCCAAAAGCGAAATGACTAAATCAAAATCATTTTAAGGATTGATTTGAGAGTTAACATGGAAAAGAATTTTATGGTTCAGCATTGTAAAAACTGCCAAGAAATGAAAAACTAGAAAAGTCGAGTAAAAGATGAGGTGACTTTACCTATATCTCCAAGTGAACTATAGATGGAATCATCCACACCAGCCATACCCTGAAGTATAATGAATAGCAAAAGTTAAAACAATATAATACATGTTACTGAATTTTTAGCAAATCATAAACAACAGTTGGCTGTATTTCAAAAAGGCACATGTGAGTTCCCATACTTGCAACTAACACCCAACATCAGTTATTTTGCAAATAACACCCAACTGTTAACAGTACATTTAAGTTGATATAAAATGACTAACTTGCGCCAACTTTTTTTATCCTGACTCCGCCAAAACTTCAAACCCAACATTTATCTTCTTTGGTTGATCTGAGCCCAATTAGATTTAACTTCTGTTACTCTCAACATTTAACATAGACCATTCAATCATTCTGATCTAAACATTGGTTGTTATTTGCAAATATCCCAAGAAGTAGGTTAGTCATTTATAAATACGAGAAATATAGTCTTATCTTACAATGTTAAAAAAAAATACTGGGTAGTAATTGCAAAGTTTGTAAAACTATCTGCAAATCTTGAACAAAAACAAGTATAGAAAAGAAGAAAGCAGTTTCATGACATACACCAGGCTGGAGATCAGGCTGCATTTGGTAGCAAATATCTGATCCGAGATATTCCGAAAGAGTGAAATTAAACCCGTCTTGCATAACGGGCATTACATCCACATTTCCAATGTTTGTTAACATATTTTCTGTGTTGGCATACGATACCTCACCACTTTCCCTGTCCCAAAAGAGAAAGAAAAACAAATTAAGATCGTTTAGTAAAATATTTTCTGAACCTGCAATTAATATGATTGCAACACGAGGCAAGACTTAGTATTCTGATGTGTACACACTACCAGACCAGTATTTGTGCGTGCAATCCTTGTGCACCAATTCCAGTATATAGCAGCCATACTTCATATACTGGGTTATTCAAGTGGCTCAGCATGTATGTTTTCTTTATCACAGTAAAAAACATTACTAATCTGCAGTAGCACCATGAGTGAGGCTATGGTACTATGCACAGCGTGGATTGGTCCGTACTATGGATTGGTATTTTCGTTTTCGAAGTCCAAATAGTTGATATGAACCATTCAACATAATTTTCATATGAAAATATACTTGCTGACTAAATTTTATATTTAAAAAAAAAAATTACTAGTTTTTTTAGATAGGTAAATCACTACTTTTGAATGGTCTAGAATCTTTAGATCAAGTGATTTTCTACCTATCTAAAAAAATAGTAAAAAAATTCTAAGAAATATAAAATTTGATCTACAAGTACATTTTATTGTTTGGACTTTAAAAACAGAAATATTGATCCATAGTACAGACCAATATGCGCTATGCATAGTACCGTAGCCTCACTCGTAGCACCATACGCATTCTAAAAAAGTAAGTATGACAGAACAAAAGAGACACGAAGGCACAGGCTTGTTATTGTTCCATATTAATAAATTACTTGCCATGTAAACAATTGAAATAATTAACATACTTTGGCTTAGCTTGATCAGATCCAACCATCTCTGCCACCGGTGAATCATCTATGTGAATAACGTGTACTACATCATTTTCCTCATTTTTCTGGTACTGGCCCACATTTACCTCACCACGTATACTGCAAGCTCCAAAGTTGACTATCTTCTCCATGTTAGGCTCTGAACTGGGCATTGGGTCGTCATGTATTTCAGTAATTTCCGGATTATTAGAAAGGTTAAGATCCAACGTCTTAAAGGATGCACACTCTATCCCCTTTCCCCTTTCTTGTACTTCTTGTGTTTTTACATCTGGTCCCAGCACCGGATCAGAAACTATAACCGTACCAGTTCTGCCTTCAACAGGGGCCTCAACCATTTCTTCGTCACTTTTAGATAAAATCTCTTTCTTAACCTCGTGTTCTTCTTCTAGAATGATTGGCTGTGCGTAGCTATTTACCTCCTCTTTCGCCCTTTCTACTGGTGTTGGTGCTGATGCTGTTACAAACATTTCAACATCTTGGTTTTCTCTATTTACAACAGTTTGACTACTCAAACCCTCTACCGGGTTATGGGATGTATTTTCTGCAATACCCTCATTTACACTTGGATCCATTAATTGTGCCTTATTTTGCAGCAGAATAGACCTTGGTTTGGTCGGGGCCTTTGCATAATCACAATATTTAAGCAAATTCTTATCATCATTACCATCATTCTCACCATCTCCAACATGCAGGCCCCTCTCGGATATGTTAATACCATTATCACCAGAACCCGCATCCACCTTCTCCACATTACTGATCTCTCCATGTTCAGCATTACTTACCTCTCCAGGCTCTGGTTGTGTGTCCTTTCTGATACTACAAGAACTTGCCTTGGATCCCGTATCCTCCAAGTCCGAACCTGATTCACGCTGGGTCTCTCTCTTAACAGGTACAGACCCGCTTTCACCGGCAATACCAGATACACTACTACCAACTTCATCAAAATTTGTGCCTCTTCTCTCTCTGGGGTAACTGGGACCCCCATACTCCTCTTCCTCCTCTTCCTCATCATCAGAATAAAATCTACCGCTATTCCGTCCCCTATTACGGTCCCAGTCAGAATAGCCTTTCTTATAATACCCTGATTTCTTCTTCCCCCTACCATCCTTCCTCGGCCGCCACCTGTCATGATCGTCATTAAATCTCCTCCTCCGTTCCTGTGGGCCCCTTGGATCGTTGTAAGCTGGGTTCTGATTGACTGATCCCTTGTAATCTTGAAATGTACCGTTAGGTCCCTTAAAATCCTGCAAATTATCACTTGCCCAGTTTCTCTGAGTTAAGTTCGGAGGAAGAACTCCAGTTGAGACCAAGTACTCAGTTGCGAGTCGGCCGGCCTCGAGTAAAATCTCGTACTTTCTAGAAGAAGAGTAGAATTTCTTTGAGTTACTGCGGCTGTAGCCCATGTGGCCTTGTGCGTGGCTCCGGTTGTAAGGCGAAGCAGGACCACCACCTCCTGAGTAACCCGGAGCCACTGGACCAGGTCTCATCCGCTCTCTTGATTGCATCTCCTTTGCTTCAATCCCCGCTTGATGTTACTATTTTTCTTTGAATTGCCAAGCTCAATTTGTTTTAGCCCTTGATCCAACTACAAAGAAAATATCTTAGACAACAACATCAGTGGAAAACTAGGATGTGGGTATTAATTACCTATTCTTTTTTATAATTACAAGGTTGAGCTATGTTATAATCTCAAGATTCAAGCTTCAGCTCGATTTGTACTAGCTCCGAAGAAGCACCCTAATCAACTAATCGATCGAAATTAATCGCAATTAAATAGAGTTTTGTGTTGAACTGTTGAGCGATCGTCCGAGTGGTTTCGTTTAATCACGGAATTGGGGTTTTCTCTGTCTGATATGAAATATCCTCTTTTTTACTTTTCTTTTTTTTTTTCTTTCCCAGCCCATTTGTTTTGTTAAATAATTTCTTTTTACTGTGGAGGAATCAAAGAGGAGAAGAGGTGGTGTGTCACGCGGGTTGAACTTACCGTAGGGTTCTTTTTTGGGCAGCCCACGTGTCGGTATATCATTGGCAAATCAGTTGGAACGTAGGTTGCAGTCTAGTCGCTAGTCTCCTAAACTTGTAGCGGCCGGTCTACGTTTTCAAAAGTACTGGATTTGTCCCGTGAAAAAAAATCGTCCTCTGGTGCGCAAAACTGGCCGATTTTTTTTATTAATATCCAACATTAAATAAAAAATTACAAAAATGTCTTTTTTTTTAGTATTTTAAGAAAATCCAAACCGTCAAGAATTTCAGCGGTCCTATTCCTTTCAGTACTACTAGGAATTCTGGCGGTTTGAAAGGAATAGGACTGCCAAGAATATTGACGGTCCTGGGGATATATGATTTTTTTTTACTAGAAGATGTTATGAAAATATTAAAATATATAATAGTTTTTAGAAAAATAGATGGAATATCTTAAAAATGACTTTGAATCGGAATCAATAACTCACATCCAAAATTCATTTTTTTTTTCCAGTAACACACAAAGAAATATTTTAATTTCTTTTACAGCTGTAAAAAATACTAACTGAAAAATGGTGATTCAGGTTATTTATTATTGTCTTTTTAATAAATTCAATCTATAGTATTCCATCTATTAAAAAAAAAATTAATTTTTTTTCTAATATTTCAATAGAGAAAATAAGAAATCATTACATCTTCTATTAAATTTAAATCATAACATCAGACATCTTACATTTTGTTCGCATTTCGTCAAATAAAAAAAATCATATATACCCAGGACCACTAGAATTCCTGACAGTCTTATTCCTTTCAGAACCGTCCGAATTTCTGACAGTTCTGAAAAGACCACCGAAAATTTCAGCGATTTGGACATTTTTAAAAATATTAAAAAAACATAAACATTTTTGTAATTTTCTATTTAATATTAACAATAAAATCGGCAAAATTGGCGTGGCCGGAAAGAGCTTGATTTGCATGAATGGACTGGAAATTATATTGCCAGCTACGAATCTTTATATATCACAATTCACAAATTATTCCACCTCTATGCAATAAAACTATAAAAAGTAACATTACATGTCATTTCAGTAGTATAAATACAAAGGGTCTGGTAAACTAAAATGTATAGAAGCTGTATTTCAAAAAGATACTAACTATAGAGTATGACTTTTAGAGAAATGAACAACAAAATAATACACAATCTCTCTGGTCAGTAAACCAAAAAAAAAAACTAATATGATATCATAGCTACATATATACATAAAGACCTGCTATTTGTGTGCCTCTCCGGGATTACCTATATCAAACCCTATAAAAACCCTAAAAAATAAGCTAGTGAAAAATAGTAATAATATTAACAATTCATAATTCATATTCATAATTAAATCATCCCGACATTGCCGACATTGATATTAACAAGAAAATGATACGGCGTAGAAAATAAAATAAACCAAGCAGCACACTCAACATCTTGCTGGAGAGAGGAGAAACTGCCACGTATAGAAAGAAAAAGAAAGTAATTTGATAATAGCCTGACTTGTGAGCCCTACTCTTCAGATCCATTGTATTGGTAATTTGATATTTGATTGTTATTCATAATATATAATTCATGGTTTTTAATATTAAAAAATTCTAATGTTTTATTAGTGTTGTAATTTAAACTTGCAGCTTAAATAAAATTTCTCAATTACGTGTTTGTGAATTCCTCAAGTGTAATAAGAATTTTTAGATTTAAGTAATTTTCAACCTATCTAAAAAATAGTTAAAAAGTTTTTAAAGATGTAAAATTTAATTTATAAGTACATTTTCATATGGTGATCACGTTGAACGGTTCAGATCGACTACTTAGACCTTATAAATAGATATATTAATTCAAAGTATGGACCGATATACGATATGCATATATAGTATCATAGTCTCATTCTTGCATATTTGTTTCTTCAACTTTTTTTTATTAGTGTGCATTAAGTGTGCAGAATCAAGAATAAATTGGACAGCAAAGGAATTTTTTTTCTCACAGTGCTTAATAATAAAATTCTTACTCTCAAAATAGCACTCTCCTTATAATTTTTTTTTTTTTAAGATTTGTTGCTAACAGCCTGCATTGGGTGCATTGGGTGTCCAAGCTCATTAAAAGGTGATTGCACTTAATTTGTAAATTACTGTACATGCCAGTCAAACGACATATATGGATTTTAATTTCTATTTTATGAGTTATAGATGGACGTTCCAAGTTTATTAAATTTGAATTTGTTCTTAAAGATCAAATGGTAAAGTTGTTAAAATAAATAAAGGATCAAATTAAAAAAAAATCAACCTCTTAATCTTGTGCAAAACTAGCAGAAAAAAATGTATAATTTCAAAGGGAAATGCAGTACTCATGTAGTAACCAAAATGAATAAAGATGCGTTGGTTGAGCTATATTTGATGACCAAGAAATTAAATTCAAGTTCTTTTTGGTAAACACAAGCGACCCTCGAATTAATGTTATTAGTGTTGCTAATATATATAGGGAGCGGCTAAGTTGCTACCGGCAGCATTTTGGCGAGGTGCTTACGGAGACATATCTTGCAATTTGATGTTCAAACAACAAATTCAACTGTTAGATGTTCAATCTATATTAAAATCTACTTGGAGAAATTTTTTTACATTTTTTTACATTTTTTTACTATTTTTTAAGCTGGTTTGAAAACCGCTGTTTTTATTAAATTTCTGAAGCATTGAAAACAACGGTTTTCAAACCAGCTTAAAAAATAGTAAAAAAATTCCAAAAAATGTAAAATTTGGTCTCCAAGTAGATTTTAATATAGATTGAACATCTAACGATTTGAATTTATTGTTTGAACATCAAATTGCAAGATATGCCCTCGTAAGCACCTCGGCCGAAATGCTTCCGGCAACAACTTAGCCATACTATATATATGAGCTGGGCTATGGTGAGTTGCGAAGTAAGATGTCATTTTTACTTCACGCTCATATTTTTATTTTAAAAACCTAAACAACCGATCCGAACCGCTCAACATGTTCTCCATATTGAAATGTGCTTGGAGACCAAATTTTATATTTTTTGGAATTTTTTAACTATTTATTAAGCCACATTGAAAATCGCTGATCGAATGGTTCATAATTTTTTACTGTTTTTTACTGTTCACCTGGATCTGCGATTTTCAAAGTAGCTTAATAAATAGTAAAAAAATTCCAAAAAATGTAAAATTTGGTCTCCAAGCACATTTCAATATGGAGAACATGTTGAGCTGTTCGGATCGGTTGTTTAGATTTTCAAAATGGAGTACGAGCGTGAAGTAAAATGACGTTTTACTTCACAACTCACCATAGTCGATCTCCTATATATATATATGAGTTGGGTTATGGTGAGTTGCGAAATAAGAGCCTTGTTTTACTTCACGTCTATATTTACTATTTTGGAAAGTTAAAAAAATCAATTCGAACCGTTCAACATGATCTATATATTGAAATGTACTGAGAGAACAAATTTTACATTTTTTGAAAATTTGTCACTATTTGTTTAGAATTTTTTAGAATTACTATTTTTTATTTTTTTATGGTCCATAATCAATCCAAAAATAATGATTTTCTACTCATCTAAAAAAATAGTAAAAAAATCTAAAAAATGTAAAATTTGGTCTCCAAGCACATTTCAACATGAAGATCATATTGAACAGTTCGGATTGACTGTTTGGACTTTTGAAAACAAAGATATGAGCATGAAGTAAAACAAAACTCTTACTTTACAAATATATATTATCATCGTCCTTATTGATCACTTTCATCTAATAAATATGTAAAATACCAGGCAGAGACGACCATTATAAAATGTCATATCGAAGCTTTCTTTGTTTATTTAATGATGGAGTTAACGAAGGTTTGAATAATAAAAGAAAGTTCCTTCTGCCCCGGTCAAAAAGAAAAAAAAAACGTGCAAATTGAAATTAACCAACGGTCCTTTTGCCCATAGATAATTAACAAACTGCATATATTCACATAAAAAAAATAAAAAATGTGAAAATTGTAGAAAGCATATAAAATAAAAAATCGAACTCCAGGTTCATTCGAGAGCAAGATAAATTAGAAATTACTAAGGAATTAAGTCATTCCTCATAAGAGGTGGGGATAACTCTATTCCTTAGTTATCCCCTTCCAAACGGTGTCTTTGAAACCAAGTACACAGGAATTTTCTCTTTATAGGCATTCAAAATTCTAAATAAGTTTCCTCCTCTTGTAGTAAGCCAAGACAATGATATAGAGACCGACAGTGCCCCCAATGACGCCTCCTACGGTTTCCCAGAACAGCACCGATGATGGCACATCAAAAAGAGAGATGTGTATATTCATGCCAAGTATTCCCACAATCGTAATGCCGATACTTATTATCATTGTAGCTGCCATGTCATCACAAGTTCATATCAACCAATTGCAATGCTAATTATCTATAATCAAGAAATGTTTTATAGTATAACCAGTCTATACACTGCCTATTAACAATTATTGAAACATGCATCTGATTATACTACACTCCGGATGATGAACTCTCACATTATTAGATTTTCATTAGTTAATTATCCATCTTATCAGCTCATTACAAATTGATTGGTTAAATGACTATTTGTTAATTAGACCTAGGGAGTTGGGTGAAATGTATATGTTCCAAATTTAACAGACTAATTATTGTTTTAATATATTTATGGTGGGCTTTAATTAGCTGTATATGATGATTTTATGAAAAATTAATGGAAGGCACGACCGTTGTTCTTAAAACCAAGAGATGAAAGTATGCTATTTTTCTCTGAATTTAAATTCTTTCTCCAATTAAAAAATAATTCTTTATTTGGTGCTTTGTGCAAATAATAACTCAACAGTAGGTCTTTTGCAGAAAAGTCCATAAGTAAGAGATAATTAATGTACCAGTGCTGAGCATTACTCCCATTTGAAGCAGTTGATTTTGCTTGTCATCAAGCATTATGTTTATGTAGTCCTCCGTGTCATCCACGTACTCACGAAGCTTCGCAAATTCATCAGTTAAAACAAACGAATAAATCTAATACATTGGTGAAATTATTAACAGCCTAAAGTTTTATTTTGCTGGGGTATGACACTGGAGTAATTATTTGTGCATTGTTTCTCAGAGGGTATGATACCAGTAAATACTCATATGCAAACTTCAAAATTCATGTAAAACAGTGAAAGACTTACTGTAGTCAATTTGTTCAATATGCCTTCTGATTGGACAAAATAGGCTTCCAATAACATCTCCAGCTCATCTAAGTTTGGCCTAAAACCAATCACAGTTTCGTTCTCATTTTCTTCATCCTTTTCTGTTAGTACTTCTGATTCTACGTCTTGGCCTGATCCGTCACTAAGACAAGTTCCAGTAGTAAATAAAATAGAAAAAATAAGGCATACGGTAAAAATTAAATGCTGCCAGTCTTTCAATATTAATAAAGGTTGATTCATTAAAGATGACAAATATTTGCAATTTTCATTTGACAACCGTAATCTTGTTTCATATTAAGAATTGAAACTGTACTAAACATAGAAAAAGAGAATATTAAATATAGCACATTGCACCTTTCTTCGTCGGATTGTGGCGATTGTTTGTAAAAATCAAATCTTGATGATTGGCCAACAGAAGCTTGATACACGAGTTTTTCTGACAAATGCAAGAATGCCATGTCCACATCATCATCTAACAAATGCTCGAGCTCATCTCTTACCTATTTATTGCACCATATAAGAAATGAATTTGCCAAATTTAAATATTTGATCTGTGGTAATTAAAAAAATACATAAAAAATGCTCAAGTTACCTTAAAAAATAATTACAAACATGGTCAGGCAACAGTAACAAACCTTTTGTACATGGCTAGAGCTTCCGACCAAACGGCTTTTAGTTTGCCTCACTCGTTCAAGATTTAAGGTGCTCACATTATGCGTAAGTTCATCCAGAGCTGGATATGCTTCTTTTTCTAGTGCCAAGGTTTGGATTTCATATTAAATAGTTGGTTTCAAAAATAAAATTGGATCATATTACATTGTCAGTAAGACATCAGTCAGTGACAAAAGCCAAATCGCACATAAGACCCTGTAATTTTTTAACTGTAACTGAGAATTTGTAAGCAACAACATAAGTTGACAATTTGTAAAATAACAACATAAGTTTCTTGCATTGAAATTTTAAAAATTGAATGCAAAACTTCAAAGGTAGGCACTGCTCAATCACTACATGGCTCTTTTTAAAGAAGTCTAAATGATATATAGTCTAGCTGCCTAGTGCATCAAAATTGTTGGCAAGTTTTTAAAAATAGGATACAGAGAAGTTATTGGTTGAATTAAAAAGATATGAAAGCCACTATGGGTGTAAGATGCATGTACAAGGAAAAAAAGAAAAAAAGGTAAAATTGATTATTTTTTATTTACCTCAATTTCACGACGCTTGGATGCTAATTCAAGACAAAGCTCAAGAGCTCTAAACTCAAATGGCAAGGGCTTAGTAGTACCGCCTCTTGGTACATCATTCGTTGATTCTTGACCTCCCTGTGCATTTTGGGTGAGATCAGCTTTTGTACAAAAATAAACATAATTTCAACTAAGAAAATTCTGCTTTTATTATTAATAATATTGTAGTATGTAGAACAATCTTTTCCTGGATCTTGGTTGGGATAGGTATACTTTCAGACGGTCCAATCTGTACCAAGTTTAAACATCATATTTATTTTTTCCTAGTTCGGATGCAAAATTGAGCTTTGTTTCAAACTTAATTTCTGTTCAAATACAGATTTTTAGTTATTTTGTCCATATTTTTCAAATAAATATATATATATATCACCACATGCACACAGAAAGGTTTGCATGCAGCGCACACAAAAGCATACTTAAAAAAAAGTAAATAAATAAATTAAAAGTCACCTTTTGTGTATCTCCAGCAAGCCTTGATTCAAGCTCTTTTCGCACGGGTTCAACCAAAGGATCTCTCGAGTTCGACAACAACACCTCAGATGCAGTGACAATTGCCTTTATATGCTCTAAATTTACAACAATTGCCCTCTCACGGCTGAGAATCGACGAGGGATAAGAAAGAACCGGGTCCACCACTCTCAGATCACGGGTGGATAGCCCGGTGCGCTGTACCAGACCCTGTTTGGTGATCTCCTCTGGGCAGGATTTGCCGTCACCGGTAACCACAGCCCATTCGCGGGCCGTTGCTGCGGCAGTCTTGCGGCAACCTGGGGTTTTCATTAGGGGTAGTGTGTCAATTTTGGTTTGGAGAGTAGTAGGGTTTAATTTAATATGGGGTTGAAGAGAGATCACGGTCACATTTGGGGGAGGAGAGATGGCGGGAGGGAGCTAACTATAATTTTTTTTTTTTTTTTTGTATGATGTTGTTTTGTATTTACCCCCTCAAAAAGTAATGAAAACTTGAAACACATTTTTTTTGCCTCGAAAGAGCTGGGGTTTTGTATAAGAAAACCACTCTCGTGTGGGCAGATATACCGGTAGTCGGTAGACCTAGTTTGGCTTCATCAAACACCTTAATCATATTTTCCTATTTTATATTAATTGATTATGCATGTCGAGTCAAAATAGCTCTGTCAATCTTTTTATCCATCTTGTGCCCTCTAATCAGCAAAACTTTTGACCAGAGAAATCTAATATGTTGACAATCATATTTATCTAATATTCACGATAAATAATAAAATAGTTACCAAAACAATATTTAAAATTGTGGATATATATATATACTAGTATCATACCCGTGCGTTGCAACGGGACATATTATAAGATTTAACATAGAGAGACAAATAATAAATAATAATAAAATAAACAACAACAAATGACTGTTTTAATACAACAACATTCTTTGCATGTCAGTGCATACACAATTTTTGCGTTACAATTAAATTAAATTAAATTAAATGTGGAAAGCTGCTAGAGAATAAATCAATAATATGTCTTTTTTGTTATCTTCCAAAAATGAATAAGAGGTAGGAAATTCGGAAATAAGATATGCTATCTGTCTAAATTGAAAATTAATCTTTTTATGCACCAATTAAAGCTGGAGAGAGATATGGTAATAAATATTTAATGCTAATTCCATTTGCTCAATTCTTGGTATTACTTGTAACGTATCGTGTGGCAGTACGTGTGGTGAGTATGTTTTTAACTAAATTTAGACTTCTACACATAAAACATATGTATTTAATCAAAAGAAGACAGATTATGTGATTGAAGGGCCGAGATTAAATCCGAAATTTCATCTTTCAATCGTAGCCGTTGGCGGATCGGACACCCAACGTGCTTAATAATGGAATGGATATATATATATATATATATATATATATATATATATATATATATATATATACTAGTATCATGCCCGTGCGTTGCAACGGAGACATCACTACAAAAATCACTAAGTGCATTTTCATATTTATTCTCCTCCTCAAACATAGGTCCCTTATTCTTATTTATTTACAGTTTTTTTACTATGATTTGTAACAGTAAGCTTATTTATTTTAGAATCACTGAGTGCTCAGCCCTTTGCCCCACAAAACGTAGTATAAAGTCATTGCCTCTATTTACTACTGTAGGCACTACCTATACATAAATCTTTTCCTCAATTTATATATTTCTATTTGGTACAGTAAACAAACAAATAATAATTGCATGTATTGAAAGTTAAATAACACAGAGTCACAATAAAACCCCTCGCATTATCGATTATACGAAGCAATCTTACAATAATAGTAGCAAAAGTTGCTAGTATTTATTGTTATCAGCCATAACCACACTCGATATATGGGTATGATAATAGGTAGTTTAGGTAAATTTTCGTAAATATATTTTTTTTTAAAAGAATCTTTCTAAGCATAGAAAAAGAACAACAATGTCAACAAAATTTTCTGCTACTTTGTGCTTCTATGAATTTTTCTTGGTTTTATTGGAGGACTTCTATGATTTTCAAAGGGTCGTGGATTAGATCTGTATACAAACAAAATTGAAAATATATTCTAGATTTTACACGGCAATATGTATAGAAACAAAGTAAGAGAAATAAGAAAATTAGAAAAAAAAATCAATTCGTTGTGATCCATATAGAAACGCAGAAGAAGTTTGGAAACAAAGAAATAAGAAAATAGAAGGTTTCATTGATGACTGATGAATAAGGAAACAAAGAAATAAGGAAACGGAGAAATATATCGCTAAATTTTGGACTCTACTCAATTTTAATTGTAACGTATCGTGTGGCAGTACGTGTGGTAAATATGTTTTTAACTAAATTTAGACTTCTACGCATAAAACATGTGTATTTAATTAAAAGAAGACAGATTATGTGATTGGAGGGCTGAGATTAAATCTTTCAATCGTAGCCGTTGGCGGATCGGACACCCAAGGTGCTTAATAATGAAATGGAGATATTTGAAAGTTAATGGTTTTTAAAAGCCAACTAATAATTTCATTGATAAAAAACGTATTTATAACAAGTCAAATAACTCTAATTTCTAAATCTAAATTTATTTATTCTCATTAATTAATCTAAACTACTCTTATCATCTAATTATACTTATTTACACTCTTAAACACTCAAATACCTCATTCTCTATACTCTTCGTGATCGAATCTGCTTTCATCCGATAGTGCCGAAAATTGTGGATATATGTTCTCTATAATTTTAAAAAAGTGTGGATCAAATTCAATAAATTATAAATTTTCAAACCGCTAGACGGATCACTCGTCAATTTGAAGTTGCATCAAACTTAATACACAGCATATCTAAATTATAGAAAAAGTATATGTAATTTTTTTTTTTTTGATAATTGCTTAATTGGTGTCATATAAGTTTATTGTTCCGAAGCACTTTAAAATTTGAAGTACGGTAATTTGATAAAGTTTTTGAAAGTAAAGGCTTGATTACGATCACAAAAAAGTGAACCTTTAAATTGGCTTTAATACTTCTTAGTTGGAGAATTGTTATTATATTTACGCTGATTCAGCCATACTACGTTTTTTTAAGATAAAAATATGCTTAAACCTCTCTTTAAATATTTACAAGAATTCTCCAACCGAATTAAAAACCTATAATTTCTCACACAAAAAACATTATCATATTCTCTAATCTTATATTTTATCAAGATAATCATAACATTGACTGATTATAGTACGAAAAAAGAGTATTCTTTTTTATATTTTGTCCATCCGAATTAAAACGAACGGACAGAATTAAAATCGGCTAAAAATCTTGAGGTGAGTCTAAATCCATGCTTTGTATCTAGGGGCAACAACAATAATTATATTCTATTAAGATCCAATATTGCGTCAAAAGATCTGAGAGCAAACGGATCAGATAGTGGTAAAACCGTATCTGTTTTTATTTTTCGGATACAGATACAGATCGGATATTTGACGGATACGAATCGGATATTGGATATCCGTAGATATATACATAAATATTTTCATAATGTATATTAAATTATATAGTATATATCTACTATTCGGATACGGATAATTAAAATTTAAAATCATATCCATATCCGTATCCGTACGGATATTTAAATATCGGATATTCATATTTAATTTTCGAATACGGATCCGGATAAGGTCGGATATTATTGATCTGCGCCCCGATCTGAGACTTTGGTTACTCTGTAATTTATTATTATTATTTTGGCGTATTATGGAGGACCTGTGGCATGCTAAAATATTTTACATAATAAATACCAATTAAGTACCGATATTTTTATTAATAACCCCAGAAAAAAAAAATCAAATATAACCCCTATCTGAACTTATTTTCAAATCTAACCTAACCGCCCCCATGGGGCGGTTCACTATAAATCCTATAAAACCGGATTTCTGGCTCTCCTTCTCCCTCACATTCACACTCTCTCGTCTCCGAATTCCTCGCTCTTTACTGTGCTCCGCAGGTAATTTTTTTTATATTTTTATTTTATTATTATTATTAATATTTTTATTTTATTATTTATTTTTATTATTTTTATTATTATTGTTTATTTTATTATTTTATTATTTATTTTATTATTTTTATTATTTAATTTTGTATTATTATTGTTCATATTTTTTGATGAGAAGAATTGACACTAACAATCGAGGTAAAGAGAAAGAGACCAACCGCGGTAGGTCGTCCAATCGTGACGGCCCAGTGATCGAGGTAAAAACCGAGGTGGAGTCAACTTGTGATCGAGGTAAAAATGAGAGAAAAAAGTACAAGTGTTCAGGATGTCCAAGATGCTGGTACATAAGGCCTGCACTTTATCAAATTTTGGACGATGATTTTGTGGAAAACCCCTACGGCAATTTTTTTAAAAAGAAGAATGTTGATCCAGAGCCTCCAGCATCGGATGATGAGTTCGTTCCTTGTACTTATGCTGATAAAGTTGCCACTCCGTCTGGTGTGACTGGTCTAGATCCGACAGATTCCGACGATGACTTTGTTCCATGCACTTTCAAGGCTCGTTGTAAGAAGTAGTACTAATTATTAAGGATTTATGCTGTAGACTGTATTCCTTGTAGTATTTATTCCATCAAGTTATTGTTTATTTATATTTTATGTTGTCAACTTGTGTATATTTAATTGCGTTATGAAAATAATAAAAATGAAGCATATAAAATAGTTACAAACTATGAATTAAATCAGTTCACAAACTTAGCGACGACGACCGAACAAATTTAGAAATCGACGAGTTCTGGAACTGCTTCCAGTCCGTTGTGCGACACCACTACCGCTACCGAATGCCTCTGCATAACTACTACCGCTACCTGTTGCCTCAGCAACAACTCTAGCATTTTCTCTTTCGTTGGCTTCGTTCATGGCATCTGCATTTCCAGTTCACCAAAAATGGTATGTTATTGAAATCGCAAAATATAAAATAAATTATAAAACACAAAATGAAATGTACCTGCTCGCTGCCTGTCACAAGTTGAACGGCGAGCCTGATGTCCCATTCGCCTACCCTGCATCTCATCCATTTTCATTACAGCACACTTGTGGGGCCTTCTCCCTTTTGTGATATAAAAAGAAGTTAAATAACTATATTAAAAAGAAGTTAAATAACTATATTAAAAAGAAGTTCAGTGCATACACAAAGTATTCTCCCTAACCTAATCCACTTTCTGGGGGGGACGATTTTATCCCCAAGTACTCGCAAGGTAAGTGGTACGGTACATGTCGGCGACAAAATCATCCTCACGGAAGTTTCTCACTCGGCACACCGCCATAACATGAGAACAAGGTAGGCGAGCTAGTTGGATTCCTTGGCATGTGCATGTTACAGTATTGTCATCTCCGATAATGACAACATACTTGTAAGGTCTTTTAATAAACTCCATAGTCCCATCTGCTCTACGGCTGGTTGGAGCATACTCATTCGGAGAGTGCACTTCGAATTCCAAGGTGCGATTCCCATACAGGACAACGGTCATAACTGAACCTTTCTCCCTATGTTTGTGTAATTTGCCCTCCACCCTTGTTGAAAACGTCTGGTTCCTGGCGAGTAATTCTTCTGCTTTAACACGGCGGTCAACGAACCATGCATTTAGCTTGTAGAAAGTGTCCTTCACAATTGCCGCCACGGGCAACATTCGGCTCTGCTTGATAACAACATTCAAGGACTCGGACCCATTTGTGTTCATTATTCCCCATCTCCAACCTTCATCTCTTACTTGAAATATTTTCTCATATGCGGGTGGTTCTTGCAGATCTCTCGGATTATTTTTCCCCACTTTCAATAAGTACAAATTTGCCTTTGGACAGTACTACACAGAAATAAATTTTCAAATTAGAAAAAATATAAGTAAATAGTTTACTAAAATTTCATCTAAAATATACATACCTTAGCAAACTCTTTGGACATCTCCTCCAGCCTTCTCGGCTTCTTCCTTCTGCAACCAATTTTAAATGTATTTGCAACCCATTGGTCGAATCCGACATGCTTGTGGAGGTTGTCTGCAACGTGTTGCATGCACAGCATGTGCATACAGTCGCCCTACGCTGTCGACCACCCAAACTCTGTTCGATCAAAGACATATTTGATTCCTTTGTGCTGGTCTGATATGACACAAAATAACCTGTCCCCAACCACCTCTCTCCGCAAAAAAACTAATAAAAAAATCTCAATTTTCACCATCCTCCTTCTCGACAATTGCAAATGCCAAAGGAAACAACTGGTTTTCGGCATCATATGCACATGCTATCAACAACCTCCCATCGTAACGGCCAGACAGGAAGCATGCATCTATACTGATAACTGGTCTAATATATGGCACAACTTGAATGCACGGACCAAACGCCCATGCTATGGCCTTGAATTGCATCGCGTCGTGCTCATAAAGATCGGTGACATTCCAACATTTATACTTTGTGCCGGAATTTGTACTTACTATGGCCTGGAGCAGTGGTGCAAGCAAGTTGTATGAACCCTTCCAACTACCAAACAATCGGCATATCGCAAGTTCACGCCCTCTCCAAACTTGTTGTATTTTGGGGTTACATGGTCGTAAGCGCGTCTCACATGTCTACCGATCTCCTTAAGGCTGATCGACGGGTCATCCTTAACCTCCCGCTCAATTACATCGGCAATAAGTGATGCCGTAAGTTGTGAATGGTCTGTCATTGACGACGCAGACTTGCATGTATATGGGGGTTCACATTTCTTAATGATCCATGCCGCCCCCTTACCCACAGGGGTTGCATACAGTCGGAATTCGCATCGCGGTGAGTCTTTGCAAACAACAACTAACCTTTTTGACTCTCTTTTTTGTATTCTGCACTCTCAGTTGCCGCGGATGTGAACTTCATATATTTTCTTCACAAGTTCATCTAGGGTGGCATAAACCTGATCCAGAGCAAGCTCTAAATTGTAAACGACACGCTTCCCAAAATAGCTTATGTCTGCTTCTTCAAAAGCAGTGGTATCGTTGAATGTGGCTACCGAATGTCTGTCTGTCCGACCTCTAATAGAAAATCTTTCCTACCTTGGTGAATAATCTCCATCACTGTCTGATAAGTGATCAGAATCCCAATCCCCGTCCCAACTATCACCCGAGTTCATTTCATGTTCCGGTATGGCATCAACCCCTTCAGCCTCCAGCATTGCATCTCTCCGGGGAACAATAACAGGTACCAGTATAGGTACGGACGGTGGTACAGAAGGAAATTTGGCTTCGATTACGGGTTGAATAGGAGGTATAATCAACGGTGTAATTAGTATGAACGGGTGGTGCGTACGGTTCAGACGGTGATACATGACCCAAGTTTCGGTTACCCGAGTTGTCATAACCCGAGTGGTCAAAACCCGAGTGCTGCTGCACCGGGCTATCATAACCTGTATTGTCCATAGAAGGTCCAACCCTGGACCGACGCAGAACCTTTCTGGAATATAACTCCATTATCGGGATACCCGTAGATTGAAACATATTGTAAACACATCTCCAACCATCATCATCTGTTATTGGATACTTTACATAGTAAGGTCTATCCCGCCCTGTGTCAACCCGAGTAACTAAATCTATGTCATACCGGTTGGGGGTTACACCAATCCTTTCGAATACCTTTTGCTTAAGTTCCAGAAATGAGGTGTTTTCATTAACTTCAAAGCCGTGGGTTGGATCTTTTGTGTAATGTACTCCCTCCACACCCACCATGAACTTCCCGCCCACATACAGTGTAACTAACATTTTGATAGCTACATTAATAAACAAACTTTTATCAGTTACAAAATAATAATACACAATTAAATTATTAGTAAACAACAACAATAAAAAATATATAAAACTAAAAAAAATTAATTACAAAAAATAATAATAATTAATGAACAGTAATAACAAACAGTAGTAAACAGTAGTACACAGTAATACACAGTAGTAAGCAATAATAAACAGTAATAAATAGTAATAAACAGTAATGCACAGTAATACACAGTAATAAACAGTAATACACAGTAATAAACAGTAATAAAATAAATAATAAAATAATAATAATAATAATAATAATAAAATAAAAATAAAATAAAAATTATCTGCGGAGCACAGTAAAGAGCGAGGAATTCGGGAGCGAAAGAGTGTGAATGTGAGGGAGAAGGAGAGCCAGAAACCCGATTTTATAGGGTTTATAGTGAACCGCCCCATGGGGGGCGGTTTGGTGGGTAGGGTGAACCGCCCCATGGGGGGGGGGGGGGGGGGGGGCGGTTAGGTTAGATTTGAAAATAAGTGCAGATAGAAATTATATTTGATATTTTTCTTTTTTCTGAGGTTATTAATAAAAATATCGGAATTAAGTCTATTTTAGAAAAAAGGCATCGTTTTAAGTAGCTTGTTAATTTTTAATGTTCTTTTGACTTACTGACTGGTGTTGTACGTGCACTCATCAATTTTTTACAAGAAATTCTCTTGATATTATTCTTTTTGTTGGTTAGTTCAATGGACATTAAATCAAATTCGATTCCATATCAGATTAGAAACATTCAATTTGCATTAAAATTTATATGCACTTAATCGAATATCTATTTTTTTTTCAGATTGTCCAACAGAGATTAGAAAATTGAACAAAAAAACAACCTGATTGGTAGTGTCGTATCCACACTAAGTATGTTTGGTTGTAAAATAAGAATAATTAGAATAGTCAAATTAAGAATAGCTATTGTTTGTCTTATTAGAATAGTCAAATTTAAAAACTATTAGGAATAGCCTATTCTAATAAGACAAAAAGTTTGGATTCACTATTCTAACTATTATAACATAACCAAATACCAAATAGGTTATTCCGAATAGCATAACCTCAAGAATAGCTTATTCTCAATCCAACCAAACATATCTACTGTGTACACATATTGTGTACACATTTTATTATTTTAAAAGACTTGAGTATATTTTATATACATGTGTCAACAAATTACATATTTTCTTTATCTCCAAATTTTCATTTTTTTCAAAATACCCTCGGACCTTACTTAAACGGTTCGGTACAAAACGACTGTTTATTTTTTTTTTAAATATATAAATTTATAAGACAAGATACCATAGCCTCAGTACATCAATTATCCGTACCGATAATATATATACGTTTGAACCCTACATTTATGCGACCTTGACCTCGGCCTACCCATCAGCAACACAGGAATGTAGGAACAATGCAACCTCGTGGGCGGGCCTTTTCTATTATTTAAAAAAAAGATATAACTTGTAACACATGAGTCCAACACACGTGGGAAGTCACGGTCTAACTCGTGTACAAAGATGAGCCTAGAAACTCGAGTTGAAGAGTCCTATGAAGATGATCGTAACACAATTATGGTTATATAGGAAACACAAACGCTCGAGCCGGTGAGCTCTTAATGTCCTACAAGTGGGAAATCACACGGCTATTCGAAGGGAGAACTAAAGTAGATCTACACTCTATAGAACAACAAACCAACACTCTAATTAAATCTAAAAATAGATTAGTCGAGTGGATTTGAGATTATCAAATGAGTATTGAAGTTTTAGTTCTCAAAGATGGAAACTCTAAAGAACACATAATTAGTGTTTTTTGAAATTTAGAGGTGACTAGCTTACATCTGAAATTAGAATATTAACTCTATTTATAGAAGGAGCTTCAAATCTAGATATTTGAACCGATCTATTCAGTATGGTGAAGTTCCGTTCGAATAGATAGTACAAAATATTTGAAATTAGGGTTTTTGCCTTTTTTAATTATTAACTGATCTGTTCAGAATGTTTTTGCCTGCTCCAAACGGATAATATATTTCATTCCAATTCTGTGTAACCTGAATTATTTCCATACCGAACGGATAGTTTCAGAAATTAACAATATCAAATTTACTTTGCTTTTTTATTTGATATTACAATTTATAATATTAATCTTTGTAAAATCTTGTTGATTTCCTTGATTGTTCAAATTAATCTTACAATTATAATGTTTATGAACTTACAAACTTACTCATTAAAACATTAAATTCAATAATTGTACATTTTACAAATTAATCAAATAGTATAACCAGATCTAATTTTTCTCAGCCAGTTACCAGGGGAATTCGAATTCCTCTATTTGTCCATTTAGGATTGGCAAAAAAACTCGTGGCTCGTGGCCCGCTTGGTATCAGCTTATGACTCGATCAGTAACAACTCGTTCGTTAGTGGACCGAGCTAAAATTAGCTCGCTCGCCACAGACACGAATTGAGTTTTGGATCGGGACCGTCCGATCCGAATCTGTAACCATCCAACTAAAGTGGAGCGTAAGCATCCTGAGAGACAGGTTCGAATCTCGAGACGATCTCAAGCGACAGATTCGATTCGGACGGTCCCGATCCAAAACCCAAAAATTGGGTTATTTTAGGGGATCCGGACCCTCCATTGTCCCCGGTTTAATTCGACATCCACCTTCTTTCTCTCTCTCTCTGCGGAGAAATAAGTTCTTCTATAGCCATGGCGAGCGCCGCTGGAGGTGGAGGAGGGAAGGTCTCTTTCAAGATCACACTCACCTCCGATCCGAAGCTCCCTTTCAAAGTGTACCTCTCTTCTCCGCTCTCAAGTTCTAGGGTTTTCAACTTGATTTGATTTGGATTCATCAGAGAGACTTGATCTATTACGTTGTTGATTTTTCGGTTTGATATAATTTCAGATTTAGCGTTCCTGAGGCGGCGCCTTTCACTGCTGTGCTCAAATTTGCGGCTGAGGAGTTCAAGGTCCCTCCCCAGACCAGCGCTATTATAACAAATGGTAAATTATAATTAGCTTTGTTAATTATTTTCATGCGTGACTACATAATTGTTAAAGCTATATATTGTTTTTTTTTTGTGTGTAATTGAATTGTTGAAAGCTGGAAATTCATTCCATATACTAAATTATGTTGGGTTTAATTACTTCTGCATCAATGCTTCTTTATCAGCACATAATCAGTTCAAAATGCAAATATTTCAATTTTTTTGTAGCTGTCTTTGGTACTCAGCTTAGTTTTCAGAAACACTGTTTCAATCTTTCATCTGAGATTTCACCAATCCAGCTCTTCTGTTCTGTTTGTGTTGTAAAAGCTTTCCTGGTTGTGCAGTTCAGCCATCTCTTATGCTTGAAATAACAATTTATAAATATTTTTAGATATAATGTAGGATTTAGCAAATTAGTAGTTGGGCTTATTCTGTTCTTGTTTTTTTTTCTTCTAAATTTCAGATGGTGTGGGCATTAATCCACAACAAAGTGCAGGTACTACCTTCGAGTCTCTCTCTCTCTCTATATATATATATATATATATATATGAGAAGGGCTATTGTGCTTTGCAAAGTAAAGCGAACGTTTTACTTCGGGCTCGTTTTCGGATTTTCAAAGTCCAAACAGTCGATCCAAACCGTTAGATGTTCAATCTATATTAAAATCTGCTTGCATACCAAATTTTACATTTTTTGGAATTTTTTACTATTTATTAAGCCACTTTGAAAATTGCTGATCCGGGTGAACAGTAAAAACAGTGCAACAAAATTCTGGATCATATATGATCAGCAATTTTCAAAGGCTTAATAAATAGTAAAAAAATTCCAAAAAATGTAAAATTTGGTATGCAAGCAGATTTTAATATAGATTGAACATCTAATGGTTTGGATCGACTGTTTAGACTTTGAAAATCCGAAACGAGCCCGAAGTAAAACGTTCGCTTTACTTTGCAAAGCACAATAACCCATCTCATATATATATACACACACATACATATATATATATATATACAGATACATATATACAGATACATATATATATATACAGATGAGGAGGGATCGGATGACACCCTTTTTATGACATCGTGCATTTTCAAAGTTTTCAAAGTCCAAACAGTCGATCCAAACCGTTCAATATGATGGATATATTAAAATGTGCTTGCAGATCAAATTTTATATTTTTTTGAAATTTTTTACTATTTAATAAGTATTTTACAAAATCGTTGTTTTCATACCATTGAATTTTTGTACCCATCTTAATAAATAGTAAAAAAAATTTAAAAAATATAAAATTTGATCTGCAAGCACATTTTAATATATCCATTATATTGAACAGTTTAGATCAACTGTTTGGACTTTGAAAATGTAGGGTGTCATCCGATCCCTCCTCTCTATATATATATTTAAATTCTATATTTTCTTATCTATTTGATTGTTTATATAAGCCAATCACACAGCAAAGTCGGGTTAAACAATTGACTTTATCTTTGGATCAAGGTTGGCAATAGGTTTATTGCAATCGCTTTTGAAATTTTCAAACTTGTTTGTTTGAAAATGCCTTGGCTTTGTTGCTAAATTTTTCATATTCTAAGGTAAACTCATTATGTGATATACTGATATGTTAACAAGTAACATTTGTAAAATACATTGACAAAATGAGCATCTTATCTGGTGTTATGATTGCTGCATAATCTTTGGCAGCAATGGCCAAATTCACAGTTTTCGTGATTTCTTTTATGTTCATGTTTCTTGGTTTTTGTTATGTGCTTCTTAAATGCTTAAACATATGATATAGTCCACTTGTGCATAAATACATGTATCAACCTATATAATTATCTAGAATTTCTTTAGATTTTTTTGTCAAGTGTTTGATGTCTTTTTCTGTGCAGGAAATGTATTTCTAAAACATGGCTCTGAGCTGCGCCTTATCCCTCGGGACAGAGTTGGAGCTTCTATTTAGAAATTTGTATTGTGCTGTAATTTTTTGAAAAGACAGCAGTCTCTGCATCTGATACATACATTAATATCTAAAAGATGGCACTATCTGCTGTATGTAAGATTTGTGAAGCAACTCTAGGAATTTGATATTTAATAAAAATGATACATGAATCAGGAAAAGCATAGAAGGATTATCAACTATTGGAAATAATTTGATTTGACTAGTACTTTTTCTGAGCAATTCTGGCCCAACCGTAATGCCTTTTCCATTAATGATTTATTCTATGTAAAACTGCGGTGCAAATATGGTGACTTCTGGAGATATATTATGTGTAGCATGTACTGAAATTGATGAATGTTATCAGAAAATTGGACACATAAAAAGAAAGAATTGTTTTAATAGAGAGTGGATGCAATTATTTCTTCTTTCTATTTTCGCACTTTTTGGCGAATTTCTGAAAGTAAGGCGAAAATTGCTATGCCATGAGTGTACATATCTCTACCAGATCCACAGTTAGAATACTTACCAGGTCTCCCTTCGTGCACCTCCTTACCACTGTAATGTACCAGTGGTGGTTCCAAACTATGCTGCTTGCAACAAGTATTCTACAATTGGTCTAGACATAAACCAAATAACATGAGCTTAATAATATTTCCAAAAAAAAAAAATGTTTGGTTCCCAGCTTTTAGAGTTTATGATATGATCAATTGAGACTGATTCAAATACAACTGTACCAGTCTACCATAATGCTGTGTAATTTAAGCAAGCAATGAAGCACACATCCATTAAGTTGCTGTGATAATGGCTTTGCCAATTTAAGCAAGCAAAAATTGCTGAATTTAGCAAATATCTCAATGGAAAGTTCAATGAGGCACACATCCATAAAACAAGCAAACATCAACCTGAAAGTATCATCACCAGAGATTAATCTAACAAATTCATCTGAACTCTCTCCATCAACATTCAACTTGACATAGGCTGTGTAATTAGATTATGGGGTTTCTTGGCTACTTGCCTGACAAATTATTGAATATTGGATGCGATGAATGGCTCAAACTGATTCATCAAATTAACATTAATCCATCTCATAACCCTTGTAGCTACATCCTATTTATCAATTGCCAACTTGTTTGGTTTTCAGTTTTCATTAAATAAAAAAATTGCAGTTAAGTGTGTCTGGTGGGTAGTAGCAGCGCTAGGATGAATGAACTATAACAGAAGGCTCTTAATTTGTGAAAGTATTGGACGAAACATCAATTTAATTTGGATTTAAATAAGTGGATTACATTCTCTATGTGTCAGCACAGTTAACCGTGGACACTGCTATATATAATATATTATATAATAAAGATATGCTCCGGTTTTAAGTGTACTACAGGAAGTACTAAATTATGTAAAACAGTATTGAAGTAATAATAGGTGCTTAGTAAATCCAGAAACCATGTTTTGTTATAAGTTGTATAAATTCAGGTGCTACAACCTATTTAAGGAATCGTGATAACAATCATCTAACAACACAAACCGTGTTGCTAAAAAGACAAAAAAAAAAAGGTATAAAAGATCAAAGGTACATGTTAATCACCATCTACCTTAGGTGCCAACAAGGAAAAAGAGAAACAAAGAAACAAAAAATCCTAGTAAGCTCTCCATTGCTCGATCGGAATGGAGTGGCGAAGGGTTGCTTTCTTCTTCGTTTTCTCTTCTTTCCTCAGCCACTTCCACCCTTCCATTGCATCCACCAATAACAGAAAAGAGGACCTCAATGTTTACATTGTGCTTGTGAAAGAGGCAAAAGAGCACAGCAGTCTTTTATCAACTGTGATACCAAACCATTCCTCGAGATTCATCTACTCCTACAATTGGGTTGTGAATGGATTTGCTGCCCGATTAACACAGCAAGAAGTGGAGGCACTCTCTAAGCAAGATTGGTTCGTTGATGCCATTCCTTCGGGGCAATACAAGTTATTAACCACTCACTCTCAAACATTCCTTGGCCTCCGCAATTCAAAAGTCGATCCGCACGGTGTGTGGGCCACCACAAACATGGGTGAAGGAATCATAATTGGTGTCCTCGACACTGGCATTAGCCCCGGCCACCCTTCATTCAGAGATGAGGGATTACCTCCTCCACCATCCATTTGGAAGGGACATTGCGACTTCAATGCATCAGTGTGCAACAACAAGTTGATAGGGGCTATAAGTATACTTAATGCAAGAGGGGAAGAGGGCCATCATCCGCCGGTTGACATGGAAGGCCATGGCACTCATGTTGCGAGCACCGCTGCTGGTGCATTTGTGCATAATGCCGGAGTTTTTGGTAGTGCAGTAGGTGTTGCCTCTGGTACTGCTCCTAGAGCACATCTTGCGTTTTACAAAGTTTGTGATTCCATTACCATGGATTGCCATGGAGCTGACATTCTAAAAGCAATCGAAACTGCTGTTGATGACGGAGTACATGTGATCTCTCTATCTTTTGGTCTTGGTGATCCTACTCTGGGACCGGACAATAATCTCGCCAAAAACGCAATTAGCATCGGGACATTCTATGCGATCTTGCGTGGAGTTTTTGTAAGTTGTGCCGCGGGCAATGGTGGGCAAACTTTCGGCACAGTCGACAATGACATCCCATGGGTTCTTACTGTTGGAGCAAGTTCCATGGATCGACGTATTGCGGTTACAGTGAAACTCGGCAATGGGCTTGAGATCGATGCTGAAACACTGATGCAACCAAAGAATTGGAAGAATAAAATACTACCTCTAGTGTTGACTAACAGCACTGAGGACCTCTATGATAAAAACAAAATCAAAGGTGCAGTTGTTGTGTGTCATACTTTGTATGTCGAACCCCTAAAGCTAGAGGAGGCATTGCGGAGTGCTGGCGCGGCTGGTGTAATCTTTTTGGGATCGTAAGTACTTCTTGCACAAAAGTTACTTGTGTTCTATTTTTTAATTTCAAAAAATTTAATCCTAAAGTTCTTTACTTGACAGGAACACTCCTAACAAGTTGCCAATTGCTGTGCCGTCTGCTTTTTTAGACCACACCGGCAGCAATAATATCACCGATTACATAATGTCTTCTCGAAATGCAACAGGAACACTCATCTTCAAGGGTACAGTTTTCAATGCTCCTTATTCCCCGACCGTAGCTCTTTTCTCTTCCAGGGGGCCCAGTGGCCAACTGCCAGGAATCTTGAAGCCTGACATTATTGGTCCCGGTGTAGACATCTTAGGTGCCTTCCCACCTAGCATCTCATCATATGAAACGCGTGATGAATCCTTGAAGTTTTTATTCATGAGTGGGACCTCCATGTCAGCACCACACCTTAGTGGGGTTGCCGCTTTATTGAAAAAAGCACATCCTGATTGGTCACCTGCAGCGATCAAGTCGGCAATAATGACTACGGCATATATAACCGATCGCAACGGCAAAAGAATTAGAGATGAGAGGGACCTCACGGCTGATTTTTATGCAATTGGTGCAGGACACGTAAACCCTCAGAAAGCCATGGACCCGGGACTAGTTTATGACATCAAACCAACAGAGTACATCCCTTTCTTGTGTGGTTTAGGATTCACTAATAAACAAATTCATACTATTATTTCTCCGTTACCTCCTGTAAAATGCTCGAAAGTGAAGGCGATTTCTCAGGAGCAGCTGAACTATCCATCTATTGTGGCTACACTGAAATTCAATTCGACAGTGGTGATCCAACGGAGAGTAACACATGTCAGTGATGCCGAGTCAACATTTAGTGTTAAATTAGATATTCCGAGTGGCATTTCTGCCCGTGTGGTGCCGGAAATTTTGAATTTCAAGGTAAAAAATAAGACAATGAGCTTTGATGTTATCTTCGAATGGATCGGAGGTAAGGCGGGTTATGTAGAAGGAGAATTGAAGTGGATCTCAAAGAGTCATGTAGTGAGAAGTCCCATTGTCATCAACAAAGCACTTAAAAATGGATCTACACTTCTTCCTTATGATCAATCATATTTAATGCCGCCTTTCCGTTAACCAAAACCTTGATACATCTGTAACTAATTTGTAATCTGTAACTAATTTCCCTTCTCAACTTGTTTTGTTGTATTGAATTCTGGAGAAATCAAGACTTCTTAGAGAGTAAACAATTTGACTTGTATATCTTGTTTTAGCATGTATCCAGAGAGTATAGTCATTTATTCTTTTAATTACAGAAAATAATTTTCAATAATAGATGAAATTGAATATCTTTTCAGTATAAGAAAATTTGTATCCCAATCTTTGATTTAAAGATTTATACAATACAAATATTTCTTTCCTTCTACTAATAATAAAGTAAACTGACAAAAAAATAATCTTTTTTTGCATAAACAAAGTACTGGATTTCATCTTAAGAGCACGCATGTGCTACAATCTCAGACAGTACAGACAGACATCATTAATTGAATCAAATAATATGCTCATAATGACTGATCATGTCCATATAGTCACTTCATGCCTACAATTAGTTGCCAGCATAGATTACAATTCAAATATCATGATCATGATGAGAAACCAATAACTGTTGATTGTCAAAATAACTTCTGATCAGGGCCTGTGCCAACTTTGATGTGATAAATGATTTCTTTTTTCTTTTTTTTTTCACGTGAACCATGAACTGTGGATTGGTTTTTTAAGATCAAACCAGAATGTGTAGTTCAAGTTGGGTTAAAGTTCTCATGATTAATTGGGATTTCAATTATCTGTTTTGATCATATGAAGTTTATTACAAATAATTTTAAATCACTCACCTTCAAGTTCAATTTGTACACTTTATTTCCCTTTTTTATAAGGAGAGAATCAGAGTATTAGATATTATTGGACCAAGAAAAGTTGTTAGAAATCTTTACAGGTGTTACTGGTACAGCAAATGGAATAGACCATTTAAATTTTTGTATCCAAAAGAAAATTACTTAAATGATGAACCAAATGTAGGTTTTCAAGTTCACCTGTGGAAGGAGTAGTAATAATTCCATAACAAACCTTGCACTAACTACTAAATTACAAAAAACAATATCCAAATCTTATTTCTTCAGGGTGCATATGCAAAAGCTATCAATCATATTTCTATCAGTTCCTGTCTGATGTAATACACAATTTATGAGCATTTAATTTACTGAACCAATAATTGGAGGGGACCATTGACTAATTAGTTGGGTATTTCACTGGTTATACAATAAATATGGAAATTCTAATCACTTCATTATAGTAATATCGAAGATAAGGAAAAGGTTTATTAAGTTCAATTGAAGTGTGTGAATACATAATTTCTGTTCCAAGAACCATTCTAAGCGTTGCATGCATTTTTATTTTATTGAAGATGTGTTACATTAAAGAAATTTCAAAATAACTTCATTTTTCGAATCATTAATTTAAGTTGAGCAATAAAAGAAATCGTTAGATATTTGATAATTTAAGAGACAATATCACTTCAATTTTGTTTTGATGGAATCATAACATGACAATTCAACATTAAGAAATATTATTGGAATGCTATGAACTCTCGGTATCTAAAAACAGAGTCTAGAATATGGTAATTTGATGTACCCGCACAATAATTAAGCAAATCATATCTGACGACTTTATTTTGATATTCCAGTTTTAAATATTTTGTTATTAAATTTACGGATAACCAAACTTATCGAAGCATACATCTAACTTCTATGATATATCATCTGATATCTTAAAAGTTATTGTTTGACGTTAAATAAAATAAAATTGTAGATATATGCTCAATCATTTAGATAGTGTGTGTATTAAATTTAAATTAATTTAGAATTTGATTGATCATGCATCGATATTGTTTAAATTAAACCGTTAAAAATTTAAAACTGTTTAAATAATATACTAAATAACTTTCAAGTTGGCTCAAATAATAGAGACCTCATTAAATGAGTGATTGAGGAATAATATTAATATCGGTCCGCTAATTTTAATTCGGACGGGCCAAATAAAAAAAAAAAAATTGTAGCGTGATTAGTAAATTTTTTGCAAGACTTGATGAGTACTTGAGTGACTAAGGTAGTATTTTTATGTGTGAGAGCACTGAGAGAATCATAGGTTTGAAATCCGGTTAAAATATATTTGTAAATGAATGAGGCTACGATACTATGCATAGTGTTGATTGGTCAGTACTATGAATTAATATCTTTGTTTTCAAAGTTCAAATAGTTGATCTTAATCAATCAATATAATCTCAATATGAATATATACTTGCATAATAAATTCTACATCTTTTAGATTTTTTTTTTTACTATTTTCTTAGATAGATAAAAAATTAGTAGTTTTGAATACAAGGTGTAGGATATTTAGATAAAATGATTTTCTACCTATTTAAAATATAGTAAAAAGATTGTAAAAAATATGAAATTTTATTTACAAGTACATTTTTCATATGGAAATTATGTTGAACGGTTCAGATTGATTGTTTAAACTTTGAAAATAGAGATATTGATCTATAGTATGGATCAATCTGCGTTATGCACAGTAGCACAGCCTCACTCTTTGTAAATATATACAGTTGGGAGATTTGACGAGATTTTATCTTACAAAAATAATAAGACTTAATGAGCATAATATAATAATATAGAGTAGAACTGGGGTGTTCCTAAATTCATCAAGCTTCTTTGTGAACTCAACTAAAAAGTTTAACGGATTAACTTCAAATGACGAATCCGAACTATTGAAACCCGTATACCTTACGAGTGATGCGTCTACATACAAATTTTAAATTTTTGAATTAATTTTGTATAGAGTCAAGTAGTAAAAAAAAGTTCAAAAAATGAATGCATTAAAATTAATCTATAAATCTTTTAATTTTGACCGCTTGACTTTATACTAAATTAAATCGAAAGTTTAAATTTTTTGCATGTAGACGCATCACTCGTAAGGTAGATGAGTTTCAACAGTTCGGATTCATCATTTAAAATCCATCCGATAAGTTTTAGAGTTGAGTTCACAAAAAGACTTGATGAACTTAGGAACATCCTAGTTCTACTCTAATAATATATATTATATAACATTTCTCTGAACTAAAAGTAAGGTTCTTTTATTGTGATTGTAATCAAACCTTTAATTTAAGAGCTCCCCCAAATCATCATACTTCAAATATAAAAGTTCTTCAGGACAACAAATTTATAATGAGAACTGTGAGAACCAATTAAGTGATAATCAAAAATAAAAAAAATTAATTACAGATACATTTTTCAATAATTTAGATTTTTATGTACTAAATTTGGTGCAAGTTGAAAATTAATTAGTCATATATTGTATGGTTTATAGAATTAATAATTTAGGGAATTTGATACACAACATTTAAAAAAATTTAGAGAACATATATCCACAATGTTAAATTATTTTATTTTGATAACTATTAGTTATCACGGTTAGTAAAATGGACATTATTGTAAAAGATTGTGTTATATGTGTAGATCAATTTCTGATCAGATGGCACAATATATCTTGTAGATTAAATTCTTATACAATTACCCCAGCTCTTCAGAGGTAAAAAAATATGTCTTTCAAGATATCATTACTTTTTTAGGCCTAGATGCAAAAAGGAAAAGAAAAATTTATAATTGGCTTCCTCCCGCCATCTCTCCTCCCCCAACAGTGACCGTGATAGCTCTTCAACCCCAAATTAAATTAACCCTACTCAGAATTGGCTACTCTCCAAATCCAAATTGACACACTACCCCTAATGAGGACCCTAAGTCGCGGCAAGAGTTCTGTGGCAACGGCACGCGAATGGGTTGTAATTACCAGTGACAGCGAATCCCGCCTAGAGGAGATCACCAAACAGGGCCTGGTGCAGCGCACCGGGCTATCAACCCGTGATCTGAGAGTGGCGGACCCGGTTCTTTCTTACCCCTCATCGATTCTTGGACGTGAGAGGGCAATTGTTGTAAATTTAGAGCATATAAAGGCTATTGTCACTGCCTCTGAGGTGTTGTTGTCGAACTCGAGAGATCCTTTGGTTGAACCCGTGCTAAGAGAGCTTGAATCAAGGCTTGCTGGAGATACACACAGGGTAATTTTTAATTTATTTTATTTTTTCTGTAAGATTGTGTGTGCACCGCATGCAAATCTTTCTCCTGTGCATGTGGTGATATTTATTTGGCAAACATGGAAAAAATAACTAAGACTCTAGCCTTCAAAAAGAAATATCAGCAAAATAAGGAGTTAGTAAACTTACTATACCATGATAACCATGAGAAAATAAGGCCGCGGTTGTATAGGGAATCTTTCCTAGACCTTTGCAACTTATATTCAAAAAGTAGATCATGTAAATTGTTGACAAAAATCACCTTAGCACCCCATCCTGACAATACAATCTCTGGATTCGTGGCAGTTGAAAGGCCTTTCAGAATCTCGTACACTCGATTAGCAAAAATAGCATTGTAATAAAACAAGACCAAGCGAGCAGAAGACAAGTTTTTTAGTAAAATACGCCCCTTGCCAGAATGAATGACCAAGAGAGACTAGGGATATAAATCTGAATTCTCTTTCTTTCGAGAATCAAAATCATCTATGAACAAATGCTTCATCAGCTTGTTGGAAGAAATAATACGCGTGTCATATTTGAGAAAAATTAAGTTCGACCCAAAGCACAAATTTTGCATCCAAATTCGAAAAATAAATAAATAAAATGTTTGAACTGGTACAGATAGGTACTATCTGAAGTGTACCTATCCCAACCATGATTGAGGAAGTTATAGCAAATGGTAATTTAAGATTGGTCAACTTCAAAATTTCAGTTTTATATTATTACAAAAGCTGCTCTCACCCGAAAATGCACAGGACAGTCGAGACTCGACGAATGATGCACCAAGAGGTGGTACTACTAAGCCCTTGCCATTTGAGTTTAGGGCTCTTGAACTTTGTCTTGAATTAGTATCCAGGCGTCTTGAAATTGAGGTAAATGATAAATACTTTATTTTTGCCTTCTTTTTTCCTTATACTTGCATCTGACACTCATAGGTAAAGTGTCCGGCTTTCATGTATCCTTAATTCAACTAATAACTTTCTCAGTAACCTATTTTTAAAAAGTTACCAACAATTTGATAGTTGATACACTAGATGGCTAGACCATATTTTATATCTTTTTAGTCCTTTAGAAAGGGCCATGTAGTGCCATCATTTGTGCTTACCTTTGAAGTTTTGCATTCAGTTTCAAAATAACAATGTAAGAAACTTATGCTGTTGTTTACAAGTTGTCAATTATTGTTAAAGATTATATTGTCTTATTTGCAATATGACTTTGTTCTCTGCCTGTCATACTGACCATGCAATATAATGCAATTTCATTTATGAAACCAACTATTCAATGTGAAATCCAGACCTCGGCACTAGAGAAAGAAGCATATCCAGCTCTGGATGAACTTATGCATAATGTGAGTACCTTAAATCTTGAACGAGTGAGGCAAATTAAAAGCCGTTTGGTCGGAATCTCTAGCCGTGTACAAAAGGTTTGTTACTGTTATCTGACCTTGTTTTTAGTTATTTTCGAAGGTAACTTGAGTTTTTCTTACTATAGGGGAGCCCCCATTGGGGGATTGTAAATAACTTTTTTTAACAATATATTGCTAGCTGACCTTCAAAAAAAAAAATTGAGTTTTTCTTTATTATTCTTATTTTTTTTCCATTAACACAGATCATATATTTAAATTTGACAAATCTGTTCTTATATAATGCATTAAATAGATAAGAGATGAGCTTGAGCATTTGTTAGATGATGATGTGGACATGGCATCCTTGCATTTGTCAGAAAAACTTGTCTATCAAGCTACTGTTGGCCAAGCTTCAAGATTTGATTTTTACAAACAGCCGCCACAATCTGACGAAGAAAGGTATACCATGCTATATATAATATTCTCTTTTTCTATGTTTAGCACAATTTCTTCTGGTTTCAAAGAAATCGGTTGGGTATCCCTGACTTTTATCAAAAAGAAAAAATGTTTAGCACAATTTCAGTTCCTGATATAAAAAAAAAACAAGATTACTATTGTCAAATTAAAATTGCAAATATTTGTCAACATAAATGGATGAAACTTAATTAATATTGAAGAACTGGCGGCATTAATTTGAACTGTGTGCTTTATTTTTTTCTATTATATTTACTACTGGGACTTGTCTTAGTGATGGAGGCTACGACATAGAATCAGAACTACAAGAAGAGGATGAGGAAAATGAGAGTGAAATTGGTTTTAGGCCAAACTTAGATGAACTGGAGATGTTATTGGAAGCCTATTTTGTTCAATTGGAAGGCATATCGAACAAATTGACTACAGTAAGTCTTTCATTGTTTTACATGAATTTCAAAGTTTTCACTATGATATGTACTGGTATCGTACCCTCTGAAAAAATGTGCAAATTGCTCTACTACAAGTACGTATCATTTTCTTCTGTTATTTTGGAAAAAAACAATTTACTAAAGTTGTCGATTGGAACAGTAAAACAGTGTCATCTACCAGCAATGTAAAGTTTAGGTTGTTAATAATTTCTCCAATGCATTCACAATTAGATTTATTCGTTTATTTTAATTTATGAATTTGCAAAGCTTCGTGAGTACGTGGATGACACAGAGGACTACATAAACATAATGCTTGATGACAAGCAAAATCAACTTCTTGAAATGGGAGTAATGCTCGGCACTGGTACATTAATTATCTCTTACTTTGGGACTTTTCCCCATAAGACCAATTATTTGCACAAAGCATCCGACATTTTACCCAAATCCCAAGGTCTAATTGACAAATAGTCATTTAGCCAATCAATATGTATAAGATGATAAGATGGATAATTAACCAATAAAAATCTAATAATATGAGAGTTCATCATCACGAGTGTTGTATCATCAGATACTTGTTTTAATAATTGTTAATAGGCAGTGTATAGACTGGTTATAATATAAAACATTTCTTGATTATAGATAATTAGCATTGCAATTGGTTGATATGAACTTATGTTATGGCAGCTACTATGATAATAAGTATTGGCATAATGATTGTGGGAATACTCAGCATGAACATACACATCTCTCTGTTTGATGTGCCACCTTCAATGACATTCTGGGAAATTGTAGGAGGCTTGCTTGGGGGCATTGTGGGTCTCTATATCGTTATCTTAGCTTACTACAAGAGGAGGAAGCTTCTTTAGAATTTGAATGTTGGTAAATAAGAGAAAATTCCCATGTACTTGGTTCCTAAGACTTCGTTTGGGAGGGAACAACGGGTAAAAGTTTTAACAGAGCAGTTTTTAATCCATGCAGCGCTGTTTTGACTCTATTGTCCGTGCGCGCTGCATGAATTAAAAACTGCTGATCTTCACCCGGGATAACAGGAATAAAGTGATCACTGCTCTTATATAAGAAATAACTTTATTCCTTAGTTATTCCTAATTTATCTTTCTCCAAAACGGGAACCTAGAGTTTGATTTTGTTTATAATTTTTACAATTTTTTTAATTGTTTATTTTATGTTCGTATATCATATGTAATTGTTAATATCTATAGGCAACTTTTCTAAAAAAGAATTAGAAACAAGAAGAGAGTACAAAAAAAAAGGGAAGTCTGATATAATTTTGTATGCAATTGTTAATTCTTCGCCTCTTCGCTATGGCCTTTCAACCCAGCCCATCGTCGTTACAGCTTCACTCCGCTCTCAAAAGATTTGGAATCTGCTATGATGCGATTTGCGAGTCTGTCATATCATATATGAGTCATCTTTTGGAAGTGGATCGATCGAATCAACATCCACAGCCGCAGTCCTCTCACACCTTGCCTCCTTGGGGTGCGCCAACCTTCTCCCCAGAGGAACCACCATTATTACACTCATCACTGATGTCTGTAAGGCCTCCTACACAGTGTTGATGTCACAACAGACCGGCCTTTGTTCTTTGTCGGGGGCAAAAACATATGGAATCGGATTTAAATAGATTTAAATCTATTACCAATTGAGTACTCGATAAAAAAAAATATTTTAACTTATATTTTCAATACTTTGACTTATAATTCTAATTATCAATTAAAATTTAACAAATTTATTTCAATTTTAATTCTAAATTTAACTCAAATTACAAATCAAACATTCAGAGGGGAGCAAAAAAAATTTCAGAAGAGGCAAAGTCGGTCAGGATCAATAAATTTCCACTAAAACTCATAATCCCTGACCCCCGGAACCACCTGGGTCCGCCCCTGTTCTTCGTTCCATAGTCAATTTTGTGGAGATGACGGACCTCATCTTTCAAGAAGTGAAACTAGTGGCAGGATGCATTGGCGCAGTTTGAACTACCGCATCAGTCGGTTCGTCTGACAATGTTGAACAATCTCGAAATGTCTCGGTGGCACATGTATTAGCAGTGACCCCGATCATTGTGGGCTCGTATTATTGGGCTTTGAGATTTGTGCCAAGTTAAAAGAACGGTCTAGATCCAGTAATTATAAAAGATTCCCTATTACGGTACCGGGAGGATCTGAATTCTATAAGATGAGAAGAGCTAAGACAACATCTGGCGGCTGGCCCCATTCATGCGATCTAACGGATGTGATTTCATCTATTCTGTCCCAACGAAAAGCATCCTAGGGCTAGGCTGGACTATCACTGTTTGAGAGCGCGAATTAATTATATTTCTGGGGAAGACACAAAATCGACTTCTCCGTTACTCTTTGATCAGAAAGGAGTGAAGTCGCGTAAAATAAGAAATAGAATCGGAATTCGTGTCGCGTAGCTGATTGGAAGCGGAGGTGACGAAGGAAACGAGAGGAATTCGCACTACTTTTCTCCTTCGAAATCCCATCGAGAAATCCTTGCCAAAACGAAGGTATTTGGCGAGAATTGTACGGAACCGCGTGAAGTGACGCAAAACCCCTTCATTCTCCCCATTTGCTCTGATGATGATCTGACCTTGAATCGATTTCACATTTGCTCCGACAAAGTGTGTTTCTAATCCTTCTCATCCGTTCTTCTTCCTATCCACTGTCAAAAGAATTCTTTTGGTTTTCTTTCTCTTACAAAATTAAATCCTAAAAGCTAGGTGTTGATGACATTATTTGTAAATTAAAAAAAATTTAAAAGTAATTATAAGATTACACAGAATGAATTTGTTATGAGAAAATAATTTAGCGATCTTCAATTTAAAATCATGTCAATTCTGTAAATTCTTACTTTCCGATCAGTGTTAATCCGCTTCCGTGTGGAATTGTCGATCATCGAACCATAATAAGAATTTAACCATCAGATCGTAAATCAACGGCGACACGGCGTGTCTCTTCAGAGGCCCGAGAAGCCTCTCCGTTTTGAAGAGTCCGCCGGTGTATCGGATCGTTTGACACGTGGTCCAAACATAATCTCCAGTCTGATCTTTCTGCTCTTCTCATCTCTCTCTCTCTCTCAGTCACACGCACACGCGACAAACAATGGCCACAACTGCTTATCCTACGCCGATCTGCCTATCGTGCGCCGCTCCCTCTTGCAAGGATCCCTCTTCTTCCTTCCTCCCTCGATCCTGCTTCAAAACATCAAAGCACAGACCTTTTCTGATCTTCTCCATTGTCTCTGTTGGTGGGTCCCCCCTGTCAGACCCTGCAATTAAACCAAGGAGAAAGAGGAGGCACAGATCCTCCGGCGGTGGAAAAGTATTTTGCTCCATATCTGACGGCCGTAAGCTTTCTTTAAAAATCGTACGGTTTTTAATCAACACTGCCCCAAATGTTACTTGTTCTTGGTGAAAATTTTCCAGTGATCTACTTAATTAAAAAACTAAGTGATGTCTCCTTTGATTGTGTACCAGCTGAAACAATCACTGCTTGTAAATGGAATGAATATGTCATATCGAGTGATGTACCGGTGCTAGTTGAATTCTGGGCATCATGGTGTGGCCCATGTGCAATGGTTCGTAGAATAATGGAAGAAATTTCTCAGGAATATATGGAAAGAATGAAATTTTATAAAATTGATGCAGATGATTATCCCCAAATAACGACTTCTTATGGCATTGATCAAGTACCAACTGTCTTATTGTTTAAAGATGGGAATAAGGTCGAGAGTATAACTGGTACACTGCCGAAGTCTGTTTATGTAAAGGCTATCGAGAGAAACTTATCTTAACACCAGGTAACTACTCTTCTATTAGAAAAGTTTTTTTTTACTCTGGGAAAATTCCAGCATCAGCATGGTACCCACTATACACTCACATAACTGACAATACTGGTAAAGTGGTACAGTACCAGCTGTTTCAATACAACTTAGTTTCAGTAAACCTTCTAAAAATAAAAAGAAAGAAAGAAAAAAGGGTATAATGTACCTAGTGGCCTTGGGGAAGAAACTAACTCTATTGCATCAGAATGAGTCATTAATACTTGAGAATAAAATTATCCATTTGTTTTAATGCCTTATCATAACTATTAGTTCTTGATATTTAATGCCCATGTATTTTATTAAATGCAAAAATGGATAAGTAATAATAAGTAACAAAGTCACAGAAACAAATCACCAACATTTCCAAACCGTATTGCTTAAATGTAAGTTCATATATCAAGTAGCATATAAATTAAATGCATGAATTGCTCACAATCATACCAAACATTTTTATCTTGCGATCCAAATTCGACACTTTTCTGACTACGGGTCATGCGCTACCACGAATACGGCGCCTACACAATTTCTGTTATGCGCATAACCTGAAATTGCATAGGCGCCGTATTTGTGGTAGCTCGTGATCCAGTTATGTAGGCGCCGTTGATTCGTGGAAGCGATTGATGACTAAATGTGGCAAAATAGAACCTAAAGAAAATTCTTTTTTGAATACTAATTGAATTTCAATTTAGGTGAAATGTTTCGGTGGCATAGCATCTCTATTACATAGTTGGTACTTGCTGCATTGAAGCCTTGGATTTTACACAAGTGGTTTACTCTATACAACTTGGTTTGGTAAACATTTGACTCCACTGTAACTTACTAATTCTACAGAACAGTTGTATTTGTAGTTTTGATCATTTTTAAATTCATGGGCCCACAGTTCTCCTCTCCAAGAGAGAAATACACAGTATTTTATTCTTTCCTTGTTACTTTGTTAGGCTCATATATTATGGTGTTATCACTAATTTTTTTTTTTTTTTGGACAAGTAGGATTTATTTTTCTTTGGCTTTTGTTGGGTAGAAGTGAATTATCAGTGCTGATATATTTTTAAATTTCAAAGTAGGTGTTTTTATGTAGGAACTTGGATCTTTGTTTGCGTGTGGATTAAGCATGTTGTTTTGATTTATGTACCAAAATATGAATAAACAAACTTGATCCAAGTAAAATGAATTATTGAAACCTACCTAGTACTGGCTGGATGTCTTAATTATAATTGGCATGATTAATTCACCGAAGAGCATACTCAAAATTAAAAGGCAGCGTAAGCTAGAATCCTAGAGGAATTAACCCGGAAAATAGTGGAAATAGAAAAATTATCATGACATTACATACATAACCAATCTTTATGCTCTTCATATACAACTCTTACCAGAATCCAACTTGAAATCTGAAAACAAAGAATAATGCCTGCACTTCTCAGATTGGGGCCCACAACACCACTATATTCAGATCGGGTGCTATGTTATCGGGCTTGAGAACCCACTGGCGCATCATGCCCGGAACCCGAGAGGAGAACTCTGCCACTCGAGGTGCCGGTTTAAATTCCATCAGTCTTTTCAAATTGACACTAACCTCTTATAACTTTGTTGTAAAATTTGGTAACCACAAAATCCTTGGAAAAGCACTTAGATTTTCTGAGATCAACCACTGAGTTTATTATTCTTTTTCCATTCCTCTTTGGAGTGCGTATCCTCTGAGATATCTCAACTTTTGCGTGACCAACGTGTCCGGTGCCTATTTGGGGATAGTGCGGGGGGCCAGTATTATTTGTGCTTTGCGCCTCCTTTTTTTTGCTCATCTCCTTTGTGTCAATTTCTGTAAATTTTACCTAAAAACATGATTTTCTCTCTTTATGGGCATGATATGTTGTGTCTATGTGATTTGAGAATCTGTAATTAGTGAGTGGGGAAATGCACTTTTAGCATTTGCATCCTTTCTAAACAGGAACTACAGGGCAGGACATTCTGTGGTGCAACTCTTTTTCTTTTTTACTTTTCCTTCTTTCTTTTATTTTTTTTCTTAAATTCTTTATATCTTTGGTGCAACTTTACCTAGATAATGTCACCATCGGAATAATTTAGCGCAGTTGTGAAATGTTGGGGTTAATTGATTGAATCGAATTAATTAAAAGATATGATTCCGATGTTGACTGTCACTGACTTTCTGAAATAATTTCAATAAATTGTTATGGGAGTGAGGCTATGGTGCTATGCATAGCACGGATGACTAGTGTACTACGGCTCAATATGGTACTTTTTAAAATTCTAACGGTCGATCCGACCGTTCAATGTGATAACCATATGAATATGTACTTGCAAACTAAATTTTATATTTTTTCGAATTTTTTTACTATTTTTTTAGATAGGTAGAATTTTGATGGTCCAGAATTTTCAGAAAACACTGATTTTTATACCTATCTAAAAAAATAGTAAAAAAATTCAAAAAAATATAAAATTTAGTTTGCAAGTACATATTCATATGGATATCACATTGAACGGTTCGGATCGACCGTTAGGATTTTAAAAAGTACCATATTGAGCCGTAGTACACTAGCCATCCGTGCTATGCATAGCACCATAGCCTCACTCATTGTTATGGACTACAGAGATGGGATAATAATTATATATGAAGAACAAAGTTGTTGCCAGAATCACTGATAAGGACGAGAGTTGCTTTATACCCCTTACATTATAGGAGTCGATAAAAATAAAATTTTAATGGTTTTGGATCATACATT
This sequence comes from Carex kokanica, assembly GCA_025461125.1. Taxonomy (NCBI): domain Eukaryota; kingdom Viridiplantae; phylum Streptophyta; class Magnoliopsida; order Poales; family Cyperaceae; genus Carex; species Carex kokanica. Next base: position 928,752 of record JAJGRX010001263.1, read on the forward strand.
TAATGATCTATATTTCGCTAGTTTGAAAATTTTTAGTAGTAACAACGTTTTTAGTAGTAGCATCGGGCACATAATGAATTTTAGTTTCTTTATTTATTCAGATGATATTTGGACTAACATTCCACCGAAATCTTTATTAATACCCTAAAAAAGGAAAAAAAATAGCAAATCCGTCCTCGGTATGAAAAAAATTTCAAAAACACTCTGACCGCCCCATGTTTGGGCGGTCCACTCTCACTACCAAACCGCTCCACAGTGGGGCGGTCACCTCTTCACACCAGACCGCCCCATGTTTGGCGGTTTGCTGTTTTTTTTTTTAAACGTTGTGCATTTTATAACGCTGCATTATAAAATGTTATATTTATTTATAATTTTTTTTATTTTGTAATTTACAGTTCCATTTTTTATAATAATTTATGGTTATAATTTGTTATAATTGACGATTATACTTTTATTTGTTGTAATGTTTTATTGTAGTTTTATTTGTTATAATATTTATAAGAATTTATAGTTAGTAATTGACGATTATAATTTTATTTGTTGTAATGTTTTATAATATTATAATTGAACAAGGCACTCTTAGCTAAATGGTGGATTAGATTTCTTGATAACTCAGTCACGGGTAGATGGAAGGAGATTCTTATTAGCAAATATGGTAATAAGACATCTCCTGCAATTTGTTCTCCCTTTTGGAGATCCATTCTTAAAGATCATATGGTAATTAATTTAGGATTAAATAAAGAGATTGGCAATGGTAAATCCACTGCTTTTTGGTTAGATAGATGGTGTACTGAACATGCCTTGCAACATCAATTCCCTAATTTGTTCTCTATTGCTTCACACAGATTTATTTCTGTGGCTGATGTCTTTGCTTATACTCATCTAAACTTATCTTTCCGTAGACAATTAACTGGTATATACCAAGTAGAATGGTTAGCTTTACAACAAAGATTTCAACATTTTTCCTTATCTAATCAAACTGATGACAGATTGATTTGGAGATGGTCTCAAGATGATAAGTTTACTGTTCATTCTTTTTATAATTGGCTGGAATTTGGTGGTATGCCTAATTCAGAATATTCCACTATTTGGAAATCTCATATCCCTTTAAAGATTAAAATCTTTTTATGGTTAGTCAAACGGAACAAAATTCTTACCAAAGTCAACTTATCGGCTAAAGGATGGCCGGGTGATACCACTTGTGAGTTCTGTGACCAAACTGAAAGTATAGATCACTTGTTTGTCCATTGTTCTTACCAAAGTCAACTTATCGGCTAAAGGATGGCCGGGTGATACCACTTGTGAGTTCTGTGACCAAACTGAAAGTATAGATCACTTGTTTGTCCATTGTTCTTATATTAGAAGTATTTGGAATTGGATTGCATCTCACAATAATTTTATTTTCGAATGTGATTCATTAGAAGATCTGTGGTTACTTGATGCGGCTATTCCTTTAAAAGATCGATTGTTAGTGGAATTAGTTCGCGCATCAGTTCTTTGGTCTATATGGTTGGAGAGGAACCGCATTTGTTTTAATGATACTCATCCTCTCTCTATTAAGGCACTTGGTACCAAGATAATCTCATTAGCTACTTTTTGGTGCAACTCTAGCTCTAAACACTCTTTACTTAACTTAAATTTGATGATTCCTTTTGATGTTAAGGACCTCCCAGATCTCATTCTGGAGGAAGAGCTCAGCAACCCGGATTCATCTCAGGTAGTGGATTCCGAGGTAATCTCTATTCTGGATTTTGGAGCTGGCAGCCCCCAAAATCGAATGTCTGGAGAAGAATCGAGTAATGATGCTGATGTGTTTTAGAATGGCTTTACTTAAGTTCTTTGTAGTACTCTGAATTGCTTTATTTTGTTGCTTTAGGGCTTTTGATTAGCTTACTGTGCTTGTTATACTTAGTTTGTTTCTTTCAGTGTATCTGGTGCTTATGTTATGATGTATAACTCTGGACTCTGATGTTTGGTACCTATTTTAGGTACTGAATCAGATCCTTTTTGGTTTCTATATGAAATCGGTGGATGTTTCCACTATTATTCAAAAAAAAAAATGTTTTATAATATGTTATATATTTATTGTAGTTTTATTTGTTATAATTTTATTTAATGTTATAAATTGGTTTTTTTCAACTAGCTAAACAACAAAACTAAATAATCTAAATAGTAAGTCTACAACATAAAATTTAACAATCTAAACATAAAATTCTACAAATTCATCTAACTAAAAAAAACATAAAAAAAATCTAATGACAGCGGCGGCGACGACAGAAGAGATCAACCCAGCAGGTGGATGGTGGTCCCTAGGCGGCAGCTGGCGCGTCAAGTGAACCTCTTCCTCCTTCTCGTCATCTTGGAGATCGTCCACATCCATCTCCGACGCTGCACCGGTCGCCCAGGCATCCTCCTCCTGCAAAGATAACTGTGTACGGTGGACCCATGGGAGATCCTTCTGGATCACCGCCTGTGTACGTATCTCCCATGGATCGGCCTCCAAGGTAGAAGGATACACGGCCAGAGGCGATGTGCCAAATATAGTAGAGATAAAGACATCAGCAAGTATGCGCCCCACTCCCACTAGCCTCGTTGTCGTGCTCTCTGGTCTCTGCGTATCGTGGTCTGTGGAGGCTTTGTACCTCATACCTGGTATCATCTCTAGTAAGGTCAATCATAGTGAACTCGGGATTGGCCTGCTAGGTAAGAGCTTCATCTTGCATGTAAACAATGTTAGTTTTGCTACATACAAATAACTAGTAAGTTAATTAAATAATAAAGAAAATCATTGATCTTGTCAATCTGTACCGGAACTCCATACTTGTTGTAGTAAGCGTTCCATGCGTTGTTATTCAATACCTAGTTGTGGAACGTCCAACCCGAGTTATCCTCTACAGAATTGAAGATAACTTAATAAAAATAGATTTTTAAAGAGAAATGATTGTGTATGACACTTTCATATTAACTTGTAATCACCTGCAGGAGGTGGCGGCATCTCATCATCGTAGATAGAGACTTGGGGCAGATTCAAATCTCGTGGTGTGGGCCTTATCTCACGCCAATTGATGTTCTCCCCACTGTCGTGCAACATGCCAATGAGGCGTCCGTCCCAGCCAGAGTCTTTTGCGACTGGTGCACTGTGTTGGAGCATTTGACATCCTATCGCTCTCCAACCAATTTTCGCCATGCACACTAGGCTGTGTGCCACTCCTTTAATACCGGACAAAAGCTTCACAAAATCTTTTTCATTATTATTAGAGAAACGCATAAATAAACATTTAATTTTTTAAATATGTTGGTTTCATTTATATTTACCGCGCGAGCCTGAACCAGTCCGAAAGACAAGTAAGTCCTAGAGGCATCACCCATGAGTCTTCGTCGAAGGCTCTCACTATAGTGCCCCTATAGATATACCGACAGTATGCCCCACCTCTAGTACCAGACGACATATCTCAATGCCCAAGGCCCAGCCCCCAAACTGACGTCATCAGCCGTAGGCGGGGTCCATGAGTGATCTTGTGAATATCGTGCCCTCTAGTAATCCTCTGCATGATGCTGGCTCCAGTCGACTTTGGGCTTATGGTGGTTAGTCCGCACCGGGAGCATGTGAACTCTCCCCGGTCTCCAGTGTATCTCATGGTCATCCCCGTCTAGGTCTGGCCATACTACATTTGAAAATATCAAGTTACTAAATTTCTAACATATTTTCACAATTTACATTAATAAATAAAAACTATTATTGCAAATTACCATAAAAAAATTAATAATAGAATTTAGACACTTTATAAACAATTAATAATCAATTTGTAAACAATTTCTAACAATTTCTAATTAATTTTAGATAATTTCTATAGATACTAAATAATTCCGAACAATTTCTAAATAATTTTAGATAATTTCTAAAACCCTAAACCTTAAAAAAATGTGTCATGTAAATGTTGGACCAAACATGTTTAGACGTCACTTCCAACTAATTTAAAATAAAACATATAAATGTTGGACCAAACATGTAAATGTTTAATTTTATTTTAAACATTATAGGCATAATTTATATTATTCACATAACATATTTATAAAAAATAGTGAAATTTAAAATAAAAAAATACCGTACATTAAATGATTTAAAATTTTAATGATATTTATAATTTTCACATAACATATATATAAAAATTAGTGATATTTTAAAAAATACAATACCATACATTAAATGATTTAAAATTATAATGATATGAAATTAATGGCCTTTGAAAATTATTTTAAAAATTCAAATAATTGCTTTATTTTAAGAAACTATTTTAAAAATTCAAATAATTGTCAAGTGATCTTTTCTCAATTCAAATAACATATTTTTACAATTTACCATAATTAAAAAGAATTATTATTGAAAACTAAATTAAAAATAATAATTTCGGTATATGCTAAGCAATTCAATCGCGTCGGGAAAATCAACAACCCGCACACGATATTTAACAATTCAATTTCTACGACTCGGTACGATATAACCAAACCAATAACCCTAAACCCTAAATCCTAATTTCTAAATCCTAATTTTGTAAACCCTAATTTTAAAAAGGGTGTAACAATACTATGAATCTCGTCGGAAAAATCAACAACCCGGAAATCAACAACACGCAAGGCAATTCCTTAAACACTTACGAAATATCAAAAATCAGAGCAATTCAATCGTGTCGGGAAAATCAACAACCCGCACACGATAATTAACAATTCAATTTCTAGCAATCGCTCTAATGTTATCACAAGGCACAAAACATAATAAATTATGTCGGGTTACCCGAAAATAATCGGATTGTGCTCCGTGATTCGTGCTCTAGCCTCACCTAACCTCAAGTTTCGTGGGTGGGAGCGGTCTTGTGAGAGAGAGGGGGATGGGCGGCCGAGATAGAGAGAGAGATTGGGGGCGACCTAGCAAGAGAGGGGTGGGGAGCAGGGTTTTTCTTGGGAGGGAGGGTGGAGGGAGGTGGATTGGGTTTAGGGTTTGGTTTGGGCAGAGCAAGAGACGGGACAGAGGGGTGGAGGGTGGGGGTCGTGGTCGTGGTTTTAAAAAATAATAATAATAATAAACACCAAACCGTCTAAACGTGGGGCGGTCTGGTGTGAAGAGGTGATTGCCCCACTGTGGAGCGGTTTGATAGTGAGAGTGGATCGTCCAAACATGAGGCGGTCATGGTGTTTTTGAATTTTTTTTCATACGGAGAACAAATTTGTTATTTTTTTTTAGGGTATTAATAAAAATTTCGGAAAAGGTTTAAATTTTTGCCGCAAACTATCCACTAGTGTCCTTTACGTTATTCTCCTAACATTTTTTTTTGTTAAGCTAGCCCGTAGGCAGCTCGCCAGCTCCGAACAATTATTGATGCGAGCATGGAAACACTTCAACTTAAAATATCTTTTTGTTGGTGCGCTTGACTTGTAGAATACAAATAAACGATAAACGATTACTATAGTCTGAAAATGTGCGGCCAGCCGTTGCTACTTTTTATCTCATAGTAAATTATCATAATTTATTCCTGATTGTCTTGAGAATTTACTCGCAGATACTCTTAAAGATTTAATTATCAAATATTCACAATTTTAATATTGATATAATTTTTATGTATAAAATATTCAGCAATATATATCATTACAGTATAATTTAATAAACTTTATCGTATAATAATTTAAAAATAGTGAGGTGTTAATTACAAGAAAAACATTTTTTTTACTTCGTCATGTCATAAATTGTTAAACATTTTATGCATAATAAATATGTAATTTCTCCATCTGTTTTTATAAATAAATATATCAAAACTAAAATTGTTGAATATTTGTAAGTAGGATTCTTTAATTAAGTAAGGCGAGTAAATTTTAATTAGAAGTACTATCGGTTAAAATATCATAATTTATAATAATAAATACAATAATTAAAAAAATTTATACAATTACAAATCTCCCACTGAATTATAGGCTTATAGCCGAGTAAATTATATTGTATTCTTATTATTAACCCAATTTCTCAGGTAACAGATACTGAGTGCAGCCTCTCTTTAAATAGCGGATCAGCTTCCGTACTATTTTGGTGAATAGGAGGATTTATATTTCATTAGTTTAATTTAATTTTCTTTGCTACAGCTAAAAAAATGGAGACTTTTCTGATCTCAGCTCCTTTCATTTCTAGGAATTTATAATTGGATGAGTAAATCAGACGGCTAAGATCAAACGGGAGTCCATAGCTTTTAATTTGAATTCATCCAGGATAGTCCCTTGAATTTTGTAAATCTGAGGAATCAAGAGCCTAGTTATCTTCCCCTCTGCATGCAATAGATTGTCTAGATGAAAATGGATGTAATGCCAAGATTAATGTACTTTAATTTGCATAGGTAGTCTTGCATCAATAGTGTAAACAGAACCAGGCAACCTTCCAATTACCAGTAATCCCATCGCTAAGAATGTATTTAAGCACACAAGCAAACACCCCTAAAATATGAAAATCTTGGAAAACTCTGCCATAATGAATACTGATTTTTTTTTATTTTTTTTGTGAAAAAACACTATATATGTTCAACACCTCTGTGATATACTTACTGAAGTTGGGTCCAATTCCATTACCAAACTTTAGTTAATACCAAAAGAAAAATATGCTTTGCTTAACACCACTAGGATTTCATAAAGCAATATGAAGCAAAACAGAAAATCAAGACATCAAATGGGGTCAATTTACCCCATTCATTTTCAAAAACTAATTATTATATATGCTACTTTTGTATATTTTATAGTTAAATGTTAAGGGTATTTAAAAAATGACCACCATAGATTTTTTGAAAATTTTATATAGTTGACCCTCATTTATTTTTCAAAAAAAGTAGACTATTAAAATGTGTACAACTTGAGGACTTATAACATTTTTGACCCCATTATTCAACATTCTCCCTCCGCCCTGCCTTTATCCATAGGGAAATTATTAATATGATGCCCACTTAATAACCACCAACGCAGAAATTTGCACTGACGATTATGAAATCACTTTAATCATGAAAATGACATGGAGTAATAGTCAAGTACACTCCACACACGGTTTAAAACCCTACTACTCTCACTTGTACCTTGTACCACCAGTTCAACCATGGTTCATAACTGCCATGTCATCCTACTGATTGTTCTCTCCTTTATCTTTCTGCCATGCATGAAATCGTCACAATCCGACAATCTCCGGCCGTACATAATCCAAATGGATGTATCCACCATGCCGTCACCTTTCGCCACACATGAGAGTTGGTACTTTTCAATGCTCTCTTCCCTGTCAATTTCGTTGAACGATCGAGATGCACCGACACACCTCTACACATATACTCATGCCATGCACGGCTTTAGTGCCGTGCTGACAGCTTCTCAACTAATGCAAATTGAACAAACCCATGGCCATGTTGCAACTTTCCCCGAGTCATATGCTCAATTACTAACTACGCATACTCCCGAATTTTTGGGGCTTAAACCCAATTTGGGTGTGTCGGCGGCATCAAATCACGGATCTGATGTGGTCATTGGAATCATAGATACCGGCGTGTGGCCAGAAAGTAAGAGTTTCAGCGATGAAGGCATGCCACCCGTTCCAGAAAGGTGGAAGGGGAAGTGCGAAAGCGGTACCCAGTTTAACTCTTCTTTATGTAACCGTAAGCTTATCGGTGCCCGGTTTTTTAGAAAGGGGCTCAAGCAATCTGGCGATAGAGTGTCGACAAAAAATGACTACGACTCGCCGAGAGACTTCTTAGGTCATGGGACCCACACAGCATCAACTGCGGCAGGAAGCCCTGTGCCAGGTGCAAGCTACTTTGGCTATGCTTACGGCTGTGCACGAGGGATTGCTCCGATGGCCCGATTATCAGTTTACAAGGCCATATTTAATGATGAAACTCAAAAAGCAGCAGCAACAGATGTATTAGCTGCTATAGATCAAGCAATGTTTGATGGAGTCGATGTTCTCTCGTTATCTTTAGGATTCCCCAACATGGACTATTACACGAATGTCATAGCAATCGGCGCTTTTGCTGCAATGGAGAAGGGAATTGTTGTTGTATGTGCCGCTGGAAATGACGGCATGGCTTACAGTGTACTGAACGGGGCACCGTGGATCATGACAGTGGCTGCCGGCACAGTTGATCGTGATTTCTTTGCAAAAGTTACTCTAGGAGATAACTCGAAGAGCATCCATGGTCGTTCAATCTTCCCTTCAAACAAAACTATATATGACGGGGGCCTCTACTACGGCCGTGGAAATAAGCACATGGAATCGTGTGATTTTTTTGCTCTCAATGCAACAACAGTGAAAGGGAAGATAGTATTTTGCTCAGCCGGTGATGATATGAGCAACCAAATATCCGAGGCCAACCGATGTGGGGCCCTTGGGGTCATCATTGTTGATAATAAGAAAACGTTCCTCTCGCCGGGTGAGTACGACGTACCGGCTGTCATAATTGATCCAATAGATGTGCAAGGCATCAAGAAATATATCATGGAGGGAAGGACAGCTAAAGCCAGTTTAATTTTTGGAGAAACCGAATTGGGCCTTAAACCAGCCCCTCGAGTAGCCTATTTCTCCTCTCGAGGCCCGAATTATATCAGCCCATCGGTTCTCAAGCCTGATATCATGGCACCGGGATTCAATATCCTGGCAGCATGGGTACCGAACAAATTTGTGCAAATGATAGGAAGTCAGAACTTATATTCGGACTTCAAGTTAGAATCAGGCACCTCCATGGCGACTCCACATGTAGCAGGAGTTGTTGCATTGCTACGTTCGATTCATCCCGACTGGAGCCCAGCAGCAGTTCGCTCTGCCATGATGACTACTGCAGATATAATAGATAACACGGGCAAACCAATAACCGACATGGTGGATTCAACAGTTGCAAGTCCGTTAGATTTTGGAGGTGGGCATATAAACCCTAACAGGGCAATGGATCCAGGTTTGGTCTATGACACGGGCTCTGAAGAATACATTGAATTTTTATGTGGGCTTAGGTATACGAGCCGTCAAATCGGTGTTATTACTCATAAGCATGGGTATAAATGTGGAAAGGCCAGCCTTGACTTGAACTATCCATCATTTATCGTTATCATGAATGGTACTAGTGAAGTGAGTAGTTCGTTTAAACGGGTTTTGACGAATGTTGAAGATTCACCATCCAAATATCGTGCGGTTGTGAATGCTCCGGCAGGGCTGAAGGTGGCGGTGACACCTCCTGTTCTGTCTTTTAAGGGGAAAGGAAGCAAGCAAGAATTTTATGTTAGAGTGGATGTGAGTGTAAAAGGCAAGGGAGGTGGTACAACAGGTAAATTTTTGGGGAATTTTGGGTTTTTAAGCTGGATTGAAATTGGAGGGAAGCATGTGGTTAGGAGTCCAGTTGTATCTGCCTTTGCTTTACAATAGAAGACAATAAAAAAAATGTGGATATACCTGTAAGTTATTTACAAGGATGATCAGATAATACATAATAATAACATTTTATAGTTTGGATGTCAATTGTTATCCTTGTGTGTTTGTCTGTGCCTCTGTGGTGATATTGTTGTTCTGTAGTTGAAATAAATATAGGACAGGACTCGTTGTTCAACACACACACACACAAATTTACAAGATTTTTATGTTGTTGGGCCTAATGACATGGATCCTTAATGGGCTTGGCATTGTAAATTCCCAAGCTTAGTTCGGCCATTAAGCATTTGGCAAAATCTAATGAGTGAGGCTATGGTGCTATGCATAGCACCAATGGCTAGTGTACTACGGCTCAATATGGTACTTTTTAAAATCCTAACGGTCGATCCGACCGTTCAATGTGATATCCATATGAATATGTACTTGCAAACTAAATTTTATATTTTTTTGAATTTTTTTACTATTTTTTCAGATAGGTAGAAAAATCAGTGTTTTTTGAAAATTTTGGACCATCAAAATTCTACCTATCTGAAAAAATAGTAAAAAAAATCGAAAAAATATAAAATTTAGTTTGCAAGTACATATTCATATAGTTATCACATTGAACGGTCAGATCGACCGTTAGGATTTTAAAAAGTACCATATTGAGCCGTAGTACACTAGCCATCCGTGCTATGCATAGCACCATAGCCTCACTCAAATCTAATTTGTAGAGTAGAACTAGGGTGTTCTTAAGCTCACCCAAGTCTCTTTGTAAACTTAACTTAAAAATTTATCGAATTGGTTTCAAGCGACACATCTAAACCGTTGAAACCAATCTACTTCACGAGTAATAAGTTTACATGTTAAGTTTTTAAATTTTTGAACTAATTTAATATAAAGTCAAGCGGTCAAAAAATAATGAAAAATGAACACATTAAAATTAACTTATAAACTATTTTTTTTTTACTGTTTGACTTTATACTAAATTAGTTCGAAAATTTATAAATTTGATATGTAAATGCATCACTCGTGAAGTAGATCGGTTTCAACAGTTTGGATGTATCTTTTGAAGCCAATTCAATAGGTTTTTAAATTAAACTTGTTGACGACTCTTTCAAGTTTCAACATAGATCCCAAGAAAGATAGCCCTTTGGCGCTAGTTTGGAATTCAAGCATGTTTCATCAGAAAATGCTTCAGCCGGTTGAGATCAGAATTGTGAAAAGTTCATGTAGAAAGCTTTACGAAATTACAAATAAGGATGTGATCCGTTTCGGATGAAACCAATTAGGATTAGCATATATATGATGTTGTTCATAAAAAGAAAGACCATAAAATATTCATTTACCTTATCAAACACAAACCAGATCAGAAAAAATCACAAATAAATAGAAATAATAATATTAAGAAGTAATTGCTCGTTAATGAGACGGCCCTCCCAAGGTAGTAACGCCGTTTAAACGAGCTGCATCACATTTTATAATTATTATTGTTGTACTGTTAATATTTGAACTTTTGACTTTATGTATATATAAACTACAATTCCTAGGGTGGCCGAATTCGTATTCTCTGCGGAGCTTTTAATCTGATCCGTTCGTTTTGATCGGACGGATCAGATTAGATCTTTTCCGAATTGAAAACAAAAAACAAAATTCTCCTGCCTGATAAGATCTTATCTGATCCGTCCGATCAAAATGAACGGACCAGGTTAAAAACTCCGCACAACTCTACAGAGGATGACTCCGCAGAGGATACTGGTCCTAGGATGGCCCGAATGACTCGGACTGCGGAGGGGAGGCTTTTTGCATGTATACCCATGAATAATTGTTTATTATATCCCACTTTTTCTTGTCCAAAAAGAAATTTTTCGTAGAATGTCATAGTAAGTATTATATTAATATAACCACAGCCCGCTGTTTCTACATCGAGAAGCATTTATACACGTGAACCTAAAAAAATAAAATTCATTCCACCAAAATTCTTCATGTATAATTATTCTAACCTAATCACTATATTCACATAAGTTCTTGAGAGAGACCGTGGTACCGATTTTGGTTTGATCCAATGTCAACGAGCATTTCACAATGGTATAGAATTTAGGCTTGACCAACTTGCCTAGTACATACGCCCTCGACCGAAGTGTGAAATTTAGGCTTAGAGGAATCGGCTTGGTATCCTTACCGGGTGTACTGCTAAGACTGGACCCGCCTCCGTAAAGCGGAACATCATTGCCTTGTACTACTGTTGTGAGGCTTCTCTCGCTCTTTCTTGATTGGTAAAATTTGTTCATCTGTAGAAAGTTTAAATTGTGAGAAAGGTATACTATGCAGAACAGTGAAAATTGCAATCTGGGATGTCAGGCATGTATTGGTACGGTACCAAACTTCCAATTACACACATATATATGAACTGTACCAGAATTAGACCTGTTATTTATATGATTGGCGTATACAGAAATTGAAGCAGGAAAAAAAAGACTGAGGCTATGGTACTATGCATAGCACAGATTGGTCCATACTATAGATCAATATTTTTATTTTCAAAGTACATAAAATTGATTTGAACTATTCAACATGATTTTCATATGAAAATGTGTGAAACGTACTTGTATATCAAATTTTAATCTTTTTACTATTTTTTTAGGTAGGTAGAAAATCACCCGATCCAAAAATTCCAAACCATTGAAAAGTAGTGATTTTCTACCTATCTAACAAATTAGTAAAAAAATTCTACAAAATGTAATATTTTGTCTGCAAGTACATTTTCACGTGGAGATCATGTTGAAATTGACTATTTAAACTTTAAAAACAAAGATGTTGATTCATAATACGGACCAATCCACGCTATTCATAGTACCATAGCCTCGTTCAAAAAAAAAGATAAATGGAGAAAATAACAGTAATTTAATCGTATGTTTACATTTCCAGCGGCAAGGACAAGTTGACTGTAGGACAACACAAGTGGGGTCGAGCTGACGTGGACTCCGAAAAAGGTACCAGTATTGCGATAAGAAAGCTTCACAGTGGAATTGAGTGTGCTCAGTCCGGTTGGTACTAGTGAAGCATCTATACCGGCTTGTATCACAAAATTGTGGAATGTAATGCTCTACAATTTATATAGCCTCAAGAATTTAGAAAAATCAGAACATGTTATGCTCTGCAAATTATCAAATATAGTGTGTAATAAAAAAAAATGTTCTCAAATGATTCAACCCAGAGGCAATATGAAATAAGCTTACAACAATTTTGTAAGATATCTAATCTACCCTGCCTACTGCTAAATGTGACATTTCTGGTAAATAGATATATTGTTAAATACAAGCTATTCCGGATCTTAAAACCCAAAAAAAAATGGCATGGGGTATAAATCATATTTATGATAAATTTTCACAATGCGAGTAAGATGTTTTTATTCAACTCTTAATTTATTAGAAAATAATATAATAATCCTACATTACAGCTGTACCATACCTTTTAAATTTTTTATTTCACAATTAGACAGTCAGCACTTAGAAAAAAAGATATACAATTCATTCAAATTCATATATTTCTCAGTTTGAATTTTCTCTCTTAAAAGGAAAAAAAATGGTACATACATTCACAGTGACGATGGGATGTTTGTTATGACTAGCGCCCCATAGAATTAGCGCGAAGAAGAAAAACAGCACCAAAAATGCGAACATAAAGCCGAGAACGTAGAACTTTCGAGGAATCCCCTTCCTCTTCGGCTCCTCATCCACCTCCTGCAGTAAACCGGCCTCCTCCTCCACTATTGCGTCTCCTTCCCTCCACATTCCTCCCCTTAAATTAAAATATGAAACAGGGTTTTCTATTATTAGTCAATATATATAATAATGAAAGCTTAACTTAAATTGTTATGATGATTAATTAGTAGTAAATACCATGCATGTCAGCTTCAGTACTTTACAATGTTCTGTTTCTGGGACCTAAATGAAAACCTGAATATTATGGGGTCACTTGTGCAAAAAAAAAGTATAAGAATGAAAATATGAAATGGCATATGGAATGCAACCAAAAAGGTCAAAGAACATTTACATTAAACTGACAAATAAGAGACCCTTGTTAAAATGCCAAAGATGAATATTACGATGGAAGGGACAATAACACAAAAATAATTTTAATTACACAAACCCTACTAGGGGTTTCTCACACTTGGTTATACCTCTCAAGCATTTCTTCAAACTACAAGTAACCAAAGAGGCAAATAAATAAAAAAAATCATTTTTTTCCTATTTAGCATCCTGAAAGAAAATTCCAAATTTTCATTCTAGTAGGCAGAACACCTACTATTGTTTTCTCTTTCGTTTTTGCTAAAAAGGGAAACACCACGGCACCACCCACCCGTTTCATAACCTACTAAGAGTGTATATCATTGAAAATTAAACAAGTACAAAATCGAAATATATAGCACAAGTATAAAAGATCTAAACATGTTATTATATACCTCTGATCTGCCTGGTTGGGATTGATCTTTCCCGACCCGCCGGGTTTAAGCGAACCAGAGTAGCGACTGGTGGAAGACTCACGAGAGTGTCGGCCGAGAGACGCCGAGTGGGGTGGCGAACCGACGGGGCTGTGCGCTGGTGTTGACTCGTGAGACGGGCTCTGGACGTAGTACGCCTGCCGACGCGGCGGTGACGAGGCATAGCTGGTCGCCTCTGAATCCGTCTTCGCATGCATTTTTTTCGATTTTTTTATTCGTTTTCCTTTTGGTTAATAAAATGAGAGAGGAGAAGAGGGGTTTAGCGTGGAAATGTTGAAATGAGAGGCTTTTTGTATGAGAGAGAAAGAGGCGAGGGAATGGGGAGGCACTACGAGTCTATGTCTGGATTCACGTTAGTTGAATCGTTGACGATGGATTCTCTCTCTCTCCTTCTTTATTATTTTCCTCTTTTTTTTTCCATAACATAAGGGAGGATTTGTATTCAATTGGCGTGCACAGCGGAGGAAAGAACGAAGAAGGAAGAGGAAGGGAAACGGTCGCCGTTTGAATTTTGATTCTCTGAGCAGTAAAGTTGCAACAGAATATGTGTCATATCACTGACACGACTTCCAAGAGCTATCGTCAATCTAAAAGGTTACTTGGGGTTGGGGGATAACAAGATTGGAGACCTGGATCACTGAGGGTTTTCACAAAAGATCACAGCAAAGAATTGGATTTTTCTTTTTCTTATTTTGATTTATAGAAAATTTGGAGAGTTCGTAACATATGAGGTAACACAATATTTATGTTTAGATCAGAACCGTTCGATTAGAACCCTGCTCAATTCAGTCGGAGGTGAAATATAAGCTCATTTCACATCGTATGGTCCGAATCTAAACTAGGGGTGCAAACGAATCAGACAGTGGTAAAACCATATATTATTGTATCCGTTATTTTACGAATACGAATCTGATAGTTGACAAATACGGATACAAATCGGATACTAAACGATATAGATTAAATATCTGTAGATATATACATAATTTTTTCATAATATATATTAAAATATGGTATATATTTATTATTCAAATATGAATAATTAAAATTCAAAATTGTATTCGTATCTGTACGAATATTCGGATATCCGTATCCATATCTAATTTTTAGATACAAATCCGGATACGGTCGGATTATATTTGATCTGTTTGCACCCCTAAACTAAACATAAATATTTTGTTAGCTTAGTGATATAACTTCGGATTTGGATCCACTTCCTTTTGTAAGGACCTTATATTAATTTTCTAATTTATATGGACCTTTTATTATCTTTCTAATTGATCATGGCTACTAATTCATGAGAAAATGATAGTTGACTTTTTATATTCATTAAAAAATAATATTGCGTACAAGTGCTCATTTCGAGTTCTCATTGGGTGAAAATGAGAAGAAATACAAATACTTGGATAATTCTACTTGAGTAATATTTTCACGTAGGAGGCAATAATTAATATAATGATAGTGATCGAATTGGTCAATAAGAAGAGAATAAGACATGATGTGATAAAATCATTGTTCAGGTTAATAGACTGACGAATTCATTTAATTTTAATATTCTTTATCTAGTCTTGAGCAGAAAGATTTAATACAAAAAAAATTGAAAACGGAAAATAATAGTAAAACGATTTTGAACCCGTACAAAATTAGAAGTTCAAGCGGTCAAAATAATTTTAATGTATTTATTTTTTAAACGTTTTTTTACCACTTGTTCTATACAAAATTAATTTAAAAATTTAAAAATTTAGTATGTATCACTCGTATGTTTTCGTTATTTAAAGTCAATCCGATAACTTTTTTTGAAAAAAAATAAGGATCTAGTCCTTATTTGCTTTATTGATTATAAAAAGGTTGCAACTTGAAACCAGGTACAAAAAAAACTTAGTGTTATTCAACCTAGTTGAATAAGATTAAAACAAGAAATTAAAATTAGAAAAAAGCAAAAACGGAAAATTGTCAAACAACAGGGTTTAAAATGCAAAAATTGCAAACTTCTTGTCAGTGAATAGATTTCTTCCAACTGAGGAGGATCGGTATCAATGCTGTCTTCTTTCATTCCGCACCATCCATTGCCACACTCCAAAGTTAAAAATTCTTCTTTGTCAACTTGTACTCAGCACATCCGACTTGTGGTTATGACTTGTACCGGCCATTGTACCAGCAATTCATTCCTCTACTTGATTGTCAACTTTTCGCACCAGTAAGTCCATTTCCAAACCGATTTTGTGTTTTCTTCATCTCTTTACCAGCGCATAGCTCCATTGGTTTTGAACTTCATCCACCAATTTTTGAAATTCTTCCACTGTTCTTGAAGTCAGTGTGCATAGACCCATTGCTCTTGAACCTCCTCTGCCAATTGTTGGACATTTTTCGATTGATCTCTAAAAATTCTGTTGCATCTTTCCCTCCAACAAATGATCATAGCCAGCAGCAAGATTTCTTTTGTCTTTGAGTCTCCTTTTTTCTGTACAATCCATCGATGTGCACTTTCCTCATGTAAGACGCTTTGCCAATTTCTATCTGTTAACTGAAATTTACCATTAAGTATGCCGTATACCTCCAGGGACACTATGCATTCAGAAAATATATGTTTGATGGTTTCGCCTTGTCTTCTGCATAATACACACATACTTGGTAAATTCCACCCTCTCTTCTGTAAGTTTTCAGCCGTTAGAATTTTCTCGTAATAAGTCAACCAACCAAAAAAATTTATTCTCGGAGGAACTTTCAACTTCCATATTCTATGGACATTCTCTCTGATAAAAGGTTTATCTTTCATCCCCTGATACATTGATTTTACTGAAAATACCCCTAATGTTGTAAGCCTCCACTGTACATCATCTGGTACATGATCAAGCAATATTTGATTTGTCAAAATGCCTTGTAATTTTCGAAATTGGCTAATCATTTCTTCTTGTTGTGCTTGTGAGGTGTTAAGATGCAGGTCTCTAAATAAATCCATGAAGTTTTGAGTTTGAATTGCTTCTTGCAAAACCATCTGCTGATCTGTAGCTTCTTTATAAAGTAGTGGAAATTCATGCTTTAGAAAACCGTATCCCCAATTTTGTTGCCAAAGTTTTATTCTCCTTCCATCTCCTACCAATCTTTTCATAGCACATTCACAAAAATTATGAGTTGAACTCAAAGTTTGCTTGAAAAACTTGCAGTCCGACAGATCACTTAGTCTTTCCATTTCGAATAGGGAATAGAATACAGATTTCCACAATTTCGATTCAGGTTTGTTCCAGTACCAGTACCACTTTGCCAACAGTGCGTCATTAAAGACATTGATGTCAATAATTCCCAGTCCCCCTATCTTCCTTGGCCTGCAAACTAATTCCCAGTTCGCTAAGGGTATTCCTCTTTCATCATTTGAGTTCTTTTTCTAAAGAAATTTCCTCCTTATTCAATCTATTTCATGTATCACCCAAACCGGCAATTTGAAGACTGACATGAAGTTGGAATGGATGAAAGGACTGCATTTATCAAGACCAGTCTCCCTGCAATGGACAATTGTCTTGCAACCCATCCTTGTAACCGATTGTTTATTTTTTGTAGCAATGGTATGTAGGCTGTTTTTGGGAGTTTCTTGTCAGATAATGGCAATCCGAGATAAATGAATGGAAAAGAACCTTGTTTACAGCCCAGTGTCTCGATCAGTTGATGTGAGAGGTGCGAATTGTCGTTGATAAGCAATAATTCAGATTTTTCCATGCTTACTGCTAAACCCGAGATTTGCTTGAAAACTGTGAACAAAATTTTCAAAGCTTGGGCCTGTCTCAAATCCGGTTTCATAAAGAATAGTGAATCGTCTGCGTATAATAAGCATGGTTTCATTTCTAGAAAAGGCAGTTGCCATATTCCATTTTCTACAAGTTTGTTTAACCATCTTGGTACGAAATCCATTGCTAAGATGAATGGCAATGGAGAGAAGGGGTCACCCTGCCTCGTTCCTCTTTTGAGTTGTATTTTATTTCCCAATAGACCGTTGATTATAATTTGAGAGCTTCCTCTAAGAACACAACTCGAAATCCACTGTAACCATTTTGAAGGGAAGCCCATCCTTTCCATGATTTTCAACAAAAACTTCCAACTGACGGTATCAAAAGCCTTGTGTATGTCTGCTTTAAACAAGGCAACCGGTATTCTGTTCTCCCTTGCTATTTGTACAATCTGTTGCGCATACAAAAATCCCTCTGTAATTTGTCTTCCTTTCACAAACCCTGTTTGACTGTCTTGAACCAATCGGCTAATGTGAGGTTGTACTCTATTAGCCAATATTTTGGATACAATTCTTTGTATTCCATGAAGAAGACTTATTGGCCTAAAATGCTGTGGATTTTTTGCATTTTCATTCTTTGGGATCAACACAATGTAAGATGTGTTAAGTTGATCCAGATTAGATCCATTTTCCAGTGTGTCTCTTATCACTTTATGTAGGTCTTGGATTAGAACATCTTTGAATTCCTTATAGAATTCCCCCGTGAATCCATCCGGGCCCGGACTCTTGTTTGAAGGCCACTCATTAATTGTTGCAATGATTTCTTCTTCTGTAATGGGCTGTACCAATTCTTGCAAGTCTTGATCTGAGCTATATAGGTTTTCCCATGTTATTGAAGGCAATTCCTCAGATTCTGTTCCCATTAATTCTGCATAGAATGTCCAAAATACTTGTGCCTTGGCTGCTTGTGTTGTGTGTGTTTGCCCTTGGTGTTCTATCGCATGAATTACATTTCCTCTTTTAGAAGATGTGGCCAGAGAATGGAAGTATCGAATATTCCGGTCTCCTTTGGATTCCCATCTTATTTTAGCTCTTTGCTTCCAAATGTCTTCTTCCATCATGGATAGATCGACATATCTTCTTTATTGCAATCCGATAACTTTTAGAGTTAAGTTCACAAAGACACTTGATAAACTTAGGAACACGCTAGTTCTACTCTTGTAATAGAGTTATAGTTCCATTAAATAATGTAAGTATTCACCTAATCTGAATTATTTTTCACGGTCCATTAAAGTTTAACAATAGTGATGGTAATATAAATAAAAATAGCAAATTTCTCTATATTTGCCGTATTTCTTTGTATGTAAGTTAAAACTTTCTAAATAATTAAACAAAATATAAAAAAAAAAAGGCAATAAAGATTCCCATGTACAAAATTTATTCAAATATTCTCATTATTATTTAGTAAATTTTCTGGGATTCTCAAGTTTTTCTCAGATTCACATGATTCAGCATTTTTTTTTATCTAAGTAAATATAATTGGGTAATTATATGTTACCCCTTGATTCCTTCCCCCATTTTTCCCCCAACTAACTAACTTCCTTTTCTAACTATAATAATCAATTTTAACTAACTAGTGGTCCCTACAAATTAATTAGTAGATTTTCTCCTTCTATTTCTTTTCTCTCTCCCTCTTCCACCTCCGCCTCCCCCTTCCACCTCTGCCTCCGCCCGCCTCTCCCACCTTCGCCTCTCCCTCTCCGCCTCCGCCTCACACAACGAGGATGAATACTTGTTCAATGATAGATGAATACTTGCATGACGAGGGTGAATACTTGTGCAACGAATAACTCGAAAGTATGTCATCATGGATCTCATTTTAAAGAGAAAATTATGTAGAAAACGTTCGTGGTTTTAGATTTGCAAAATTCCTCACAGATCGTTAGAAATATTAGTTAGATTGAACGGAGAAAAAAAACCACCTCTAAAAACGTGCAAAAGATGGGTGTGATATGTCCAGCTTTTTTTAAAAATACTTGATATATCAGGGTGAATATTTGATGTATTACATGTGAATACTTGTTCAATGATAGATGAATACTTGCATGACGAGTGTGAATACTTGTGCAACGAATAACTCGAAAGTATGTCATAATGGATCTCATTTTAAAGAGAAAATTATGTAGAAGACGTTCGTGGTTTTAGATTTGCAAAATTCCTCACAGGTTGTTAGAAATATTAGTTAGATTGAACGGAGAAAAAAAAAACCACCTCTAAAAACGTGTAAAAGATGGGTGTGATATGTCCAGTTTTTTTTAAAAATACTTGATATATCAGGGTGAATACTTGATGTATTACATGTGAATACTTGTTCAATGATAGATGAATACTTGCATGACGAGGGTGAATACTTGTGCAACGAATAACTCGAAAGTATGTCATCATGGATCTCATTTTAAAGAGAAAATTATGTAGAAGATGTTCGTGGTTTTAGATTTGCAAAATTTCTCACAGATCGTTAGAAATATTAGTTAGATTGAACGGAGAAAAAAAAAAACCACATCTAAAAACGTGTAAAAGATGGGTGTGATATGTCCAGTTTTTTTTAAAAATACTTGATATATCAGGGTGAATACTTGATGTATTACATGTGAATACTTCATGTATTATAGATGAATACTTGATGTTGTTTCCACTTGCGGTGACGGTTATGCGGTCTCCACGGTAGTTAGTGATGGCGGTTGTGCGGTCCTCCCACTTAATTACGCGTTTTCTTTTGTTTTTAGCGGACGGCAGTTGTAGTACCCTACTATCTCCGCGTAATTAATGCTCTTAATGTCGTAATATTTTCATATATAATTATTTCTCAAAGATGAGTACTTTTATTTATATGGATGAATACAACTCTTGTTAAGTGTCAATACTTTTTCGCAAATCGTCCCCTACTAATTCCACCACTTATCTCCGCATATTACTGTGGTCCGCTACTTATCTGAAGTCGCGGTTGTGCGGTCCCACCATACCTTCATGTACTCTTTACACTTACACGACGAGAATGAATACTTGTTCAATGAGAGATGAATACTTGCGTACGAGGTGTGAATACTTGCGTAACGGACACCTCGAAAGTATGCCATCATGGATCTCATTTGAAAGAGAAAATTGTGTAGAAGACTCTTGTGGTTTTAGATTTGAAAAATTCCTCACAGATCGTCGGAAAAATTAGTTAGAGTGAACGTACAAAAAAAAAACCACCTCTAAAAACGTGTCAAAGATGGGTGGTAATGTTTCCTTATATAGTTATTTCTCAAATATGAGTACTTTTATTTACATGGATGAATACTTGAGTTTACAAGGGTGAATACTTGTGCGCAATCTATCCTGTAATGCTGTGGAGGCATTTTTGGTCCCCTTCTATTTCCCAATAATTAACGGTTTACTGTGGTCCCCTACTTATTTCAACAGTTATTAATGGTTTACTGTGGTCCCCTACTTATTTTCAGTTGGGGGAAAAGTGGGAGATGGATGGCGGGGAAGGTTAGGCCCTCCCAATATAATTCACACCGACCAGATCCAATCCAATATCAGAAATCTGTATTATGAAATGAGAAACCTTGTTTAGACCTTCTTACTTAATCAGTAAATTAGTAAATCCAAAGGGAGTGGCGGTCTGATATCCGATCAGAGCCGTTTGATCTTTGTCAAGATTCATCCATCCGTTTAATTCATGAGACGAAATTTTAAAATAAATTGTTATTACGAATTTTAAAGAGGATCGAATGGTTCCAACCAAACATTAGACTAAATTTGATTTGATGTCCATTAAACACTCCACATTCAATTAATAATGCTATTCTCATTTGAAGAAGAGACGTCTCAAACTTTAATTGCCATTCGCCAGCCTGTGATATTGAAATATGAAATAACTAGACAAATAATATATATGATGTATCCATGTAATTTCCAGTCGACCATTTGTCTCTCTCGTTTACATTTTTTAAGAATTACTAACCAGTCAAAATATAATTATCCTTTTTCTATTCCTGTTCTGAAGTGAAATGCTAACTGCTAGGTGTTGACCTTTTGCATTTAGTCCCCATCCAAAGGTTGGTAATCACTTCGTCAAATTTCATAAAAGTAATCAATCATAAATATATATATTATGAGAAACTGGTTTTACTTTTTCAAAATATGCAACTTGATGCAAATGTTACGAGTTATCTCCATAAGTATTAAAAGTATTTCTCTTTCATTCAATTAAAACATTGCAGGAATATATATCCAGCAAATAAAATAATCTCACCTCAAACATACAGACTATCCACGGCTCTACTTAAATCAAGGGGGTTCTTGCATTCAGTCTTGCCGTTTTGGTCCAAGGCGGAATAAAAAAAAAAAAAAAAAAAAAAAAAAAGATAAAAGGTATTGATGCACGTAGAACTTTTTTTTTTTTAAAGAAAGGCGGTAAATGCTCTCAGTTTTATTAAGAAACATAATAAAATTACAAATTTTATCTAACACCAGTGAAAAATCCCTAACCATCACATCCTAGTTTATTTTCTACCAGTAAGCATGTAGAACTTACAAAATTTCATGGACAAAATTATATTTTTTTAATTTATATAATAAAAAGGAGGAGTCTGGAGAAAGCACATAGCATAGGATAGAAGACAAAGAGGCACAAAGAAGAAGGTTGTGCATACAGTACAATTCTTTTTTTGTTTATTTTTATTTCTTAAGAAAAAAACAAAATTATTTTTTTAAAACTTTTGTTATAAAAAAAGAGGTGTTAATTTTATGCTACAGTGTCTAAAACTATCAAATTACTTAAAACTTCATATCTAAACTATCTTTCAATTCCTTCAACTCAACCATGCCCGGAAATCGATTAGATAACCATTTCAATATATGAAACTTGAGGGCTCAGACCCTCATTTTTCTCTCAAAAAAAAAAAAAAATTTCAATCTGGATTTTAGTTGCTCACACGTTGGTTTTCAAATCGTCTTCCTTACTTGTAAGTTGTAACTATCTGATTAAAAACAAAAACAAGTATTTTTCTTAATTGGAAAATCCTAAATCTCTGTTTAGAACTTGGTGAGCTTACAAACACCCAAGTTCTACTCTACAAACATTTTCCTAATCCCCTAATGGCCTAATCAAAACAAGTCAATCCTTTAGATTGACCAAATTTATTTGCAAGTTAAAAAATTCTAAATACTTAAAACATACAAAATAGGCAATAAAGATACCCGTGAACAAAATTGATTTAAATATTTTCATGATTATTTAGTAAATTTTATGGGATTATCAGATTCACATGATTCATTTTCTTTGTAAAAGTCAATATCTGAATGCGGACTCTTAATTGTACCCCAAAATAAAATGTATTTGCATTCATCAATTGTAGCACTGAAAAACTTTAATTTATTCGAGAAAGTAACAGTGCTGTTTTATGCAATGTTATCATAACGGGACCGGACATTGACTCAGTAAAATTTCGAGTCAATGGTTTATTGGTCGGACTTGTGGATCAATAAGTTCAACCGTTGATTTTTTAAAACAATTGTGTATGATATTAAATTCTTATCTCTCATCTTATTGCAATGTTAAGTACAATAATGCCATATGCATAGAACTTAATTTTAACAAAATTCATTACAAAAATAATCCAAATTATAATATTTATATATATTTTTCTAAATTAGATTGGTGTCCACCAGATTTTTTTTTTATAATTTACTATATAACTCATCAAAAGAACAATTTTTAAAATTATTTTTATTTAGATTGTCATTTTATATCAGATCCTGTCAGCACAGTATTTAAAGTCAATATCATATTTATTATTGATTTTAAAAAATTTAAATCAATACTATATTCATGCAATTCACTTTTAAATACGATACAAGAGCATAAAACTTAAAAAATAAACAGACCTATATAGAGGTAAATTGTAAATTTCATTCTTACACAAAATATTAATTGTTACGTGGTAATAATAAACATGTTTGAAAAAAACGCAACATAATTCTTTTTGCAATAAAAAAAAAAATCATGCTTAATATAAAATAAGAAGAATTAATATGTTATTTTTGTTATATATGAAAACTAATGACTTCCTCAACAATGCGATGCATTTGGACTCACTTTCCTCTGATTCTGATTGGGCTTTCTCAGATATCTTCAACCCTGAAATTCATTGGTCCCACCGTCATAGTCTTCTTCTTCTTTTCCCCATGTCCTTGTTCTCTGTTTTTTTTGTTTTCGATCTATTTCCTCCAACCAAAACTACTTCTAATCTGCCCCCAAATAAATTTCTTCTTAACCGGGTTTTTGCTCGAAATAGTTCAGCAACTTTTTGATAAAACTGGCCGATTTAACCGTTTTTTACCAGTCCAATTGCATAAGCGATTCTTCAAGAGAACCAAACCGGACTAGTGACCGGGTTCGGTTTTTTTTATTTAACCGGCGGTCCAGTCCGGTTTTGATAACAGTGGTTTTATGAGTACTATAAGTTTCTTTTATGTACGATGATGATTTGTTTGTATTTACATTTTGTTATATTTTATAAATTGATAAATATTCTGGCTTCTTCTCTGGTGTTATGTTGGATCGTAAGTTTTAAAGTGTGTGTGGAATTTTGAATTTTCCAGTTCATTATTAATTGCTTGTTTTTCCAAGTAATATAATTCACACCGACCAGATCCAATCCAATATCAGAAATCTGTTTTATGAAATTGAAACCCTTGTATAGACCTTACTTGTGCAGTAATTTAGTAATCCGAAAGGGACGGCCCGAATCAAATTTAATTCAATACTCAATCAAAGTCGTTCAATCCGCATCAAGATTAACACATCCGTTTAGATTAAAATAAATTGTCCGCACAAATATTAAAATGGCACGCAAAAATATTGAGCAATATGCACAGATCATGAAACGAATCAAACAGTTCTTTGCGGACATCAAACTGATTTGAATCCGATACTCATCAGACACGCCCCGCTCCCCCTGGCACCTGCCTTCTTTTTTCCACTTGAAGAAAGAGAACACTCTAAATACATGCTGTGGTTGACCTGGACCTTGGACACAAACAAAGTCCAGTAGTAACTCGTAAGAAAGGAGGCCCAGTGCATGAAGACACAGAACTAAAACCCACAGTAAAAATTAAAACCAACAACAGGAAGAGAAATTCCTCTGATTTACATTTAAAAAACTAAACCTTTCTTGAATTCCCTCAGGCATCAGAGAATCATACCATGCACCGTTTACTTCAACCTTCACCCAAATTCAAGAAAAAGGAAAACAATGAGAAAGAAAGAAAAATTTAGAGAGAGAAAATGCCACGAGGCGAGTCAGGAGGAGAGGCAATTCCTTCTAGAAGTGCACTTCTACTACAGTACGACCTAGACGTGCTAGAAGAGCTCTGTAGACCCCTCACATCACTGCTAAACGGTGTCCCCTCCCCTCTCTGTTCCTTTCCTGTGCTTCGTTTGTTCCCGCTACTGTATCCGTAATTACAATATTGCCCTTCCTCTATCTCCACCGCCCGCGCAAACTCCCCATGCAATGGGTCCCACCTCTCAGACAGCATCCTAATAACCTGTTTCATGCATGGCCTTTCTCTACCTTCCTTCTGGGTGCACCACTGTATGATCTCTATCATTGCATCAAGTTCGCTCAAGTCAAATGAGTCTATGATTCTGGGGTCCCCAAGTTCAATTAGTGTGGAGTCATCAGAGAGCAGCTGAGAGGCCCAGTCAACTAGGTTTTTTCCATTATATACTGCTGGTTTTCCAGTTATGAGTTCGAGTAGTAGCACACCAAAGCTGTACACATCACTGCTTGGTGTTAGTTGATGAGTTGCCACGTATTCTGGATCAACATAACCTACAGCAACGTAAGTACAACTAATGAATATAAAAAATCCAGGATATATCTGCAATTTATGTCAAAAAAAAACATGTCACAACAAACATTGTATTAACACAATTATGTTTTACAAAGACTAACCAGGAGTACCATGGATCTTCAGGTCATTTGAGGAACATGCGTGACCAAAATCAGAAACCTATGGATTAATCACAACATTATTATTGAATAACAATATGGAAATATTTGAATATAATAATTGTTTACCACTATGTAGTACCTTCGCAAGAAAATTCGAAGCTAATAGGACATTGCTTGATTTGATGTCTCCATGGCAAAGAGAGGGATCACAATAAAAATGCAAATACTCCTGCATAGTAAAATTTATAAATTGATGTAATTATGTGGCAGAATAATACTTGAAAAAGATAAAACAAGTTGTCTACTTAACAAGAACCTGACCAGAGCATTTGCAATGTCAACAGCAATTTGGATTCTTGTCTGCCATGTCAACGGAGCCTTGTCTGATGCTGCCATAGCACATAAAAATTGATTTACAAAAAGGAAAACACAGAAGGATGATCTGCTTGGGAGCATGGGATTGAAAAGTATGAGAAATGAGGCATTACCATGGAGATGATCCTTTAGGCTTCCATTTTCCATGTACTCGTATACTAAAAACCTGAAAATAATCAATATTAAATTATAAATGAAGAAAACAGTTCTCAGTAGCACTAAACAAAAACCATCATAAAAGATTTTTCTGACTCAATATACATTTTCTGGACCAATATACTGATTTTTTTCTAATTACCTACTTGTCAAGCTATTTTTACTTTCTTATGTAATATACCTTAGTTTGACCAAGAGTAATGTACTTTGTTATAGCTTTAAGACTTTTACAAGGTCCTTTTTGGTAAGGCATTAACGCCCACATAAATTACAAAATAAGAAAAAGAGGGAACTTTAGTTCAATCTATTGTACCCTAATTTCGGTATTGCTTTCAATATAGTTAGGATTTTAAAGAATATATATGTTTGTACAGTGAGGTATTGTAAATACTTTTTCTTTATTCATACTTCAAAAAAGAAGAAGGATGTAAACAGCATAACCAGTGAGTAGTGTGGTTCCAGTCATCAATAGAGCATGCAAAATTGTTAGGACTTAGGAAAGAGAAAGTGCAAATGTAGATATATATGCATTTATTTTCCCCTCTACCTCTCGTCTTTCACGAAGCAAAAGCCTTTCAGTGAAACCAAGTGACGGTGATGTAGTCTGGCTAGAAGCTCCATCTCTCTACAAAATTCCTCTTCCCCATATTTTGTTATGTTATTTCTTATACATTTAATTGCCACCTTTGAGCCGTCGTCAAGTTGGCCTTTGTAAACTGCCCCATTTGACCCTCTTCCCAAGATGACACTGAAGTTTGTCGTAGCTCTTCTCATTTCCTTGTAACTGAAATTCTGATGTATCGTACTGTTCACTGAAAAACAATTCATTTTTATTTAATTGAGGTTTATGGTATCAAGGTCTTGACAAGACTTCTCATCCTTACTTCCATGAAGTTATAAGCTAACATATGCATGACATTAATCTCATTGCAGAAATTTGTTCACAGATAATGGAATTACACAAAATAAAAGTCTCGAAGAAATAAATAAACTTGAAGCTAATATCATGAATTCCACGAGTTAATTAATACTGCAATTTTGCAATCATAAAAAGGAAGCACAAATGCACAGTTTTGCAAAAGCACCGAATATTTTGTGATATTTGCAGAAAACACCTGACATTCCTAAATTTGCAAGTCACTCAATGCAAATAACACCCAATATTTATATCACAATCTAATAAGTATTGGCAATTTTGACCCCAACAAGTCGTTCTTTCCACTAAATCCAAATAAAACTAAAGTAAGGGAAAGAGGATTGATTTGTTGACTCCTGAGTTCAGATGTCCTGAAAGGGTCAAGTCAAGTGTTAAGTTTGGCAGCTTTACTTGTTCTGAAAATCTATTTATTTTAACAAGAAGTTATTATTTCCAAATAACCCAAAAAAAAAATGGTTGTTAGTGCAAACAAAAGAGATGTTGGATGTTGTTTTCTACAAATCAAGTAAAATGCCACGTGTAACTTGCAAAATAAAATCACCTTCTTGACTCTTTTGCACATGAATAGGAGGGGAAGCACGGTAAGTGTTTTCTGTACCCTCCATGCTTTTCAATTCTCTTCTTTTTCGACTTATGAGAAGAACTAGAATCAGAATCAACAGAAAGGCCAGACCAGTAACCATGATTCCAATTACTACTAGGAGTATAATTTTGTGGCCTCGATGGTGTTGTTCGATAACAGGAGTTGCAATCAGGTGCTGTGCAGGTGCATCTGCAGTCCATGTGGCCGGCGCAGTTGCATGTGCAGGAACTGAGATGGATGGAACTGAAGAATTGACTGAAAAATGATTAACACTTTAAATTTTAATGGTTCTTTAGTAATAGTTATAATAAGAACAAATACAGTTTCTGACAGTGAGGTAGATACATCAAGAATTGACACACAACTTGGTCTGACTATATCAAGGTGATCTCAAACACTTGAGCGAAAATTGAAACACAACTGGAGACATCATGATTTTATTCAAAATTGAGTTGATTTATCTACGTTTTGGTTAATAAATTAGCACGGCCCTCAAGTGCATGTTTAGCAGGTTCCAGATTCCAGTAGTGTAATATACTGTACCTATATTAAACTGGTAAGGTTTAGTAATATTATATTTTTGGAGAAACCTGCCAGAAAATATAAACTCAATATGTTATACATTCAAATTTTAGCCTGATATCTAGATAAAATCGTCATACCTTGGATAAGGCTTAACCCTTGCACACTAAAAAAACATGTGGCCATGTCAGAAGGAGTCAAATTGCTCTGCTGATTTGCAACAGCAACAAAAGCTGCATCACGGCATGTATTTAATGTAACATTATCCTGCCCTTCCATTAAATGTCTCAGGTAAGACAAGCCAGAATTCAAGCACCTCTTACAACCCGCATCCACCAAAATCGACCCATTACAATTTTTCTTGACATCACCAAAATTAGGCGACAGAAGCACATCTTGTACAGTACTCATGCCTTGGCATGAGTAAACTACTTGGATTTTGACACCGAGGCCACAAATGGAGGAGGCATCAGAAGGTATACCCTTTGAAATTAAGGTTTCACTGATGGTAGAGATGCATGTGTCGGAAAGAGCCGGTGGCACCCCAAGTGTATCGGTACCGGTTGTATTTGCATACATGGCCACTGAGACGGTCACTAGGGCATTGATATACCGGCAACATATTGAGAATTCAGTTCTGTCAGAGCATGCAGAGGCTATTTTTGTGTAGTTTGACCAGGTCAAATCTAGGGGGCAGTCTGCATAAGAGAAAAAAAATTGAGCATTTTGGCATGATTTTAGGCAAGCAAAAGGGTTGAATAAAAAAATTCAGAACTACAACCATAGAACTTGATATAATTAATTTTACTTTGGTTGGAGAATAAAATATTCTGGAGTAAAATAAATTATTTAGTACTAAGTACTACATGGCAAAAGCAAATCTTTATCTTAAGGCCAGGTTGTCGATGGTTCTTATAATCTTATGAGATTATAATACTCCCCAAGTTTGATTAATTAGTTACAAAGTTTATTTTAAATAAATAATTCACGCACGGTGAAAGTAATGTATCAACTGGAGGCCTGAGCTCCCCCAATTTAATGCTACTAAAAAAAGGTACTGGAGTACCAAAACAGAAACAAATGCCTCATACAAAGTTGATATATGCATAGTAAAAGATTTGAAAGCCCAGTAAAAAGAAAATTTATTGTACATTGCCTTTAGCACATTTACTGCTGTAACCATCCTGAGATTATTCCCAGACCAAAATTACTCGTCTTTCCAAAACATTTCAAAATTAACAACGAACAAAAAGTGAAGTTTATAATGATGCCTCCTTTCCAGTTATCTCAGAGTTTAGAAGCAAATGCGAAGACTAGGAATTTATACTACATTCTTTTTTGTACTGATTCTTCTACTTGCATTGATTGACGATAATCCAAAAGAGAGATCAAAGAAGAAGCTTAGACAACACCAAAACCACGAGCTAATTAAGATAAAGGTACTGTACGAAAGCGACACTGCTGGAGTATCCGTTAATAGTAATTATCAAAAAAATTACCGCCTATACTGGAACAAACAAAAAAGGAACCATGCGCAATAAAAAACATAAGAAAAAAAAAACTCGAAATTTCGATAAATAGACAGAGCTGGATATGAACGATTAGACGAAATAGTACCTTGCGCGAACACTGAAAGGATGAAAGCTTCTAGAACTACCGCCGCGGCCGCTACTAAGAGTATCGAACGACGCATTTAGAGAGAGAAAGAGTTGGTTTTGATTTCTATTCGAATAAAAATGTTATGGTGCATCGCCGAGAGAGTCTGAGAGACAGACTGGAGAGTAAGGAGGGAGCTCAGGGAGGTGACGGGAAGAGGTAAGATTACCGGAAGGTGGCTTTATGATGACTTGGCACGGAAGGAGAGGAATTGGGTTCTCTCTTGGGTTCACGGGTGGGTTTGCGCCGATTCTCTACACGTGGGCCGGCCCACGATTTATAAACCGATATTTTTAAAAGAGGAGGGATCCAATTACATCTTTTTTTGGTGAAACATCATGACACTGTTTTTTATATAGGTCAAATTTGAGATTTCAAAATTTAAACAGTCGATCCGAACCGTTCAACATGATCACCATATTAAAATGTGCTTGAAGATCAAATTTTACATTTTTTTGAATTTTTTTACTATTTATTAAGATGGTTACAAAATCGCTGTTTTTCAATGGTCCGAAAACAACGATTTTTGTAACCATCTTAATAAATAGCAAAAAAATTCAAAAAAATGTAAAATTTGATCTCCAAACACATTTTAATATATCCATCATGTTGAACGGTTTGGATCGACTATTTGGACTTTGAAAATGGTAGGTGTCAAAGTGTGTCACCAAAAAAGGTGTAATTGGATCCCTTCTCTTTTTAAAAATACCCAAAGTTAATTAAAGATTAATAAAATGTCCAGACCCATCAATTTTTATTAAAAATGTCCAAACCGGCCATTAAATGGCCGGTCCCCTGATTTTTTTTTTTTTAGAGACAAATAGCTGAAATGTTGAAATATAACACTAAAAAATCAATGTTTTTTTTTAAATATTTGTCAAATTACTTTTTTGATAGCATATTTATACTAAAATACGGTAAATTACGGTAAACTATGTAAATTTCACTAATTATAATGAAATACGCTAAATTACGGTACGCAAATTTGCGACGCAGGGTAGTGCTGAAAAAATATCGATGTTTCATTACAAAAACTACGGTAAACATTGATGTTTCATTACAAAAACATCAGCGACGCAGGGTAGTGCTGAAAAAACATCGATGCGTCGCTGCTGTTTTTGTAATGAAACATCGATGCACTTCTGTCGTCAACAAGCCGTGCATAAAACATTAGGCATCATCGGTGTTTTTGCACAAAAGCATCGGTGTTTTTTAAAAAACTTTAAACGGCCACAACTTTGGCTAGAGAACTCGAATTTGTGCGTACGACCCCAATTCGGAAAGCTTGGGACGAGACGAGATGGATGGCGCCCTCGGGATCATCCCCAGGGGGCCGACAGAATCAAAATTGTAAAAAAACGTCATTTAGTGTCTCAAAAATTGAGTTAAAGTTTTTTATCATCGGTAGACACACAAAGACCCGTTTGCGGCTAGTGACAGTGCCGTATGCAATATGGTAAAAGTCAAAACTTGTATCAAAATTACTGATCTGATGTTTAGTATTCGCATGCGGCTAGTGAATTTAATTTGGCAATAATCAGCATCCTAATATTGAGTATCTTTCGTTTTGTATGTTCAAACAAGAAGCAGTCCGTGTGATATGAAATAGTTCGTATTTTAGCATAATTCTACATAATTATTGTAATTTAGCGTAATTTAGTGTAATTCAGCATAAATTAACATAATTTCAAGTAATTTAGCGTATTTTAGTATAAATATGCTATCACAAAATTAATTTGACACATATTTTAAAAAAAATTCAATTTTTTAGTGTTATATTTGAGCATTTTAGCTATTTGTCTCTAAAAAAAAAAATTAAATCAGGGAACCGGCCATTTAATGGCCGGTTTGGGCATTTTCAATAAAAGTTGATGGGTCTGAGCATTTTTATTAATCTTTAATTAAGTTTGGGTATTTTTAAAAATGTCGGTTTATAAATTCTTTTTTTTTTATATCTAGGAAGTTCATATTATATTTTTATTTTTATTTTTGAAAAAAAGGCTTAATAGAATGAAACAAGTTCAACATACACACAAAATAAGGACCAAAAGAAAAGTTCAACATAGCGAAACTGCATATCATAGATAACCAAAAGAAGGCTGAAAGAGCCAAACTACTAGATTGCATAGCTATTAATAACAAAAGCTAAAGTTAATGATTTTGTTAACAACTAGCTAACTAGAGCCAATATGGAACTGTGTTACTCCTCTCCATGATGCATGTCATCAGCAGCTTGCATGCCAGAACTAGTACCAGTATATATAACTAGCTGGCATTCCTCCTCTGGTGGAAGTGTCTGTAAAGGGATCTCATCAAGCTCATCAGGCAGCCACAATGCTGTAGAAGACTTGAATTTTTTCAGCGTATTGCCTATCCAGTAAGAAACCAACGAAATGATTAGTAAGATTGTTGTTTTAAAAGATTTTTGTGGTAATTTTTGGAAGCAAATTTCATTTCTAATTTTCCAGAGGGTCCAGCAAAGAGCACTGAAAACAATTAGGAATGCTTGTTGTTTATCTGCTGGTAAAGAATAAGAAAAGATAATGATATCTTTAATGGAGTGCCATTGTTGATAATAATGTTGGCTTAAACCCATCCAAAACTACACTTGTTAGGTGAACTTACATTTTAAAAACAGATGAGTAGTAGTTTCCTTTTTTTAACAGAAATGACATTTAGTGCAACCAGGCCATCCTCTCTTTGCTAAATTTTCTTTGTAAGAATCTTATTATGTGCAAGGAGCCACATAAAACTTATAATTTTGTAAGGAATGGGAAGCTTCCACCAAAGCATACTTTTATTCTTAAGCACACCCCCAAAATTAAGGAATTTGTATAAGGACCTAACTATAAATAAACCAGAGTGTTCCCATCTCCGTGCTATTTTATCAAAATAATGTGTAAAAGAAATGCCACTAATTTTATAGAGTAATGTATGTCATTCTTGTAACAAAACTCCATCCAGTGATCTTCTAAATTTTACATTTTGCCCTTGAGAATTAATCACCTCCCTAACAGAGCAATTTTGATTAGAGCAATTTTCATATAATTGGGGGTATTGTGTAGCTACAGAACAATGATTGTCCCAGATATCAGTCCAGAACTTGAGCTCAGTATCTGAGCCTGGGGTATAGTGAATGCTACAGTGCATATTATATTTTTTTAGAAACAGAAAATTCATATTATTGAATTCTAATCATACGTTTATCTTCTTTTAATAAAAAATATACATGTTCCTGTTATGATTTGTAAGTTTATACGGAATGAGGTAAAGATATTGAAAAGCAGTTTTGCATCATACAGCCCACAGATAATATACAGTGTCCTGTTTTGGCTCTATTGTTTATGCACTGCATGAAGTAAAGAAAGCTCTGTCGATATCTTTATCCGAAAATGGGCCCGAGAATAAATAGCAGCAAAGGTTGTTTTCTGTGGTGGCGAATCAGTTAGCCTCTATCGCGATCAGGTCCTAAAGCAACAAATTGCACCGCGACAAGGCGGGACAGGGACAGTTCACCCGTCCCAATAACTGGAATGTATTTAATTCCAGGTTCCCAATTCAATGAAAAAGAGAAGAAACAGTCAAAATCTGATTAAAGAGTTGGTTTCAAAAGATGATTAAAAAAGGAAACAGTGGTTCAGATATCAAGCTGAGTCGTCACCATGGCCAACAGCTCGTAATTTAAATTCAAAAGTGTTGCCAAGAGACTGAGAGAGGACCGTTTCAGTTTTTTTAGTTGAAAATTTATTTATTGTATATATTTTGCGGAATCACTTAATGGAATTTGAACATGCATCTTTCATACAAAAATATAATTTTAGTCCAATGAACTTGATATGATTCCCAAAATATCAAAATTTTGTCGTGTGTTGTTTGGACAAACACCAATGCTAGGATTAAATCGAGACCATTATTTCTTAAGTGTACATGAATCCTATATCTAAAACTTTAAATCCATGCATTTGATCATCAAGAAACATTTATTTTAGGAATAGACTTATGAAAAGAGTTTTATCTATTAAATGTCCAACTTGTCTCCATCTTTAAACAGGGCGGAATTAGAAAATTGAAATAGAGGGAGCTAGATACTGACTATCATGTAATTTCATTTTATGAGAAAGGCTAATGTAATAATGAAAAAAATTATAGGACAAAATTAAAAGTTTCAATTCAATGGGTGGCTTTCACTTGAACTATGTTCCGCCACGGTCTTTAAATGCATTTAGTTCTAATCATAAAAAAATTAAGCTAGTTGTTTTTAACATATAATCATAAAAAATATAATTATTTGGCTGTTTGTACTTAAAAATATTAAAAACGAGTTATTTTTAACAACAATATTATTGTTATACACAACTATTTTTCTAGTTTTGTTCAACACTGTATAATAATTATCTTCAAGATGTGATCTGGTGATGATACAAAAGACATGAATGATCATGATTGCACTTATAAGCGTTAAACAAAACTCAAGTACGTTAAAAGAAAGTTGCTAAGTACTGTTTAAAAAAATGTTAAAAGTAACTGGTTCAATTTAAGAATCGCTATTGTTTGTCTTATTAAAATAGCCAAATCTCAAAATCTTAAGAATAGCCTATTCTAATAAGACAAAAAGTTTGGATTTACTATTCTAGCTATTCTAACCCAACCAAACAACGAATAGGCTATTCCGAATAACCTAACCACAAGAATAGTCTATTCTCATTCTAACCAAACATATCCTAAAGTAAAACTCAACAAATTTTTCTTCTTTCTATCACTCAAAATTGATACTAAACATGCACTTTGACCGAGCATGAACTTTGAACAGAATAGCCTATAATTATATTGATAGGGTCATCGATATTACGTCTGAATTCTAACTAATGTTCAGACTAATATTATGGATCCACGTCTCTATTTTTAAATTTTAAACAATCAATCCGAATAGGTAAACATGATATTCACGTAAAAGTATACTTGGAGACAAAAATTTATATTTTTTTAGAATTTTTATACTATTTTTTAAAATAAGTAGAAAATCACTGTTTTCACTTTCGGATGGTCCAAAAAATTTATATCAAGTGATTTTCTACTTATTTAAAAAAATAGTAAAAAAATATAAAATTTGATACCTATTCATATGGAGCATGTTTCACGATTTGAAGTAATTGTTTGAACTTTGAATATAAAAATATAAACCATAATACGAGTTGATTTGTAGTATACATATTACCATAGCCTCACTCAATTAACATTATGGTTGTTTTTATTTCAAAGGAAAATAATTATGTTTCTGATTTCCAAACTATTGTTTAGTTAAATTGTTCTCCTTAAAAAAATATTTAATCAAGTCCTTAAATATTTGTTTTTCTTAACCACAACAATTAATACCCGACTCTAGCTCTTCGTCTCTTCCATTGCATTCGTGTTCCTCCATTTGTCTTCTAATTTCTCAAATTAAAACTTATCGTGTACTGGAGCGGAACTAGAAAATTTAGATAGTGGGGGGTTAGAATTTAAAATACATAATGTATAATCAGAATTTGAACTCAAGTCTTCACAACAAGTTAGAATTATAACCACTAAGTTACAAGTGCAAATGTGATAATTTATAAGGAGGCTAAACTATAAAAAAAATTTAAGAAAAATAAAAGTTAATTAAATTTTAATAGAGAAGAGATCCACTTACAATATCTTACAACATGATTTTTCAAAGTTCAAATAGTCGATTGAAACCATATTTTAAAATGTTACAATATCTTACAATCTTTTTTTTTACTATTTATTAAGTATTTTACAAAACTTTGTTTTGAGACCATTGAATTTTGTACCCATCTTAATAAATAAAAAAAATGTAAAATTTGATCTCCAACCACATTTTAATATAGAGATCATGTTGAACGGTTTGAATCGACCGTTTGGATTTGAAAAAATCATATTATAAAATATTGTAACTATAGAATATTATAAGTGGATCCCTCCTCATTTTAATATACATGATTAAAAATATTGTAACCATAAACATGATTTGCGCTATACATAGATCCACACCTGATCGTGTGTGAAACTTCTGACAGTAAATAATGCTTATATTGAAGTTAGATACAATACATGAAAATGAGTAGCTGTTGCAAGCAAAACCTATGAATACTGCAGATAATTCCTGAATTGCTTAACCCATAGCCATAGGCCATAGCTACCTGATGGATTCCCTTAATTCATCATTACACATTCCCTTAATTCAGCATTACACATGCCTTAAACATTACAAATGCCTCCGATGATGCAACATTTTAAGTTCCCCATATCAAAGATCCCCATTTCGCTTGATGAAGAAAAAACCTCATGACATGTAAAAGTGTTGTGTAAACGGACAGCATCCTAGCTAACTCATCCTTGAGATTCACAAATTATGAGTACCAAATCATGAGTTACACTGAGCAAAAGCATATACCAGTACCAGTACCGGTACCGCCTGTGTTGACAAAAACCATGAACTTGCGCACAGCTTCCCAGCCATGTCAAGTTTATGTACAAACCAGCACAACCATACAGAAGACTTAAAAAAGCAAGCCAACCCAAGCAGAAATGAGACATTAAAAGGTAAGAAAAGACAGAAAGCAAGAAAAGGCGGTACCCAAGAAAACCACAAGCATATAACCCCAAAAAATATACCAGTAAGCCTATACCAGTAAGGAGACCACCTAAATGGGTAGAACTGTTGGATATATAAGTGCATCCTTCACATGAGAACCGGTGCGTTCTTGCCGCCCTGGCCAAGAGATCAGCTTCACTGTTAAAATTTCGAGGTTAGTAACCACCAAATAGTCACTACTTCCGAATATGCCCTCCAATCCTCACTGATTGGCAATCTTGGAGAATACGAGTCAGTGTATAAACAACATGACGTTTGATAGTTATTAGCATCTAAGAAAAGGAGAAATAACTTTGAAAGTTGGAATACAGGAACAGTATCTAAGGTCAAAACTGAATTAGTGTTTTAAAATCTAGTTTTATAAACACCGAGAAAGATCCACCCATTACTAGGTTTGAATAGAATCAACAATCTAATTAAGTTGAACTATATACATATAATTTATAAGAAAAGAAGAAAGAAATGATTGTATGAATCTTTATTTCATTTGTGTTTTTTTTGTAATTGTACAAACGTGTAATCTCATCTATTTATAGCTCACGGCTAACACCTATTCATAATACTAATTACAATATTACCAGCCTAACAAACTAAGCTGCTAACTAATTCGGTTACAACTAATTCGGTTACAACAGTCCCTATACTTTCTTATCCTCTAATATAATTAATATTTTAAAATGGTACTTTCATTATATATGCTATCGATAATTGAATGATGCCTAAGCAGTATGTTAAGAAATAAAGATTAAAAGTAATAGGCTCAGACCCGTGAGGGTATTTCCATCATAGCCTATTTTTAGAAGAATAAAGAGCCCACAGTATAGGAGCTTCAATTTATTTTTCTTTTTATTTAGGGACTGTACCGTTACAAGTGTGTACGGACAGAGATAGATATTACCGTTATATCTCCTGGCTATATAAGCCATGTAATAGAGATAGTGAATAATCAGAATACAAAATATACTGTTCATCATTTCAATCTCTCAAATAACCCGTATGAAATTCAACATGGTATCAGAGCATCTCTGATCCAAAGAAAGCTTCCGCAAAAATCTGTTCCAATCAGCAAAAATCGGAATAAGGCACTGTCAAAATGGCAGATGATATTCCAGATCCAACTACTGAAATTCAAAATCAAACCACCACAATACTAAGGCATTATGCCGATTTCAATTCATCCCAAAAATTAACCAATATGCCTCTGAATGGAAAAAACTATATACCATGGGCCAAAGCAGCAAGAGTTACTCTCAAAGCAAAAGGCTTGCTCGGGTATATTAATGGCAACAAAAAAAGACCCAAAGAAGGCACTGATGCTCAAGAGGAGTGGGACATGGTAGACAGTCAAGCAATGACATTAATCACCAATTCCATTGAACCACAGGCATCTACCTCGTTTTGGACTTGCGAAACAGCAGCTGAGCTGTGGCAAGCAATCGAGAAGCAATACAGTGATCAAAAAAGCCACTCTCAAATTTACCAGCTAAAAAACGAAATAGTCAAAATCACACAAGAATCGAGAGACATACCCGAGTTAATCGGGCATGTAATAGCCAAATACGAAGAGCTCAAGTTGTACAGACCACCAACAACTGACCTGAGTGTGCTCCAAGAAAGAGAAGAGATGGACAAAGTCTACACCTTTCTGGCAGCTCTCGATTCAAGTTACGAAGCTGTTAGAGCTCAGATCCTCCTTTCCAATGAAAAACTGACATTCGATGATGTCACAGCCCGCATCCGACAAGAGGCAACGAGGCGAGTTGCAATGAAAACCGCCGACTTGAACCCAAAGTCGGAGGCTCATGCCTTCTCAGCCCAGCATCTCAACGCCAACAAAGGAAGAGGTAAGGGGGAGATCGATAGGTGCTCGCACTGTAAGAGGGACGGACACACCCAAGAGAAGTGCTGGGTACTTTACCCCCATCTCCGACCTAAAAGAAATGATCGGAATCCAGAGGCGGCGAAGAGAAAATGGAAAGAGGGTGAGAAAAGGGGGCTGATTTCAGCGAAGGAGGAGACAAATGGAGATGAGAAACCCTTCGGCGCGACAAATGGGGCTGGATCGAGTCGGAATGAAACCGACAGACTCGATAGACTCGAGTCCATGCTGGCTGCGCTGCTGGGCCAAAAAATGGGCCAAGGTTTAATTCAAACTCAATTCAATTGTAAATTCAAAACCAGCCCAGAAAAATCAGAGCTTAAAATGAGCACAGAAACAATTAGAAACAGAGAGCAATTTCAGGAAGTAAACTTCCAAAATAAATGCTTAACTGCAGGTCTCTCAACCAAAAATGCTCCTCAAAATTGTACCAAGTGGGTCCTTGATTCCGGTGCCACCGATCACATGACCGGAAACCAAAATCTGTTAAAAAATTATCGTCCAATTAATGGTGAACAATATTTTACGGTTGCTAACAATGAAAAAATTAAAATTAAAGGATGGGGCATGGTTAGCATTTTCTCAAAAAAATTTCTTCAAGATGTTTTTTATGTTGAAAATTGCTCTGTAAATTTATTATCTATTAGTAAACTTACTAAGGAATTAAATTGTGAGATTGTTTTTAAAGAAAAAATTGTTGTTTTTCAGGATCTATTCACCAAGGAGAAGATTGGTGAAGGATTTTTAGAAAATGGATTATATTTTTTGGATAGCAACAAAATTGTTTTCAATACTAGGAAAAATGAAGATTTAAGTAAACTTTGGCACAAGCGAGTGGGACATCCTTCCGACAAGATACTTAAATTTATGTTTAATTTTACTAATATTGATTGTAGTAAGTGTGAAGTTTGTAAGCTTGCTAAGCATACAAAACTCCCTTTTTGTAATTCTAATACTAAGAGTAATGAAATTTTTGAGTTAATCCACTCCGATGTGTGGGGACCCGCTCCCATAAATTCTTACAATGGTTTTAGATATTACGTTATATTTATTGATGATTTTTCAAGAACAACTTGGATGTATTTGATGAAAACTAAAAGCGAAGTTTTCTTTCATTTTCAAACATTTGTAAATTTTGTGGAAACTCAATTTGACAAAAAAATCAAAACTCTTAGAACGGATAATGGGACGGAATTTGTAAATCAAAATTTCTTAAATTTTGTAAAACAAAAGGGTATCATTCATCAAACTTCTTGCATTTATACCCCTCAACAAAATGGTATTTCTGAAAGAAAAAACCGTCATCTACTTGAGATGACAAGAACACTTTTATTTCAAAATAATGTTCCAAAGAATTTTTGGTCGGAAGGCGTTCTCACCGCAACCTATTTAATAAATAGGTTACCTAGTGTCATTCTAGATTTTAAAAGTCCTATTGAAATACTATATGGAAAAAAGGCTAATATTGATCATTTAAAAGTATTTGGGTGTACTAGTTTTGTTCATAAGAATAGAATAGATAAATTAGATTTTACCTCAATAAAAACTTTTTTTGTGGGTTACTCCCTTGAAAAGAAAGGATATAAGTGCTATGATCCTAAAACTAAAAAACTTTACATTTCAAGGGATGTAACATTTTTTGAGAATGAACCATTCTATAACAAGGTTGAAAAAGATCACTTTGATCAAATATTGTCAAACGAGTTTGTTATACCTTGCGTTACTAACTCAGAAAGAAGAGAAGTTCTTCTTGAAAATAATGTTGAGACAGGTAATCAAGAATTTGAAGAAAATGAACAATCATCGGAAGAAACCGAAGAAAATGAAAACCATGAAAGAGCTCAAGAGGAAGGAACATCATTGAGAAGATCAAGCCGACAACCTCGACCCTCTACAAGATTAAGGGATTTTGTCACATATTCGGTACAATACCCCATACAAGACTATGTTACCTATAATAATATTTCTCATGATCATTATGCATTTTTGAATTCTTTATCAAGGATAGAAGAACCAACCAATTATGAGATAGCAAAATTAGATCCAAAATGGTGCAAAGCAATGGAAGAAGAGCTTTATGCTTTAGTAAAAAATCAAACTTGGGAATTATGTAACCTACCAAAAAATAAAAAACCGGTTGGATGTAAGTGGGTGTACAAAATTAAATACAATAGTGATGGTACCATTGAACGTTACAAAGCTAGGTTAGTGGCCAAAGGTTATACCCAAACTCATGGTATTGACTATCATGAAACCTTCGCACCCGTAGCTAAAATGAACACCGTAAGAATTCTTTTTTCCATTGCGATCAATAAAAATTGGATTTTACACCAAATGGATGTAAAAAATGCATTTCTTCAAGGGACACTTGAGGAAGAGGTTTATATGTCCCTACCTCCCGGTCACAAAAAAGAAGGAATTCCTAATCTTGCTTGTAGGTTAAAGAAATCGATCTACGGATTAAAACAATCTCCAAGGGCATGGTATGGCAAGCTTAGTCATTTTTTATTATCTTGTAACTTCAAAATGAGTTTGGCCGATTCATCCTTGTTTACTAGGCACAATACCAATGGTACCACCGTGGTTTTAGTTTATGTCGATGACATAATCATAACCGGAAACAACCAAAGTGAAATTGAAGATGTAAAAAGAAACCTAAAACAAAAATTTGAGATAAAGGATTTGGGCAAATTAAAGTATTTTCTTGGGATAGAAATTGCCCATTCTTCAAAAGGGCTATTTATATCTCAAAGAAAATATGTTCTTGATTTGCTCAAAGAGACCGGTAAATTAGGTTGTAAACCGGCCATCACACCAATTGACACAAACATGAAACTCAATACCGAAGATGGTGAACCATTGAGTGATATAAATCAATTTCAAAGACTTGTAGGAAAGTTGATTTATTTAACCGTAACCAGACCGGATCTTTCTTTTGCCGTGAGTCAAATTAGCAAGTTTATGCATGCACCAAGAACACCTCACTTGGATGCTATTGATAGAATATTAAGGTATCTAAAAGGTTCTCCCGGAAAGGGAATTTGGATGAGGAAAAATGGTACTAATGCAATATGTGGCTATTCCGATGCAGATTGGGCTGGAAGTTTCGATAGAAAATCGACAACCGGCTTTTGCATATTTGTAGGCGGAAATTTAGTCACATGGAAGAGCAAGAAGCAAAATGTTGTGGCACGATCAAGTGCAGAAGCAGAGTATCGCGCCATGGCATCAACCGCAAGTGAATTGACGTGGATTAAACAAGTGCTAACCGACTTGAATGTCAAAATCGAAGAACCAATGAAAATGTTTTGCGACAATCAAGCAGCGAGACACATTGCAGCAAATCCAATCTTTCATGAGCGGACCAAACACATTGAAGTGGACTGCCACTACATTCGAGAAAAAATTCAAACTAAAGAAATAGAAACTCCATTTGTCAAGAGTGAAGATCAATTGGCGGACATATTCACGAAAGGATTAAGCGCTAAGGTTTTTGAAGATATTTCGTGCAAGCTAGGATTATATGATCTCTATAATCCTAGCTTGAGGGGGAGTGTTAAGAAATAAAGATTAAAAGTAATAGGCTCAGACCCGTGAGGGTATTTCCATCATAGCCTATTTTTAGAAGAATAAAGAGCCCACAGTATAGGAGCTTCAATTTATTTTTCTTTTTATTTAGGGACTGTACCGTTACAAGTGTGTACGGACAGAGATAGATATTACCGTTATATCTCCTGGCTATATAAGCCATGTAATAGAGATAGTGAATAATCAGAATACAAAATATACTGTTCATCATTTCAATCTCTCAAATAACCCGTATGAAATTCAACACAGTATTTAGATGCATATGCGGTAAGATTTTCGAATAGTGTATACAAATATGTATTATAAAAAAATATATATATACAAATTAAATATATTTTTTTAGAAATTTGTTGTCCAAAATAAGAGTACAACAAAATACAAGTGTAATCTGAGATCAATTAAATGATAAAGTTAGTTCTTCAATATTACATGCATACTTAAATATTTTTTTGAAGAACTATAATCTATTTTAAAAGAGTGAGTCTATGGTACTATGCATAGCACGGATTGGTCTGTAATACAGATCAATATATTCGTTTTCATAATCCTAGTGGTCTATCCAAACCGTTCAACATGATTCCCATATGAATATGTACATGCAGACCGAATTTTATATTTTTTAGAATCTTTTCACTATTTTTTAAGATTGGTAGAAAATCACTGTTTTTAGATGGTCCAGAATTTTACAGATCAAGTGATGTTCTACCTATTTTAAAAAATAGTAAAAATATAAAATTCGGTTCTGCAAGTACATATTCATATGGGAATCATATTGAACTGTTCGGATTGACAGTTAGGATTTTGAAAACGAAAATATTGATCCGTATTACGGACCAATCCGTACTATGCATAGTACCATAGACTCACTCATTTTAAACCATGTTGTAAAATATGGTCGTTTAAGCCGATTAGTCGTTGGCGACGACCAAACCATTACAGATTTTTCTTATTTCAATTAATCGATTGACGATACCTTATCCGTCCGACGAGTATGTGAGAAGCACATACTGTTATTTACAACACTTATTTTAAAATACTAGGTATGCGGAAGTCTTAATGTATGTTGTGAACAGACATTAATATTACTTAGGCTGTGCTCCATATAGGGTTAGCAGAGAGGAGGATGAGTAGATTTTTAACTTTTACCTGCTCCACAATTCAATTTTGGAAGGAGGTGAAGACAAAACAGGTGAAAAATTCACCCTGCGCAATCCAAAATTGTCACCCCCGATTTGGGGTGTAGGCCCTTTCCCTCCCCTCCCCTCCCTTTCCCTCCCTCTCTAATAAATTATTGGAGCACAGCCTTAGAGAAATATGATACCACACGAGAAACACTCACAATAAGTAATTAAACATAAGAAAACAAAGAGAAACATAAATTTTCACGGAGAAGCTCATTCAGGAAATACCACCGAAAACATGACACAAAGAAAAACACTATATTCGAAATCTTTTCCGATACAAGAAAATTATCAGGCCGATGGCACTTTTTCACATCTCGAACAATGAAAATCTACCTGCTACATGGGCCGAGAAGCCCATTCTTCGGCTTCAACGGATTAACAATCTTAAATAAATAAATAAAGCCATAGCCGATGATAAGTGGTTGCTCCGGTTTTTTTATAATACCCTAAAAAAAATACAAAATATTAAATCTGTCCTCGGTTTTTTTTTTTTTTTAAATACCCTGACCGCCCCACAGTGGGGCGGTCCACTGTGGGGCGGTTCGTTTTTTTTTTTTTTTTTGAGATTTTGAGAGACAATATTAAGAGCAAGATGCTGAAATTTAACAATAAAAATTCGAATTTTGTTTTTAATATTTATTAGATTACTTCTTTTGATGTATAATTAGCATATTTATACTAAAATACGCTAAATTACTTGA
Organism: Carex kokanica; assembly: GCA_025461125.1. Taxonomy (NCBI): domain Eukaryota; kingdom Viridiplantae; phylum Streptophyta; class Magnoliopsida; order Poales; family Cyperaceae; genus Carex; species Carex kokanica. Next base: position 972,607 of record JAJGRX010001263.1, read on the forward strand.
AATTATGTTAAATTACGCTAATTAGCATATCTAGAAAGGAACTAGATTTGGGATATTGGTTCTTGTCAAATCAAATTCTCTCAATTTTATGATGAAATTGAATATAATTTGAATTTTTTCATATCACACGGACTATTTCTTGTTTAAACATACAAAATGAAAGATACTCAATATTAGGATGCTGGTTATTGTCAAATTAAATTCATTAGCCGCATGCGAACACTAAACATCATATCAATAATTTTGATACAAGTTTTGAGTTTTACCATGATGCATATGACACTGTCACTAGCTGCAAACGGATCGTTTGTGTCTACCGATGATAAAAAACTTTAACTCAATTTTTGAGACACTAAACGATATTTTTTTGCAATTCTGATTTCGTTACCCCCTAGGAATTACCCTGAGGACACCGTTGCCTCCGTCTCGTCTCAGCTTTTCGAATTGAGATTGTACGCGTAAATCCGAGTTTCCTAGCCAAAGTTATGGCCGTTTAAAGTTTTTTAAAAAACAACGATGCTTTCATGCAAAAACACTGATGATACACTAATGCTTTATGCACGGCTTATCGACGGCAGAAGTGCATCGATGTTTCATTACAAAAACATCAACGACGCACCGATGTTTTTTCAACACTACCCTGCTTAATTGCAAAAACAACGATGTTTAAGTCCCAATGGATTATATGCTTATTAACAAATTTAACAAGGAATCATGTAATCAAATTCTCACTCTCATTAACAAAATCGGCCTAATTTTGCGTAATTTTGCGTAGTTTAGCGTAATTTTGCGTATTTCATTATAATTAGCAAAATTTGCGTAGTTTACTGTAATTTAGCGTATTTTAATATAAATATGCTAATTATACATCAAAATAAGTAATCTAACAAATATTAAAAGCAAAATTCGAATTTTTATTATTAAATTTCAGCATCTTGCTTTTCATATTATCTCAAAATCTCAAAAAAAAATCAAACCGCCCCACACTGGGGCGGTTTAGTATTTTGAACAGTGGACTGCCCCACAGGGGGGCGGTTTGGTTTTTTTTTTTTTTTGAGATTTTGAGAGACAGTGGACCGCCTCAAAGGAGGGCGGTTTGGTTGGAACAGTGGACCGCCCCACGGGAGACCGTTAGGGTAATTTAAAAAAAAAAAAATCGAGGGCTGATTTAATATTTTGTTATTTTGTGAGGGTATTATTAATAAAAAATATCGGGTGGTTGCTGGTCAACATTTTAAGAAAAGATATTCCCTTCGCACTCTTCGAACTAGTCTTCTCTGGTCATTTATCCCCCCCGCCACCTCGTCTCTTTCTGCAGATATTGTAACTCCACATCGAATTGGAATAGCCGGAAGGAAGAGAACAAATCATACAAAAAACAAAGCATGCGGTGCTCTTCCATATCTTATGCGCTCATAGCCTTGCCCCTGCTCTGCCTCCTCTGCTTGCCTATCCTCTCGCTCGCTGCTTCGGTAATTCTCCTCCTCTACTCAACCTATCTCACACAATCTTATTCCATCCGCGGTAGCTATTCTCTGGAGAGCTGAGCTTCCTGTAATAATTTCACAGCTAGGGTCTACATGTGCAATCGATCGAAACTGCGGCTCGGGCCTCCACTGCGAGACATGCCTCACAAACCGCAATGTACGGCCGAGATGCACTCGAGTCCAACCTACAGATCCCAAATCCAAGGTCAGTGATTCGAAGTGCGTAATGTCTACCTCCATCTCTTCTTCACTGTCTTCTCTCTTTTTTGAATAAAGGACCTTCTAAATATCCTTATTTGAAAAATGAAAGAAGTGCGGTTAATTGCTGGATTTGTGATTTTGCAGGGGACTGGATTGCCATTTAACAGGTACGCATGGCTGACAACGCATAATTCGTTCGCACGGCTGGGCCAGATCAGGTCACCGTTCGGTACTCCTAATGTCACCCCCCCGCAACCAGCAGGACACCGTAACCCAGCAGCTCAATGTCAGTCCGTACATCTCTTTCTCTCTCTCTTCTGTTTTTCTTTTGTTTTTGAAATTTTTTTCTCTGTCTCTAGAACCTGGGCCCGGTTCATTAATACAATAATCAATACGTCTGCATAAAGGGGCCCACTTTCAGTGGGTGAAGGCCTGAAGGGTATTTTTTTTGTTTTATCTTTCCTTCTGAATTCTTTCGCCAATATTATCTTCAATGCTCCTAGATGAGCAGGGGCCAGGGGGGGAGTCTTGTCTTCCGGGATACGGTGTCTGTCATGTGGGTCCCAGTTGGTGTGATATTTTTGAAGCTAAGCGGTCATAATTCCTCAGTTCCTCCTGTCTCATACCACATGATGTGATCCCACATTACAATTTCATCAGTTTCGTATTTATGCTGCATATTCATTCCTAGTTATAATTAATTAGTTTCCTGTTTAAGGGACTAATATACTGCCTGGTTGGGTTGCCTAAAGAGAGGTACCGTGCACGGACCCACCAATACAAAAATCATAAAATCAACCACGCCACAGCGTCAGTTTAAATTGACAGTAGCCACCAACTAATTATTATTTAAATTAACATTCACGTGCCAAATTGAATGTTGGCAATCGTCGTGTGGGGACCTGCTAAGAGGGTTGATGAGCCCCAATGCAAACACGATCCAAAATAAAATCACACTATGGGGGACCAATTGTGTGCTCAGATTATATTTGCCAAACAGACCCAAAGAACGTTATCCAGGCAAAAGCAGCTCTCGTTTGTACATATGTCACGTGATTTCAACGTTCATCGCCTTCTTATATTATCAGGATCGGAAGGATCGGAGGGAAGTGAGGGAATGGAGAATTTTTCTTTTCTAAATTGAAAATTGAAAATTTTGTTCAATTTTATGATGTTTATATGCATTAATTTATTTTTTCTATCTTCTTATAAAATAAAATTATATTACACTAAATTATTTTCGAAAATTTACTGTTTTAAATGTAATTTATTTTGACGCCATCATGAAAATTATATACAAAAATCAATATTTTCATGACGAAAGAGTTGCAGGATTAAATAATGGCGAGAACATTTTTGGTACCTACCGTATCGTTTAATTTTTTTATAATAATACTTTTAACTTTAAATTTTTAACTTCTAGTTTATTTTTTGCGTGCATGTATTCACAATAACATTTATGTATATTTATGCGTTCATGACTTTTTATCTATTAATTTTTTTCAGTTTTATTTCTAAGAAAAAAATGGATGTTTAACTGTTTAAGCTAACACGTAAGAATAATAATTTTTACTTCTACGTGTTTGGATTATGTGTTCAGATTCATATGTTCAAATATAATGTGGGAACTTGCAGAGCCGAAATATATATTATTCTCACATTTTATTATGAACGTACGCGTTCATAATCTTCTAGTTTCGAAGATAATGATATTTGATGCACAAGAAGACGTCAAACACATAGACTTCGACATTATTACATTATTGTAAACTAGTATCGTGCCCGTACGTTGCAATGGGAACATATTATGAGCGAACAAAAAAATTCATACAAAATGACATATTTTCATAAAAAAATTAGACTAAATGACAAATAACATTACTTAAATGACATCTACATATACATAATATTCCATAAATGGCATACTAAATAACATATATTTTTTTATTATTTTGACTTTATAAAAAAAATCTCAAACAAAATGTCATTAAATAACAGATAACATTTCTTAAATGATATACAAAAATAAAAATAAAAATAGAGACATGACTAATTAATTATCAATCAATTAAAAAGTTCTTAAAGGACATTTAAAAAATAGAAAGAAATTATCACCAATTAGAAAAAATGATACAATTTGTATGTGAAGAGTACATGTGATGAGTACGTATCTAAATAAATTTAGACTTATACACGTAAAAAACATAATAGAGATGTATAGAATTATAAAATTTTATCAGAGGGTTGATATTCAATCTGAAATGTTATCTTTTAATTAAAATCATTGGTGGATATGCTTAATATAAGAATGGAGATGGGTGTTTTTTGAAAAAAAAATAAGTATAGAGTTGTTAGGTATCAGTATCTATTTAAAAAAAGGATAAAAAAAAAAAAATTCATAATGGCGGTTGGTACTGTTTGTGGTCCAGCTTTGATTTTTTTTGAAAAAGAACAATAAATTTTTCCTTTTGGTCTTACCTTGTCTGCCAAAAAAATAAATATATATTGGTCTTTGCCTCCTAGAAGGAGAAAAACAAAAGCCACCGCTTCACAAGTGCATGTGGTAGTTTGCGTTTTTTCCCACTGAGGGGAAGTTCCAGTTCTGCGTAGAGGTGGAACAGTTGTGGGAAGTAATAATTGAAAACAAAAAAGAAAACACAAAGTAGTCAGCTGTATTGTTAAGTCTCATTGCGGCTACACTTGAAGTTTAAGCAAATATTTAAATCCTGCAATGTTTTAGAGTATTTCACAATTTAAGATGGACCGATTGAAAAAACTGACATCGTTCGATTGAATTTATAATCAGGACGGAGTCAAAAAAATTAATAGAATGGGACACAATTTTTTAATTATTTTAGATATTAATTATATTTTTATGAGAAAAATATAAAAATAGAAGCATATCTTGAAGAAAAAAAATGGGTGAGGCATAATTTTGTAATTCTGTGAATTTTGTGATTTTGTGGATGTATAATTTTTTCTGAAAAAAACATAAAAATAAAAGCATGTTTTTTAGTATATATAAGTAATAATCAGCCTAAGTAATAACGAGTCAATTTTTGTGATTTCAAAGTCCGAACAGTCGATCCGAACTGCTTAACAACGTTCTCCATACTTAAATGTGTTTGGAGACTAAATTTTATATTTTTGGAATTTTTTTATTATTTTTTTATAGGTACAAAATCATTGTTTTCAAATAATTCTGGACCATCTAAAATAATGATTTTGTACCTATCTAAAAAATAGCAAAAAAGTCTCAAAAAAATATCAAATTTGGTCTCCAAGTACATTTTAATACGAAAATCATGTTGAGCGGTTCGGATCGACTGTACAGACTTTGAAACGACAAAAACTAACTCGTTAAAACTTAGGATGAAATTATAACGCTGGCCTCTATATAAGTAAATAACTTGTATTGATCCTAACTCTAGAGGTAAAATATTTCCCAAAAAAAAAGGTTTCTGTTTGTTTTGTGCTTAAAAAATTCAAATATATATATCATTAACCACAAAGCATTTTACTCATATTTTAAGTATATTGTGTGTGTTCAAACTCGAACTTTGCAACTTGCAAGGGACCCACGCTTCATGTGTCATCATCATATATTAATTTGCTGCGTGCAAAATGCAAATTCAACAAGAGGAGGGTTCCAATGCCTCGTGCCTTTCATACCTCATCATACCTCATATTTTATATCTTCATTTTCAAACTTTAAATTATCGATCCGAACCGTTCAACATCATATCCATACTAAAATATGCTTGGGGATGAAATTTTATAATTTTTGAAAATAATTTACTATTTTTTAAGATGTGTAGAAAATCACTGTTTTTTTAACGGTCCAAAAACAATAATTTTATATCTATCTTAAAAAATAGTAAACAAATTCCAAAAATTATAAAATTTCATCTCCAAGCATATTTTAGTATGGATATCAAGTTGAACGGTTCGGATCGATAATTTAGAGTTTGAAAATGAAGATATAAAGTATGAGGTATGATGAGGTATAAAATACACGAGGCATTGGAACCCTCCTCATTGAACAATAGGAATAAATAATCTATACTAGATTATTGAATGTTAAACAATGACCAACAACCCCATCTAAATCTGAAAAGGCTAACTTGGTAGTCACTACAGGAGTACCGGTCCTTTTAAAAAAAGGGGGAATTTCACATATATCTCTCAAAAACTTCAAAATTACGTATTTCCTCCTTTAAACTTCAAAAACTCACAAATTTACTCATTTTATGGTCTTTTATATTAAAACTCATTCTAAAATTTTAAAATACCCATTTTACCCTTTATTAAAAGCATATAAAAGCCCATCAGACTCAAATTTGAATATGAAGGGTTTCTCTACTGTCTGATCCGCACGCACCGCATTAAGATCTGTGCGCATCGCTTCAATATTCGTGCTGATCTAGCACGCACGGACCTTAAAGCAATTTCGATCCGCGTGCATCGCATTAAGATATGTGCATGTCGCTTCAATATGCGTGTGTCTGCATCAAGATTTGTGCCGATCTTGTGCGCACAGATCTAAAAGCAATTCGGACGGTAGATGAACCGTTCATATTCAAATTTGAGTCTGATGGATTTTATATGTTTTTAATAAAGGGTAAAATGGATAAATTTGTGAGTATTTGAAGTTTAGAGGGGAAAATACCTAATTTCAAATTTTAGAGGGAGAAATACATAATTTTGAGGTTTTTGAGGGGTATACGTGAAATTCCCCCTAAAAAAAAAATCTGAAAAGGCTGATAAGTGTTTATGAATCTCATGTTTCCTTTTTGTACTACCAATATTAGTAATTTAAGCTAGTATGGAAAGTTCCAATTTTGGTATATTTCTTCCATGGATGAAAAAAATCTTTTTCAGTCTTCTAGAACAAGGTGGTCATTTGCTAAAGACAATTAAAGCAATTTTTTGATATAGAATATTGAGAAATTAATCATTTTCAACCTGATTTTGTTCTGTCAAGTGTCATAGCCCTTTAAAACCCAAAACCTTAGGTAATTCGTGAAAAAAAAGAATTATTAATGATTATAGAGTTTATTTAACCCATGGAAAATTATTAACGTGAAAGATACCAAGGTAAAAACCTGCACCAGTTTGTGCTTGTTTCAAAGATTTTATACTTACTCTTTATTTTAAAAAAAATCGTTTACTTGTGCACAGAAAGTGATGTCATACATGGCTCTTGTGTTGTGATTTTCTCAATAAAAACCCTAGAAATTGTTATAATTTTTATTTTTTCGTGACACAAGAGTCACAAGACGCAGTAGTGGCGGTTGGTGTTACTGTTTTAATTCCTGTTCCAGCTTGCGTCCTTTCAAAAATAGCAATGAAAAAGTTCAACCTTTGCAATAACTTGTATTGTTTGTCTTGCCTTGCAAAGGAAAGAAAAAAATATATTAATTCAATGTATGGGTTTAAAGTCTTAGATTCTGCTACCAACTCTGAAGGCCTGAACAAACATGTAAAATCTGCAAAGCTGGGCGTACCCTGGGATGTACAGAAAAATAGAAATCAATTCAATTTAACATACAAGTAATATAATGTATATACCGATTGGGAATGCAATATCAAGGTAATATAGATATATTCAATTTAACATGCAAGTAGTATACACTGACTAGGTTTTTGAATGGCCGACAGTACATAATGAGCAGAAGCTCGTGATCTTTTTCAATTTTTTTTATGAATTATGATGTGTGTCCCTCAAGATAATTCAATTCAGAATCGTCTATTGAATTTTCATTGGATTGAAATAAACTCCAGTAAGTTTGATTCCGAATCTAGCATTAATTTTTTATCTGTTTCCTTGTCAGAGCTAATATGTTTTTGGGAGCTCCAATTTGGGTTCAGTTCTGGGTACTTGCAGGATCTTTTTTTAACTTCACCAGAAATAGTGTTTTTTACTGTAGCACACTGTTTGAAAACTCAAGGCAAGGTTTCTCTAGCAAATTCATAATTTTTCAGTCAAACAACCTGCTTAGCCTGATTGGATGATAAATGTTTTTATGAAACTCACATTAACTTTTCTTATAGCAAAATCGATATTATTAGTATGGGTATGAAAATTGCAATTTAAATATTCTAGCCAAGGTCTCTGTTAGTGTTCCGGGGTATTATGTGAGATAGAAATACGCTTACACCATTTTCCAGCCTAATCATGTTTTTGTGTCAAATGTGATTATTGTTAAGTCCAAAACCTTGTTAAATTATGATAGAAAACGGATCATTAATGACTGGAGAGTTTATTTAGTCCGTAAAAAACTATTTGATGTGGCTGATGCCAAGGAAAAGAACCTCAAACAGTTGTTGCTATGGGAGCTTATTCTCCTTCTATGTTTGAGAAGGATATGTTGCTCTTGCACAAAGAAACTGTGACAAGACACGGCTCTTGTGGTTGTGATTCTTTTTTAATATGCCCAGAAAATGTGATGTTTATTTCTTTTCGTGTAATGTAGTTTCCTGATCTTTTGTGGTACTTTCCTCTGTGGAAGCCTGAGTTTGGCTACCTTCTCTTTCGATTTTTGTACCAGTAAAATTAAATTCTGATAGGAAAATCCATTTTCCTTTGTTTTTAATGGCCAACTCTAGAAAGACACATGCTTCTTGACCTCGTCTCTCTCTCTCTCTCTCGTTTTTTAAGGTTCTTGTCAAGAACCTCTTGACCTCTCCTCGCATCTGCATTTCTTTTAGTTGAAAACTTTGCAACTGTTCAATGTATAAAATTAAACAGCCCTGTTGCTAGGAGATTTATATTTTGACTATGCAATTTCTATAACATATAAATTCACATTCATACATCCCAAATAAATTAACTATTCGATAGTTATTAGAAAATAAAACAGCAGAGGTTAGATATTTAATCACACTTCAGCATACTAGAGCTGAGGAGCAACTACTAAAAATGTAGTTCTATATATCTTATGAGACATGTCATCAAATATATTTGATTTGTGTGTGCATGCAGAATGGAGTGAGGGGATTAATGCTTGACATGTATGATTACCAAAATGACATCTGGCTTTGTCATTCTTATGGTGGCAACTGCTACAACTACACTGCATTTGTAAGTCGACTTCCTGAAAGAATATTTACCAACATTCTCTCGTTGAGTACTGAATTCTACTTTCAGTTATTTCTTATGAGATTGCTGCATTAAGTGTATTAATTAAACTAAATTAATGCCCAGGTGCCGGCAATAGAAGTGCTAAAAGAAATTAATATATTCCTTGAAGCCAACCCATCAGAAGTCATAACCATATTTATAGAAGATTATGTGACATCTCCTATGGGTCTACCAAAGGTTTTCAATGCATCCGGACTAATGAAATATTGGTTTCCAGTATCACGCATGCCCAAAAATGGAGGCGATTGGCCTCTTTTGAGTGATATGATAAAGTCAAATCTGAGACTACTGGTTTTCACATCGAAATCCTGGAAGGAAAATAAAGAAGGCATTGCTTATGAATGGAGATATGTTGTAGAAAATCAATGTGAGATTAACTTCTTATTCATAATTTCTATTTTGTTTTGTTTAGGCTAAACTCAGAAACAATACTGTCAATTTCAGGTAATAGTCCATCTGAAACTTGGCCCAGTACATTAACATTTGATCTGAGTAATATTATGAATTAGTACTGCAACTGGCAATTGATGTGCAATTCCGCTATATCAAACCCAAATCACTGCACAGAGAACCTTCTCTTTCATTAAAGAATCAACAAAAACATAAAGCCGGAATCTTACCTGACCAGAGACAGCATGTAGCAGAATCTATTATGGTATTAAAATCAGTTATAATCATCCATGGTTAACCACAGTAATTACATTTTTGAGAATTGGTCTTGTTTTATGCAGATGGAACTGTAGGCATGACTGTGGGTTCATGCCCAAACCGTGCTGAGTCAGCACCCATGAGCACAGTGTCGAGATCACTGGTTTTAGTCAACTATTTCCCCGATATTCCCGATTTTGCCACTGCTTGTAGAAAAAACTCAGCACCTCTCCTAGACATGTTAAACACATGCCATAACTTATCTAACCGATGGGCTAATTACATAGCTGTAGATTTCTACAAGGTATTCATCAATATTTTTGTGAACTCTGATTCCCAACTTTTGCAATGGATAGGTCATGCTATTTTATGGCAAGCAATTAAATCTGGTATTTTTGTCAGTATCTTATTACAAGTAACTCTTATTAATCATTACTCGTATTAACATATGGAGATAATTTAGTACGGATTTTGATGCAGAGAAGTGATGGGGGAGGAGCAGCTGAAGCAACTGATGTGTCCAATGCACACCTAATTTGTGGATGTAATAACCTTTCTTCATGCAAGGTATATATTCAGCTACATGATCATTATAATTAGCTTTCAAATGGGAAGCTTAAGTTCTGATACACAAAGGCACCAGGGAACAAAATAAAAGTATTTTAAATTCATTTTAGTTTTTTAAGAACCATTTTATTCTCATGTGTAGGCTAATGGTTCATTTGGTAACTGTGACGTGCCGGAAGCGAGACCCGTACCCCGCACTTCCAATTCTACAGAGGTATTAATAGGCACGTCAAGTTCTTCTGGTTTTATGTTGAACTCATGGCTAAAATTAGTTCTTGTTAAAATTATTTTACTTAATGCATGTTTGCTGTGAACATGGAACTTTAGAAAGATGCTTTAATGTATATACCCGGTAGTACCGCAAAATTGTGACAGTGGCTTCTAGTGTATACTGCCAGAGATACATAAAATCAGAGCCTCAATATCAAAAATTTTAATAGTTCAAGATTTTGTATTTTATAAAGAGTTGGGCTATGGTGCATTGGATTGTAAATCATTGGACGCAAAAGTCCAAAGAGTCGATCCAAACCGTTCAACATGATATCTATATTAAAATGTGCTTGGAGACCAAATTTTACTATTTTTTTTAATTTTTTACTATTTTTTTAAAAAAATTTAGAAAAACAACGATTTTGTACTCATCTTAAAAAAATGGTAAAAAAGTTTCAAAAAACATCAAATTTGGTCTCCAAGCACATTTTAATATGGAGAACATTTTGATTGCTTCAGATAGAATTTTCGAACTTTATATCCAGTGGTTTACAATCCGATATACAAGAGTCTATACATTGTAGTGTACCATAGCCCATCTCTTGACTTGGATCAAATTCAAGGAAATGAATCTAAAATGGACCAATAATTTGTAAAACATTTTATAATTTAAGATAGGTAGGAGTTTAATTCCTTGATTCGACCGCTCTTACCCGTATTTGTAATCAGCTAAGAGTTTTAATAGCTGCGATGAGGGCATTTCCTTTGTTCAGCTAAAGGAAAATGTGTTTTCTATACCTATGGGCATGTTTGACAAAAAAAAAAGTGTTTCCTTTTCCTTTTTTTTTCCCCTCCTATCATTTACGCCCCATGCTGCAATGCTGAACCAAAAAGATTCCATTCCACAGCATAATTGAAGTATGAACGAATCACATTTGGTTTCAGAACAAAATTTTAGCAAGTCCTATACTCTGCCATACAAGTGTCGACTGGAACATATTCCATATAGCCCATTAATAGTGTATAAATTCATTTTAGAATGAATTCTCCCGTGTACAAGGATTCGATGGTCATGCTAGAGTTTTGAGAACTAGAGTTTTGAAAATACATTCAAATTAACTAGAGTTTTAAAAAAATTTGAAAATACATTCAAATTAACTAGAGTTTTGAGAACTTTTCTGCATGAATATGATAGTAATTACACATGACCGTCTACAAAGTATATCACGTCAACATGGGTATGCATAATGTGTACCGTTTAACACCTCAATCCCAGTATAGTTCCTGCGACCTTTTACATTGACATAACAAAACGGACAATCAAAAGGCCCGAAATCCTTTTGCAACTATTCATTTCAAAAACAAGATTGGTTAAACCCAGAGAATATTATGAACTCAAAATGCTTACTAGCTATATTTAGCTACCAGAAAACAATGTCTACTGGGAAAAGAAAACAGATGCTACAAAAAGTTGTTCCCATTAACTTAAAATTCATCCAACCAAACAAAACTCTCTTGACATGGAGAACAGAAAGATTGAATAAAAATATCACAAAGGCACTCTAAATTTTACTCCATGGAGGAAGCACCGGGACCACCGCCAAAACCGCCTCCGCCGCGGCCAAAGCCAGGCCTACCACCAGAGCCCTACACAATTAACCAACCCCATCATGAAAATGGTCAATAAAATAGCAAGGAATTACAATAAATACAATAATTGCAAAATGAAATATTCAACATAAATATTTGCAATTGTTAAACTTACCCTAAAAGAAGGCTGGAACTCCGGAGGAGCACCGCCCTTCTCACCACCAAACTCACCAGGTGGCCCACCACGTGGGGCACCACGGTAACCTTCCCTATCACCAAACCTGGGCCTATCTCCCTCAAAGCGCGGGCCTCTGCACAAGACAACACATCACAATCAAATTTATAACTAAGATCTATCCCAATAGTGCAGTATTAGCAAAAAGGAACAATTAAAAGAACAGTAATAGTCAATTCTACTCGGCTATCATTCGGGATATAACCTATGCACAAGGTGTCAATTATCTCCTATTTAGTTTTATTTTTCTTTTGCAACAATGAATATCTAGAAGCATTTCATAATCCACGAACAAACACTAACCAAGAGTGGACCCCAAATCAAACAAGTAAAATATATTTTGATGGAAGCATATTGCATTTCAGGATTATCCTTAAGCCTTGTGAAACTAAAAAATCCAGCATCCCCAATAACACAGAAAATGAAATACAGCCAATATAAAGCTATTAAACATGCACACATAGCATCCAATAACACCACTTGATTATATAAAATGTGCATATAGTTTCAGAAGGTACAGGGAATATTTTCCATCATTTCCATCACAAAGAGCATAATTAAGGATCTATAAAAAAATATATTCCAGTTATATAGTACCTTGGGCGGTCACCAGTTTGGCCAGAGCCGAAGGGGCGGGATGGTGGCTTGGCAGACTTCTTAAGAGTTGCCGGTACAATCTCAGAGGGGAGGTTGAGGTAGGTACGAAGGAACTCAATGCCGTCATTGGTGAGGTACCAGTAGTAGTATTGCCATGCAAAAGTTTCTCTGACGTACTCCTTTGATTTAAAGCTCTGCATCAGCTTGATCACCTCTAGATTTGGCACATCAACTTGGGGATGCTTCGCCAGGTTGTAGTCTTTCTTTGCATAAAGAACCCCCTCTACAAAGATGATCATAATATTAAAATATAAAACAATCTACATAAGCATGTAATACTCACCTGATACAGACTTGGTTACATTGCTTATAAAATATATCATGCACCAACCATCTGAGAAATCAACAATCACATGGTACTGCACTTCTGCAAGGTTTTGCTCTGGTAAATAATTTTATATCTCGTAACCAAATTACAATTTATGCAATTTCAATTTGTGTGGTTTTTATGGCAATATATTCGCTTTTTCTTTCTAAGCCTTCTTCCTTGCTCTATAAAAACATAAAAAGGCCATCATCAATACGTCTAACAGATGAGAAGACAATAACGACAGACGAACCAAAATCAGGCACTGTGATTGAATTATAACGCCTATTTACAACAGCATTAAATCTTGATCTAATGAGAGCCACCTTATTAGACTAGATATTAATAAAAATTGACAAAAGAGAGAGGAATACCGTTGAAGAGGTACTTGCAGATCAATTGGCGATTCTTCTTGGAAATGATCTGAAATAGAGAAATTAGGTCAAAGAAAGAAACGATTAGACGAAAATCGAGGGAAAAAACAGAGAAAACCCAGAGGTTTACCATGGTTGCACAAGGAGAGAAGAGGTTCAGAGATGCGCCGCGAGTTCTCTTGGGAAAATGGAGGCACCTCTTACAAAACCCTAGAGGTCAAACAATTGTAGAATCGCCTTTATATAGGTAATATCCGGGCTTAAGATAGTGTTCCTATTTTGGGCCTGTAGAATTATTTACAGTCTTGGATTTTAATTAATATGTAGTATGTTTAATTTGGGGGTCCTATTTTGAGCACAGAGAAATATATATATTTTTGGGCTCAATGATTTTTATTTATCAATTGGACCTGAGGGAATAAAATGTTATAAAACTGGGCTTATGTACTGATGTGAGATAATTTCCACTGGTACTTGGGCTGGTCACTCGTTTCCTCTCCAGATTTCATTGGATCGTTCGTTACAAATTGAACGGTTCAAATCAAACTTATATTTATCGTACAATTTAATACGTCAAATGTCGAGGTTTGATTTGGAGCGTTCAATCTGAGATAGACGGATCAGATCAGTTAGAAATAATTCAATAAAATCTGACTATCGGCCATAACTTATAATAATCAATTTAAACCAACTTAATTAGGCTGAAAAAAAAAAGAAACTCGTGGCTTGCTCTAGATCGGCTCGAAAAAGCTTATAATTAGTTCGCTCAATTCTTTAACATAGCCCGACTCAAGCTAGCTTAGCTCGTTCCTCAGCTAGTTGTAGAAAAAGAAGATCGAGTTCATTTTCAACTATTTCACTTAACGGAAAGCCGTGGTGGAAGACAATGCATGTAAGTGATCTATGTGCAACTCACAACACGAACAACCGGACTCAGCTCAACTCGTTTTTTTTTTTTTTTGAAATAAGGCTCAAGGCCCATTTCATATAGAAACCATTAAAGTTACAAAAGTTAAGAGGTTTGATCACATATAACAAATCTGGATCGAATAGCACAAAACAGGAAAATATCTAGTCCAAAGAATCTCAAACTACAAACTAAGCAGTGGTAGTCATGCAAGGCAAATGTTTCAAAAGTAATAGTAAGATGCGTAATATATAGGAGAAAGACACTAAGGCAGCATGTCATTCTTCATTAGTTGAATGCACCACTTGTCCATCTGTGCTAAGGTTCCATTCCTGCAATGGAATTTGATCTAGCTGTTGAGGTAGCTATTTTTGCATGTTCTGCTCTTCATCCTCAGCAACAGTGCCTATCCAAAACAATACCAAGTTAGATATACTGAGAATAGTATGTGTTTTGTGGTGAGTGATTAAAGCAACTATCATTCCTCATATTCCACATTGTCCAATCAAAAACACTAAATGTAATAAGTAAATTTTTCCTCTTGTTTGGTGGTAATGCAAAATCAAAATTCAGAATATCTTCCAAACAGTGTCAGTCAGCAATAAAGTGTTGACAATTGCCCAACCAAAACAAGACCTGCTTAGCCTTATGACATTGTAAAAATAAATGGTCAACAGATTCAGTCATATTGCAAAAGTGGCAATTTAAACCGTCACTCCAACCTTTTTTGACAATATTTGTTTTGGTCAAGATTTTATTTTTAGCTAACAGCCACATAAACACCCTAATATTTGGTGGAATTTTAAGTTGCCACAAATGCATTGAGTGGAGTTCATGGACCCTCTAAAACTAGGAAATTGATACAGGGATTTGAGAGAAATGCCCGCGCGCTATGTTCCAAATTCCATTTTAGATGGTCTTATTCTGAGTCTGAGTGGAAGGGGTCGATGATATTAAGAGCTTCATCCCATTCAAACTTCATGATCCATGTGAGTGATCTGGTAAAGTCTATGCCCAAACCTCTGGAGGCAATGACCTCTGGGTGTTTATGTGAGATACATCTATCACCAAGTGTTTGGTAGTTGGAGATAGCTATCCAAAATGGGGAAAAAGTATTCAAAGTATTGGAGGAATAATAGTTGTAAAAAATGGCTTGTTTCCATAATTCTTAGCAACAAGGATTTTTAAATTTTCATCTTCATTAGGCTAACAAAGACATGTTCATCAATCCCAAATCTAACACACCCATATCACCTTGTTTCTTTGACAAACAAACTTGGGACCAATTAATCAATGAGTATTGTTTTTTATTAAGTCTATATCCTTACCAAAGATATTTCCTTCTAGCTTTATCAAGTCTAAGTAGTACTGTTTTTGGTATTTTATATATAGACAAGGCATACATGGGCACTGAGGAGAGGGCTGAGTTAAGCAAAGTAAGCCTCCCTCCTAGAGAGAGAATCTTACTTTTCCAAATCTTGAGTTTAGATTCAAATTTTCTAAGTAAGAAATTCCAGTCTTTAACTATGAGTTTCTTATTAAATAAAGGTAATCCTAAATACTTAAAAGGAAATACCCACTTTACATCCAAATATCTTGGAAAGTTCTAAAGGCACATATGGTGTAATGTTAATGGAGCTCAACTTGTTGTATTAATGAATAGATCAGAGTTCAACTCAACTTGACTCTTTTACAGCTGTAATATTAATTTTAAGTCTCCATCAAACATTCACGAGTGTTTGTAAGTATTTGTAATTTCATAGTTGAGATAAGATTGATAGTTATGTTTGTTTTATGATGTCTCAGTCATGACTTATCGTTCAAATGAATTGTTGATATAGATATAAAGAAAAAGATAATGAAACTGTCGTCTTTGGTGTATGATAGGTACAGAAAATAATGCCAAGCATCAATTAACCACAAAACTAAATCTTGAGCTCCTCCATTCAACTTCTAATTCAAATCAAGTCACTATAATTCAGAAGCGTCAATTATCAGGCAAGTGTAACTTTATGTGTTCATTTTATGTATGCATGTGTCAACAAAGAGATGGAATCATGAGATCAGGGAAACACAACCAGGGAGTGTCTGATAGGTATCAGACTAAATTTGATTTTTGGTCCGATGCTTGATCAGACCGTTTGATTCTTAGATTTCATGCGGACAATTTATTTGAAAACCTATCTTGTAAATTTAAATGTGAGCGTTCGATGCCTATCTAAATGCCCCTTTTTCCGAAATTTTTTGTTGGTTGATTAAATAATAGTGTAAACAGAGAATATAGAAATGTATGAATGCAATAATTTTCTAAATTTCTTGATTGTTTTATTCTGTTACAGGGAGCCCTTTATATAGGGAATGCTTGCATCAAGTAACTAGACTCCTTTAACTAGAGTTCTAACAGCCAATCTAACAGCTAATAACATCCTAAGAACCACGCAACTAGTTGTTACAATAACTCCCTAACAACCATTTGTTAAAAGTAGTTTCTAACTAAGCTCCAACGTGTCTTCTGTGATCGGCTCAGTTTGAGGAACATCTAGTATATCTCTATTATTAAACTTCGACAAAAAAGAGGAAAAAAAAAAACACTAAAGTGTAGATTGCTACTATAAAAAATTGGAGAGAGAAAAAATCTTTTTGTGATACCTTGTTAGATTTATTTGGTTAGAAAAAGATAGCAAGCTTTTAGGTGGGAGAAAGGAAGGCAGATAAGCTTTCAGAGAATTTTCTTTTTTTTTTGTCAAAGAACTGATGCCAGACGTTCCTGGAAATGTTTTCATACCTTTTTTCTTCCCCTTCTCCTTTGAACACTAAGTATTTGAAATTCCAATAATTTCATCTAAACCTCTTTTTCCCATTTTTTATAAGAAAGGTTACAATAGCACATTCATTAAGGTGCGTTTGGATGATTCAAGAATAGAGCTAACTTTGGAGTAGAACAAGGGTGTTCTTAATCTCATCAAGCCCTTCGTGAGCTCGACTCTAAAATCTATCGAATTGATTTCAAACGACATTTTCAAACTGTTAGATGTTCAATCTATATTAAAATGTGCTTGGAGACCAAATTTTACATTTTTTGGAATTTTTTTACTATTTATTAAGATGGTTTGAAAACCGCTGTTTTTATTAAAATTCTGCACCATTGGAAAACAGCGGTTTTCAAACCATCTTAATAAATAGTCAAAAAATTCCAAAAAATGTAAAATTTGGTCTCCAAGCACATTTTAATATAGATTGAACATCTAACGGTTTGGAAATGTCGTTCGAAGTCAATTCGATAGGTTTTAGAGTCGAGCTCACGAATGGCTTGGTGAGCTTAGGAACACCCTAGTTCTACTCCTAACTTTGAGTTAGCTCCACTATTCTCAAACCTTGATGATCCAAACACAAATTAGCAATTTGGGTTAGCTCAAGAATAGCTCTATTCTACTAACCCATAGAAATGGTGGGTTAGCAAGAATAGAGCTAGTGGGATTAGTGATATTAATAAAATATTTGATTCCTCTCAATTAGAGTTAGTTTAAATATTAAATTAGTATTAAATAAAATATTTTATTAGTATTAAATAAATATAATATTAGATTAGATTAGTATTAAATAAAATAGTAGTTTAAATATTAAATGTAATATAATATTAATTTAAAATATAGTATTAAATAAATATAATATCAAATTAGATTAATATTAAATAAAATGTTAGATTGGGTGTCGTAAAAAACGGTCTTAACGGCCGATTAATCGGCCATTTAATCGTTAACGATGGCCAAACCGTTACGAATACACTTAACGGATGTAAGTTTGCTGATGAAAATGATTAATTGGGCATTTTTTCCGATTAATCGGACGTTTTACCGTTTAATCGTCCGTTTATTCCCGTTTATTCCCGTTTATTTCTGTTTATTTTAGTGAATATTTATTTTTAAATTGTTTTTTTTTCTGTGATAGCGTGTGATAATAAGATTTATAAATTTTGTATTGTAGTTTTATTTGTGCTTGGATATAATCTAATATTTTTTATATATATTTTTTCTTCTTACTTACTTTCAAATTGATTAATTCTTCTATTATTTATATACCATATATTTTTCTTACTTACTGATGTAATTTTTCCAATTAGGAAGACATGTTCATTTATGAAATTAAGTTGTTATCATAAACTAAATTTAGCGATTTTATGTTGAAATATTTCATTTCTTTCAAATAATATGTTATTAGTATTTGAAAAACTTAATTCTCAAATTTATTTTTTCATTAAATAAATGTGTTACTTACACATGTAAAATGCTTATGTGTTAAGTAAGTGTAGTGT
Organism: Carex kokanica; assembly: GCA_025461125.1. Taxonomy (NCBI): domain Eukaryota; kingdom Viridiplantae; phylum Streptophyta; class Magnoliopsida; order Poales; family Cyperaceae; genus Carex; species Carex kokanica. The sequence goes on from JAJGRX010001263.1 coordinate 991,246, forward strand.
CATGTTATAATAATAAAACTAAGTTAAATTAAGTTTATTTGATAAGTTTAATGAGTTAAATAAATTATTTTTAATAAATTATGATATATATATATACATAAATTTAATAAAAATGTTAAATTGTCCGCATAATTCCGATTATCGGCCGCATACCGATTAATCGCTTGGCGGTGCCCCGTCCGTCCGACGACCGCATACCGTTATTACAACACTGGTTAGATTAAATATTAAATATTAAATGTAATATAATATTAGTTTAAATGTTAATTGTAATATAATTAATAGTTTAAATATTAGATTAGTATTAAATATAGTATTAAATAAATATTAGTTGAAATATTAAATGTAATATAATATCAATTTAAATATTAGATTAGTATTAAATAAATATAATATCAAATTAGATTAATATTAAATAAAATGTTAGATTAAAGTAAATATAATATTAATTTAAAAATTGAATGTAATATGATATTAGTGTAAATGTTAAGTGTTGAATGTAATTTAATATTAGTTTAAATTTTAAATGTAACATAATGTTACTTTAAATATTAGATTAGTATTAAATAAAATATTAGTTTAATTATAATATAATATTGATTTAAATATTAAATATAATATAACATTAGTTTTTATATTAAATGTAATATAATATTATTTTAAATATTAGATTAGTATTAAATAAAATATTATATTAGTATTAAAAATATTAATTTAAATGTAATATAATATTAGTTTAAATATTATATTAGTTTAATTATTATTTTATTCATTCCTTCCATCCATCGCTATTTCAATTATACAATTCAAATGACATTTTTACTAACCCGAATAGTCTAAAGTTAGCGTTATTCTCAAACCACTCGGGTTAGCGTTATTCTCAAACCACTCGGGTTAGCGCTATTCTCAAACCACTCGGGTTAGCACTATTCTCAACCACTAAACCAAAAATCGCTATCCTTGTACTAATCCTTGTGTAATTCGGTGAAAACAGTGAACAATGGAAACATGTTTCTAAAATTAGCCATTTCGGTAAGATTGCTATAAGTAAAAGAATTCTGCTGTAAATAGTTTATATCTGCTCCTAAACACAACCTAACAAATAAGAAAGGCTATTAAGCGGGGACCGTGTATCATCGACCCAGCAGCACCAAATGACATTAGATTTGGTAGCGAATTGGACTCATACCATAAAGTTGGCTACAATTGTGATCTGTCTTTGACATTTGGATAGTTAAAAAGTAGAACAATATTAATAGAGTGAGTCTATGGTACTATGCATAGCACGGAGTTATATTTTCATCTTTAAAATCCTAACGGTCGATTGAACCGTTCAATATGATTTCCATATAAGAATATACTTGTGGACTAAATTTTCTATTATTTAAAAAAAATTACTATTTTTTAAGATAGGTAGAAAATCACTGTTTTTGGATGGTCCAGAATTTTCAAATCAAGTGATTTTCTATCTATCTAAAAAAAATAGTAAAAAAATTTAAAAAATATATAAAATTTAGTATGCAAGTACATATTCATGTGGGGATCACGTTGAACGGTTTGGATTGACTATTAGAATTTTCAAAATGAAAATATGGCTCCGAGTACGGACTAATCCGTGCTATGTATAGTACCATAGCCTCACTCATATTAATATAACTTGTTAGTATGCTAAAATAGTGCAAGAAAGAATGCAATTTAAAAGGTATTGTAAGAGTGTTAAGTCGGTGCTTTTTTGGATATTGTAAATATTGTTTAGATTGTATAATTCGTAGTAATTCTCCAATCATTTATTTTTATGCACATACATTCAAAATTACAAATACTGATTCTTAAAGGGTATAAAAATCAAGAATAAGAGTCAGACTTTTAAAATATGAGAGTCAAATATGAATGGAGTCAATCTTATAAAAGTTTCATGCAAAGTATGAGAGGTCACAGTTGATACTACGTTTTTTGTAATCTCTCATTATTATGTACATTAAATATAAATTATTTCTTTTCTTCCATCAATTAACTGAATTAACCCATTCAAAATGGTGTTAATTTGAAGATAGCTCAATTTACCACTCAGTGCTCTTCCTTGAAAATGTTAGAGCGTTTCGATTGTAAACAAATAAAAAAAATGATGCTATTTTTTAAAATTGAGCTATTCTTCCTGGTCCAAACATCCGAAATTTTTATTTATACCATAAAAAACAAAATAAACCAAAACATTCTGATTTTGAGAGATTTCCAAAAACACCTAGACCGCCAAGCTAATCTGCGGCCTAAAAAATGGAGGGCCGCCAAATGCCCTAGCAGACCCGTCAAAACAAAATAAAACCTCAAAGTAGAGTAGATTCCTTTGATTTATAATAATTGTTTAATAATTTTCAGAAATAGAAAGAATACAATATATTTTTTTACAACTGGGAAAAATCCTGACTGAAAAATATTTCGGAGTCCTTCTAGTACATCTAAATTATAAGATGTTTTATCTGTTTTATTTATTTTTCTTTCTAACATATTTAAATTATTAATTATTTTTTCTATTTCTGAAAATTATTAAACAAATATTATAAATCAAAAGAATCTGAGATCAAAGTTTGAGGTTTTATTTTGTTTAGACGGGTCCGCTAGGGCATTTGGCGGCCCTCCATTTCTGAGGCTGCAGATTGGCTTGGCGGTCCGGGGTCCACTAGGGCATTTGGCGGCCCTCTATTTTTGGGGCTGCATATTAGCTTGGCGGTATGGTTGTTTTTTGAAATTTCTCAAAATTATGGTTTTTTGGTTTATTTTTTTTGGAAATATGGTATAAATAAAAATTTCAGTCCAAACATACCCGAATATAACAATAGAATATGAAAATTTGTTTGAATAATTTCTTCTTCCAGGCAGGCTGCAAATAGATAATTTTTTAGTACCATTGCGCAATTTATTTGCCTTTTTTATTTTGAGAACTATGAAAAAACCCAAAGACTTCAGTTGAAGTAAACGCTAGCATGTGCAGAGCATCTTAAATTAAAAGAAAACAACAAACCAGTTGTGCATTGCTACATAATTTTATTCAAATCTTCTCAAATACAAATATACAATCTCCACATATCCCACCAGTATTTTTAAATCAAGCACCACAGTACCACTAGCTGTACTATATACCTAACTGCAGTCATTTGTATTCTCCCAAAGTCCTGCATAATAATAAAGTATCAGATATAAATTAATCAAAGGAACAGGTACAAGATAATAGTTCTTCCCTTCCTAAATTTAAACATAACATTCACGCAAAACAAAAACTGGTAGGTGTTTATCATACAGAATCTCTCTACAATAACCATGAATGTAATCAAGGAATACAACAAAAAAATTCTCTAATTCTCACATAGAACAACATTTACATAGGACAACTAAACCATTGTCACGGCATGCGCACCTTGTAGCAAAAGGTGTCTATTTATAACAATAAAATCTCGGGATTTCTCTGAATTCTTGACATGTATATTTAACCCAGGAATTCAAGTCACTTTTTTTATTTTCGTTGTGTCATTTTCTCCATCTCGAGGGCCCATCAATTGGCGTACTACGCTCAGTACCACTGCTGTCCTCAGGCTCATTCACGGATTTCTCTGGAATGCTTCCTTGACTGGGACCTTTACCGGGTCGACGGTCCTATGGGTGACATAAATAAATGAAAAACAAAGAACATTAATTCTTAGTTATAAAAAAGAAATGACAAAAAGAACTAATTTTTTTTAAAAACACATAATGAATGGAGAGCACAATTTGTTAACCAACCAGTTTTATAGCAAGACAGGATTACCTTACCTACAATTCAAACATATCAATATTGACAAAAATATGTTGTATTTACCTCTCTATAAGGGAAATCGTCGACCTCAAGCATGTGAATAACATGACCAATTTTGGGCCTTTTTCTTGCGTCTGGATCAACGCATCTCAGAGCAACCAATAACGCTTTTTTAAGTGACCTAGACGAGGGCTTTTCTGGCATTTTTGGATCTACAACCCCCTCCGAGTTTCTATTACTTACCATTGTCTTCAACCACTCCACCAAATTTACCTAAAAGGTAAAAAAAAAAGGAGGAAAACAAATTTCAGATAGCTTCCAGTACACTTACAAAAGATATTTCATTTTTACCTCTTCAAAAAGTGCACGAGAAGAATTCATTCTTAGAAGGTAGCAACAGTGGGGCCATTGGTAAAGTTCGAATGGAAGTTCATTTAGATAAACAAAAATAAAACACAATTGGTTGCAAAACCAAACAAAAATGACAAAATGACAAAAATAATTTAATAATAGAAAAGGTTATACTGGTATAGCACTTCAGCACCAACACTCACAGGTACAATATTAGCACTGGTATTGCAATTCCTCTATTTTCACTTTTCTCTATAACAATCTAAATTACAAATAAAAACATATATATCTCTAACCTCTCCTGGTGGGCGATTATAATCAACCGGTACTCGACCTGATATGATCTCCATAATAAGAATCCCAAAACTATACACATCGCTCGTCTCATTCAACATACCCGTACCTGCATACTCTGGAGCCACATACCTGCATAAAAAAAACAAGTAAATAAATAAAAATAATCTCAAATCAAACCTCCACATACTGCAACTGAGACTGAGAATTGTAAAAGTAGAGGTATCTTAGAAACATACCCGAAAGTTCCCATTACACGGGTTGTTACATAGCTTCTTTCGGATCCTAATAGCTTTGCAAGCCCGAAATCCGATAATTTAGAATTCCACTGTCTATCCAAGAGAATGTTACTTGATTTCACATCCCGGTGCACCACTTTCGGCTCGAGCCCTTCATGTAGGTACATTAACCTACATAGGTTCATTTCTATTTTATGATTTAAAGCATCAAAAGAATTTTAAATATATGACAATAATTTGTAAATTACCCTTTTGCAGTCCCAAGAATAACTCGCATTCTAATATCCCAAGTGAGCGGGCTAACGGGGCCCACATCGCCGTGAAGCCACTGTTCCAAGTTACCATTATCCACGAACTCATAAACCAGCATCCTATCATGAGATATTTGCATGCAATTCAGTACCAGCATTCTTTTGCAATTGAAGTTCCAATAAAAATATAAATCAAAAGTAATGCTCCAACCTTAATTTTTTTGTACCCTTTAATAAAACTAATATGAACCGATCAATCAGGCAGAGGAACTATTGGATAAGAAACCGTTTGTTCCCTCACACAAAATACTGTGCTTTCTATAGAAGTGTTTCTTTACCATGCGAATCAAGTTCTAACATACAGCACCTTCAATACTAACCCTCCAATCAAATTCAAATGGATGTTAGAGAAAAGGTTGAGAAAATATCGGAGCACTGCTAAAATGTATACATATTCAACAAAGAGTATCTATATGTACTATTTACCTTTGATTTCCCTCAGCACAATACCCTAGTAATCTAACCAAATTCTTGTGCCGAACACGGCCGATGGCGTCTACTTCTACTTTAAATTCCTTCTCTGCTTGTCCTCTGAGAAATAAATAAAACACATATAATTTAACAATTAAATAACTTGAAAATTTCCAATAAGAAAACAAAAGGCTCCTCAGACCTAATAATCCATAAATCATATCAAGAATACCAATCATGACAACATTTTTTTTAATAACAGAGACACTCATACCAAACGATATTACAAAAGGATCCTGACTACGCGAAAATAAATATATATTAAAGTTGGCTGTGTAGATTGATGGGTGTAAAAAGATAGCTACTCAACTAATAAATTATTCTGGAGTGCTAGAAATTCATTCTACTACACAATAATATTAAAATAATAATAGTAAGCATGCATCACATCAACTAATAACAAACTCATGGTAGAGGGCTCAACTAGTAATCACAATAAACCAAAACTGGTTAACTGGCACAAGCTATTTAGGTAATCTGACCAAATTGAGAGGTTTAATGGTCCAAATTCTCAAATCTCAATTATACCCACGATAAATCTAATTTCTGATAACAGAAGCAAATATCGCACCTGTTATTTAGCAAATTCTTCACTGCCACCTGGGTCCCATCCTCTAAGACACCATGATAAACAATACCATAGCCTCCTTCACCAATTACATTCTCATCTGAGAACATATCAGTAGCCACCTCAAGCTCCTTGAGTGTGTACCAGTGACCCCATCCCAAATGCGACACTTCAGGTACTGCTGGTATTGCATGCTCTCCACTCCCATGCGAACTGGACCCACCTCCACTCCTTTTCTCTGGGAAACTAATTCTGTGCTCTTTTCCTGTCTCGATATGAATTCTCTGCAAAGGGACTTGGTTCTGATTCTGACTTTGATTTGAGTTTGAATTCGCACTCGGGTTTTCTTCATCCGGTGTGTTGATTGGTTGCTTGGTTTGGTTTAGTGAATTGTGTTGGGTTTTGGGCAATGGGGCTTCTTGGTTGGTTGCGGGTTTCGGGTCAACCGCATACCGCGGGAAGTGGTGGAGTTCGGGTGCTTCTTTGGAACGGGAACTGCGGCGAGTTCGGTTGGGGTGGCGCCGGGAGGATGAGAGATAGCATAGTGAGATAAGGAATAGGAGGAGAACAAATGCCGCACCGGCACAGATGCCCACCACTACCCATAGGCGCAAACCAAAGATTACTGTCCTCTTAGATAGCTCATAATCTGACATTCTTTTGGATTTGATTGGATTCAATTGGTTTTTGTTTGGTTTTGTTGGCCTGGATCTGGTGGAGAAAAACTGTGAGGTAAAGGTGGAAACTTTCGAGAGGTTGTAGAGGAATTTTCGCGGTTTAATTTGCGGGGTTTGGTGAAATTAGATTTCTTGCTAGCAAATGTATTAGGTCATCATTCCAAAAAGGAGAAAAATGTAAAAAAGTTTGAAACTTTGAATACAAGCAGCTGAAGTGGCCAAAGGAGAGCGAACTTGAGAGAGAGAGAGAGAGACCAAAAGTGCGATCTTTATGTCTACTGGCTTTCCCTAATTAACAAAAATTGAAAAGGAAAGGGTGCGATCTTTCAAGAGAATTTAGCTGGAGGAAGAAGGTTGATTTCATAAAACAATAAGAAAAAACAGACTGAGAGAGAGAGAGAGAGAGGCAGAGGTGGAGCTATCAAAGAGGATGAAACAGTGATTCAGAGAGAGAGAGAGAGAGAGAGAGAGAGAGAGAGAGGAGGCAGTAAAGAGAGGTGAGTAAAGAGTTTCCACTCGCACTAGCAATTTTGAAAGGACACAGGAGACAGAAATTGCAGAGACTTATTATTATAATAATTGCACTATTACTTGAGTAAAACTAGGGTGCTCCTAAGCTCACCAAGCCCTTCGTGAACACGATTCTAAAACCTATCAAATTGACTTCAAACGACATTTTCAAACCGTTAGATGTTCAATCTATATTAAAATGTGCTTGGAGACCAAATTTTACATTTTTTGGAATTTTTTTACTATTTATTAAGATGGTTTGAAAATCGCTGTTTTTCAATGGTGCAGAATTTTAATAAAAACAGCGATTTTCAAACCATCTTAATAAATAGAAAAAAATTCCAAAAAATGTAAAATTTGATCTGCAAGTACATTTTAATATAGATTGAACATCTAACGGTTTGAAAATGTCGTTTGAAGTCAATTCGATAGGTTTTAGAGTCGCGCTCACGAAGGGCTTGGTGAGCTCAGGAGCACCCTAGTTCTACTCCTATTACTTACAAGCTACACCATAGATGCTACATTAACATTCCAGTCAAAGTATTCATTGATTAATTTATCAAATTTCTGTATATGAAAATTTTGGGTTTTGTAGTACCTTTGTGGGACATGAGATGAGATAAAATTTGTGTTTTTTTTCACCAACAGAATTAAAAAAAAGTTGCAGTCCAAGAAATTTTGATTGAAAAAACCAAATCAATAATTAAATTTCAGATATTGTACCGACAATTATTATGCTAATTAATATATCAATATAGAGAAAACAAAATGCTAAAGGAAAATTTGAAAGTTAATAAAAATGGAAATGATAATAAAAGCTAGAAGTCAGACATCTTTAAATTCTAGCAGGGGACCACAGCCTGTTTTGACTTAAGATGCCTAGAAAAAATTAATTTTCTCAAAATCTGATCTCTGTGGAATATTTCATTAAATTAATATACTAAAAAAATGCAAGTAGACAAACTAAGCATTGTACAAACTAAATTTGCCAAACTAAAGGGCAAAATTTTAGATCTCTGCAATTTGACACTTAATTACGAATTTATAACTTAAGTTGACATTACTAACATCTTAGTCAATTATGGCGTTCAAAAATTTCTATTAAAAGGTAATGTAATGTATATTAACATTTAATTACATTTACAAGCACTTCATTATGTCTAGCTTAATATTACATACACAACAACAGATAATATACAATAATAATGCCCGGAAAGTTATTTATTCCAACAATTTTGATCTACTAACTCCTTTTTGAAAATCTTACAATCGTGAAGATAAATCAAATTCTAGATTTTTGAATAACCAACAGTCTTCTAATTCTTTTTCAACCAATTATGCTACCTCTCTTTTTCCTCTCTTTTTCCGTCTTTTTCCTTTCTTAACTACAAACTCATGTCATAAACTTCTCAAATAAAAAATGACATTTAGATCCCTTTAATTTCTTGTATTGCTTATTGTACATTACAGAGGGTTATTTGATAAAGTTGTCAGAGAGAGAGAGAGAGGGAGCAAGATACAGCTCAGCAGCTGGCATGATTGGACTTGAAGGAATGGTTAGAACTCAGGAGTCTCTGGTCTTAATGCTTGCTGAGTTGTAATGCAATTACAAAGCTTTTTTCTTTGTATTTTTCTCTATCTTAGCCAGGTTAGACTGATTAATGGTACATTTCCAATCCTATTCACCCTTCTAAAAAACCAGGGTCTTCTGTGGCGCTTGTTTATGTAGCCATATGCATGGGTTCAAGAGTGGACTTAGAAATTAAGATTAAGAGGCTGAGTAAATTATTGTAGCATACAGAGTAAAGCTACCATGCATTATGTTTATCAAAAAGGCTCGGTGAGCGTAACTTCAAAATCTATCGTATTGGTTTCAAACGATGAATTTAAACTGTTGAAACTGATCTCCTTCACGAGTAATGTGTGTACATGCAAAATTTTCAAATTTTCAAATTCATTTAGTACAAAGTCAATCGATAAAAAAATGAAGGTTCATGAATTAGTTTAATACATTCATTTTTCATCATTTTTTTACCATTTGACTTTGTACTGAATAAATTCGAAAATTTAAATAATTTGCATGTACACACATCACTCGCGAAGTAGGCAGGTTTCAATGGTTTGGATTCGTCGTTTGAAAATAATATGATAAATTTTGAAGTTATGCTCATCAAAACTTCTAAATTTGCACAGTACATACGCTAGCTTTACTCTAACTATATTTTATAAGTAAGATTAAAAGATACAAGTATATATACAAATTAGAAAAGCTGACTCAACCACTCATTAATATGTAGGTTCGCTCTGCATCATACGTGGAGACATGTGGAGACTATGAGAGTCAATTGACTTTCAATTTTTTTTCAAAAACTGGTAATGAAATACATTTTTACTATGTAATTTATAGTAAAATGCTATGAGTATCCCAAATTGACTCCCATATTTTTATATGAAAATGTTATATGAATGACCTCTGTAATTTTTGGGTCAATTAATTTGAGGACTTCTAGTATTTTGAAACTTTTTAATTAAAAAAATTGCTCCCATGTGACATTGTGTGTGTGTCTCTCTCAAATCCCACCAGAATATCCAAAAACGGCTCACATTTAACATTGAATTTTTTTTTTTGGATCAAATGATAAAAGATGACCTAAATGTGTTGAAGATTTTAGTGAGTTTGTGGTATGATTTTTTATTTATGCATTTGTTTAGTTTCGATGTTGTTACTGGTTGGTGTATCGTGACGCAACAATTACATAAATTTATAAACTTAACTGAGTAGAACTAGGGTGTGATGTGCTCACCAAACTTTTTGGTGAGCACAACTCTACATAAACTATTGGATTCACTTCAAACGAGATTAATCCAACCGTTGAAACCGATGTACTTTACGAGTGATGGGCGTACATGCAAAATTTTGAATTTTTTGAATTCATTTAGTCTCAAGTCAAGTGGTCAAAATTGAGAATTTTTTGAATGCATTAAAACAACTTCATTTTGGATCATTCATTTTTCATCAATTTTGACCACTTGACTTGAGACTAAATGAATTCAAAAAATTCAAAATTTTGCATGTACATGCATCACTCGTAAAGTACATCGGTTTCAATGGTTGGATTAATCTCGTTTGAAGTGAATCCGATAGTTTATGTAGAGTTGTGCTCACCAAAGAGTTTGGTGAGCACATCACACCCTAGTTCTACTCAACTTAACTACAACTTCGATAATAACTACTTTTACTGTTTTGCAAAAATATAGAGAGAATCAATAGTATATTACTGAGCATTTTGTGTATTTTTTTTTCCCTTTTTCATACCAACTGAAACATGTAATAATTGTTTTATTACATTTTCTTCACAGCAAAATTCCAACATTGTTGTTCTAGATGCTTGTTGAGTAGGGCTAAGTACCAAAAGATTAATAGTGTTTGTGGATAATTTGTTACTATTTTGCTAGTATATACATTATTTCTTTTATTAATTTCATCCAACAACTTAAGCTATGATTAATAGAGATTAATGGAAAGATTAAAAAAAATTATATCGAGTAAAAATCACATTAATTGTAAATGTTTCATGTAATTTAATTTCACTGACAAGGCAAAATAATCAATGAGAATATTATTTTGCAATTGTTGGGATGGAGATCTTCGTACTGTTTTTAGAGCAATTATAAAAAAATGATGTTGCACTTTCAGACAAATTACTAATTTAATAAAAAAAATTAAATTAGCAAGCACTACACATTTCTATGATTAAAATTATTAAGGGTCACGTCAATATTTATAATGTTTGTGCAAATGAGGTGGATGCCTATGTATCTAAGACTAAGTTCATTTTAGCAATTTCCTAACCAAATTTTTCAGGAGGGAATTATGAGTAGAACTAGGATATTTTTGAGCTCATCAAACTCTTTGTAAGCTTAACTTCAATATCTATCGAATTAATTTTAAATGATGAATTTAGACAGTTGAAACTAATCTACTTTACAGGTATTTGCTTACATGTCAAATTTATAAATTTATAAATTAATTTATTATAAAGTCAAACAATAAAAAAATAATGAAAAATGAACACATTAAAATTGACATATAAACTTTTTTTTTGACTGCTTGACTTTATAATAAATTAAGTTGAAAAATTATAATTTGATATGTAAATGCATTACTCGTGAAGTTGACCTGTTTTAACAGTTTAAATTCGTTATTTGAAGTCATTTTGATGGATTTTGATTTTAGAAGTTAAGCTTACTAATAAAACTTAATGAGATTAATCCTAATTCTACTCGGCAATTATTATGCGATACGTTTTGGATAAATCATGTGTGCCAAATTTAGGGACTATAATACATTATTTTTCTGGAAATATGAACGACGCTGACATTTTTATTAATATCCAAAGTTAATTACAAATTAATAAATATACCCATCGTTGAAAATTTTCAAAAATATCCATACCGGTTTCTACAAGTTCATTAAATGACCGGTACTGAAAAAAATTGAAACCGGCCATTTAATGGCCGGTATTAATATTTTTATAAATTTCCAACATTAGTGGGTATATTTATTAATTTGTAATTGACTTTGGATATTAATAAAAATGTCGGTGAACGACGTGCTGTTGAAGATTTGTTTATTTATTAAAAAGTCAAAATTCATTTTTTAATTTACCGTTGTATAAAGGTTGTTAACAACTGTTAACATGTTAGTTACACTTATCCGACTATTTTCAAATTATCACTTTTTCATTTGAAATTATCTGACTGTTTGTACATTTTGTAATCCGGTTGGCATATTCACATCCTTTCCTCCTACTAACCATTACTTACACCTTTATAAATATCTTGTACCCTTCAGGATTTGAATTAACTTCAGAGTCTGTTCAGCTGTCGATGGGAACGGAAACAGAAACGGAAATTGAACTGACAAAATACTGTGCGCGTGAGATTTTTTCCGCGAAGTCTGAGTGAATTTGTTTTTTTCACGCGCACAGTGATTGGCCGAACAGGCTCTCAATCTCTCCAATAATTCACGTCATGTTTGCTAGAGACGGAATACACGACAATGTTTCGCACGATCTTGAGTAACTCTATTTCAACTTGATAATTTTAATTAATTTATAACTATCTGAATTATTTATCCAACACGTGCAGCATGTTTCGACATGAAATATTACTTTTTTTGTATTGGATTGTAGTATAACGTTATTTTTTAATATTAGTGGCATAGTTTTTATAATAAATATTTAGGGATCAAATAATAGTAAAAATTGATTTAGAATTCCATAATGTGATTGTGATTATTTATTTTATTTTTAACAAAAAAAAATGTAAAGATCAAGTCTTCAGGTTTTATTAAATATGGTTATGATTATTGATCTTGACAAATTCATACATGTTTTATTTCCCAATTTGTTCAAGGTAGTTCTTTCTTCTCTTTGTTTTTTTTTTTTCTGGCTTTAGGCAAATGTTGGCATGAATTTTTCGTTTGAGCAAAATTCCCACAACAATGAACACGATGGATTTATGTGTCACATGATGTGTATTTTCCGAACGGAAATAACACGACACGTCATATTATGTGAAAATGACACGTCATATGTCAAATTTACACGAATGCCTTTTACATTTTTCTGATTTTTTTTTTCATGCGATCATTAGCGTGACAAAAAAATGTCACAGTGACGTCGCACGTCACAGTGACGTCGCACGTCACATATTCTCGTGTTGTGTGGCTCCTTAGGATCTATTGTATCACCTTTTGTGCAACGTTTATATTGAAGATCTAACTTAGTTAGTTATGTGTCTGATGCATGAAAATCACACAGATGACGTCTCACATCAGTAGTCCTACGAGCCCGAGGAACACTAGTATGCTTTGCGACTTGTTTATCCAACTATTTTTTCATCGTAATTTTTTGTTGTAAATGATTGTTTTCTTTTTTACATACATATCCCTATCCCTTTCTACGTAACACGAGGTGTGTTTTTTTTTTTTAGATGATCGTTTTCGAGTTGGAACCAACAAATTTTAACAAATTTCTTATATTTTTAAACACGATAGAAACTTTGCAACATATATTTCTGGTTATGTTTATATATTGAGGTACTTTTTTTTTTAAATGTTTGTTTTATTGTTGTAAGTCTAGTGCTCCATGTTTCTGGGACACAATGATCGTAATGTATTTTTGAATCGAAACCTTGATATTTACCCAAATCCCTTGCACTTTTTAAATAAGATCAAAATGTACTTTGCTAATGTAAAATATGTTTCTCCTGCATTTTCTATTTTGAAGGGCAAACGGTATGCTAAACTAATTTTTTTATATGATGTGACTTGAACAATAGATATGCAAAAAATTTAGAAATATTTTTTTTATTTGTGTTATTTGGACAAAAAAAATTAGATTTACGAAATTTAAAGTTGCTTAATTGATAATAATAACATAATGTAAAGAAAAAATATGTATGTAAAACAAAGATTGTGTATCTTACTTCATTCGCTTGGGGAAAAAAAATGAGATCCTAATACAAAATTTGAATCTATATATGGCGGAACATACTATCAAAATAAAATGTTCTTACAACTTGTTTCGCTATTTAAAATTTTAATCCAAAAAATCTAAAAAAGACTCTATACATTTTCTTATAAATTCTAAATAAAAATAGTGATGGTAATGTTGATACCACTCACAAATTTTTATATAATAAAATTTACAAAAATATTTGCTAAAAAGATGATTAGATAATCAAATGGAATTAGAGGGAGACTTTTGACCTAGTACGTCATTATAAGTAATTAATTGTGGGACCATATTAGGTTGTTGGATTGGCACAATCTGCTTTCAAATTCACAAATTGTGTGAGGTACCGTCTACTATAATTTTCTCAATAATTCAGTTATGTTTTGCTTGATTAATGATTTTGCAAATGTAGTTTCCTTAGATTCCTTCTATGGTATAGTCAAGTGACTGAGAATTGTTGTTGAATGATCCTGATCTCTTACATCATCTCTCTGTGTGATAACACATGTAATGGGTGGTTATTTTTTAGTATCCATGGTGAAGTACTAAAGCGTGGAATTTACAATGCTCGTTAGGACATTACAGAATAATTGCATCGCATTGTAATTTTGTAAACTATGATGGAGCTAAGAACATCATTGCTGTATTTTTCTAAACACTAAAACATAATAAAGTCAATTTGATGTTAAAATTCTCCATGTTGATTAAAAAATGATAAATAAAATTAATGGATTTGCATTAACGTCCTTAAATGCAAACTTAAAAAAATAAATTTTATCTTTTTCTCACACCAGTTGTCCCTTTTTACATGAAGAAGATGAGGAAGGAAGGTAGGGGTGTAAACGGTTAGATACGGATCGGATAGTAGTCATACTGTATCCGTATTTGTTATAATTTTTCAGATACGGATAGTCTCGGATACGGACATGGATCGGATTTTGGACGGATACGGATATCACTATAATTCGGATAATTAAAAATGAATACTATTGTATATTCTAGCAAAAAATAGCATCTAAATCTAACTTTTTTCATTCATAAATTAGATCTAATATTTTTCATAAGTTCGTTAGTTACAAAACATATATCATGTTAACAAAATAATAGGTACTAATCATGTCATATTGTTCATCAAAATATACCAATCTAAACTTAATAACATTCTTTTTAATCATATAGGATAAACAAAAAAAACTATAAAGGTCTTGAACCATCTACATCAACAATGCCAATTCAAACGACTTCTTCTTCTGAACCAACATCTTCTGCTTCTACTTCTTCAACAAAATCATATATCGATGCTATGCGGCCTATATAGATAAGTAATCAATCATGAGTATACATGTAGATGTAGTTTAATAAATCAATTTACTAAACAAAAAGGAATCATAATTTATGTACACAGGAAGATTGGTATTAAATTGAATTTAAGGAAAGATATACCTTTTAGTTTCTAGGTTAGAGAATGAGATTGACAGTGGAGATGAATTTGAGATTGGGACTACTGCTAATCTAAGGGAGTCAAGTACTATTTGTTGGCTTGCAGGGTAGGTGATTTGAGATAAGTTCAAGGTTCAGGACCAGCAAGTATACAAATTTAGTACACAATTTGTTGGCTTGCAGAGTACTGCTAATCTAAGGGAGTTAAGTACAATTTGTTGGCTTGCAGAGTTAGTACACAATTTATGTACACATGACCAGCAAGTATACAAATCAATTTACTAAGCAAAAGTCAATTTTTGCACGAATAACTGTTCTCTATTTCACAGTACCAGCAGAGTTAGTACGCTATTTTTTGGATTCGGTTCCGGATAAATCCGGATAATATCTGATCTGTTTACACCCCTGAAGGAAGGTATATAGTTGATGATTTATTCAAATTATTACATTATATTTTTCTTTTTATCGGTTGAGAAGGTTAACAAGCATGTCACGTGTATTGAGACTCAGAAATAATATTTCTGAAAAGTCACTCATATAACTTATCACTTGAGCTACATGTTAAGTTCGTATTAAATCTTTTGATTTTTAAGCATATTTCTTGTCAAATATTACCTCATTTTTTTGAAATAAAAAAGCTTCTACATATTATAAAGTATGAGTACACAATGACTATTGTCCGAATTTTTTATTTATATCCAAAAAATGACCATGTCAGTGCAGAAATTCGAAATATACCCAAACCGGAAAAAAAAATTCCGGAATAAACCTCTAAGTCCGGAAAATTTTTTTCCGGAAATTCAACTCAAATTTCGGAAAAATTTTATCCGAATTCTAAGTCCGGAAATTTTTTTTCCGAACTAAGTCCAATTTTACGGAAAATTTTTTTCCGAACTTAATTTCCGGAAATATTTTATTCGGTTTTAGATTGAATTTCCGGAAAAATTTTATCCGGTTTTGCACCGAATTCGATTATAAATTTTTTTTCCGGATATAGAGGCTTAGTTCGGAAAAAAAAATTCCGGAAAGGGTATTTTTCGAATTCCGTCCTACCCTTCGGTATTTTTGGTAATTTTATTTTATTTTTGGATATTAATAAAAAATTCGGGACTATTGTAATGGACATACCAAGATGTTGCGATCATTAATCCTCATTTATATATTTAGACATGATCCGTTGACTGTATTAGTTAAATCAATAGTTCATTATGTATTTAAGGAGAGATATTTCAAGCTAAGTCAAATTACAAAACGTCTACTTTTATTTATATCATAATCATATAAGTACAATAACAACAATGTATATAGAAGCATATTAATACGTGAGGAGGGACCGGATTACACTGTTTTTTTGTGACATCGAATGATATCGTCCATTTTCAAAGTCTAAACAGTCGATCCAAACCGTTCAATATGATGGATATATTAAAATGTGCTTGCAGATCAAATTTTACATTTTTTTTGAATTTTTTTACTATTTATTAAGATGGGTACAAAAATTCAATGGTATGAAAACAACGATTTTGTAAAGTACTTAATAAATAGTAAAAAAATTCAAAAAAATGTAAAATTTGATCTGCAAGCACATTTTAATATATCCATCATATTGAACGGTTTGGATCGATTATTTGAACTTTGAAAACTTTAAAAATTAACGATGTAATTCGATGTCACAAAAAACAGTGTAATCCGATCTCTCCTCTTAATACATATCTAATATATTCAACCTCAACCTCGTATAATAAAGCAATACCTGAAAAAAAAATGTATCTGATCTATAAAAAATTGGATATGAGATAAATTAAATATCTCAAATTAAATTCGATCATATAAAATATCCACATCTATTTATAACATTATAATGCACGTGCAAAAATAACAATTAATTGTCGGTAAAAAGACGTAAAATTGACTGACTACATAAATGATCATACGTACCCCGCAAATGGATCTCAATTAATTGAATCACTGACTTGAAAACGGTGGGCCTATGAGTCTATGACAATGCAACACCTAACGTAAGGAAGAATTATACCGACAATTAATTTATTGGTAATCGGAAATAAAAAAAATTATAAAAATACTCTTTATAATTTATGTATAATTTACATAGGTGGTGGTCATATTTAATGCAACTTCAAATATCGATAAAAGTTGAACGGTTTATTTTTGAATTATTTGATGGAAATTCAGTTGATCACTAAACATTTTTACCCGGTTTCGATCAAATCAAACAATATATATTTTAGGATTTATTTTATAAAAGTTATAATTTAGTTAAATGACTTAAGTATCCGGCTAATATTAAGTGATTTAACATGAATTGGTTTAATTTGATGATAACAATAATGATTTTACAAACTGTGCATTTTTTATTGTCACGGCATATGTTGTACAAACTAATAAATAATAACATTCAACAATATTTTATACATTTTACCTTTACGTCATAAGAGAATAAATATATTATTAAGTTTCAAGTTCTTTTTAGCAAGTACTCCCATATTTTTTTTTTATTTGTTTTATAAGTAAACTAGTTAAGTGTTTATTTTTGCCCAGATAAATGCTCATTTTAATTTAGGCTAGTGTTCCTTGAAGTTTTTACAAGTGCTTATTTACGATGATTAAAAAAGAAGTTCAGAGTTCAAGAGAGCGAGTGTTCATTTCGGTTCAATCAAATGTTTATTTTGATACAGACGAGTGTTTGTTTGGTTTAAGAAACGTTTATTTTTTGGAATTCGGATCTCCTATAGTAACTCAAATTTTAAGTTTGAATCCAGACTGTTAAAAAAAATCTACTTTGAATTATTCCGAATTCTGATCAGCGGTCCGAATCTACACTCAAAATTTGAGTTACTTTAGTAAATCCGATTTTTCGAGACATCAGACAATAAGTTGGATGTTTAAATAATTTTTGATAGTTGTCAAAATTTATTTTAAATTAAAATAGACATATGTGTATTTTAATATTGTCATGTATGTCTTCTAATATAGTTAAATATGTACTTTTATGTACGTAAAAAGTTACGCGGAAATATGCAGTGTAGTTATGTGATCAGTTAAAAATGAATAGGCAGGGTTTTGAACAAAATCTCATATAAAGTCGAATTTAAATTGTCCGATTAATATCAAATTTTGTATAAACAATTTAAATTTACGAAACTATTTAAGTTTATTTAATCTAAATTGTTCGCATGAATCTCGACATAAATCGGACTGTTTGAATTCGATTTTAGGTAAAAATTGTTCAAAATCCAATTTTTAAAAGAAATTATCCTATTGATGTGTGAATGGCCGCAATTACAAAAGACACAAATGGAAGTTGCACAAAATCAAATCAGAAATGTTTTTAACCTTTATGGTTACTTGAAACATCTCATCAAGGAAGTCCTTGTCATGAAAGAATAAAAGGTAGGAAGAAACAAACAATATCTTCTCTCTTATTTGGGTGAAAGTAAAGTATTCACAAAAAATATTGTGCTCCAAGTGTGGTACCGACACAACCAACTGTGGTTTTCTTTTGTTTCCAGAATTCAGTACAGAGATGTACACAGCACACACATAAGTTCAATCCCACTATTTATGCTTGTTTATACAGTCATCTACATTCCTGAAACTCTTAGAGTTTCTAATTTGATGTGGCAGTTGCTAAACCAGTTTCAGGGATGTAGATGATTTTCTTATTTAGCAACTTTGCTCAATAGTTTCTTAATAAGAAATCGTTTATAAACTGTGATGTGGCAAAATGATTCGCTGAGATTCTTTTCTCTTGCAAATATATCCTAATAAGAAATTTTATAACCTGTGACATGGCAATTAGGAAACTCTAATTTTAGTTTCAGAGATGTGGAGGCTTAAAAATTAAGAGAAGTTTAATTTCTAAAAAACAGTTAACAGTTATTTAGAAACTCTAATAGTTTCAGGAATGTAGATGCTAACCTATCAACACAAACATATATATTTATTTATCGAAATTAAATAATATAATATATGATAATAGTATGATTGTTCCAAGATTTTAATATATAGACGGAACTGTAAAAAAAATTCGGCTTCGTATAATGGATTTGGATTTTCTTTTTCTTTTTCTTTTGGCTCTGAAGTTTGAATTGATCCGGATAAAAAAATTGAATAAAAATAAATAAATCTAAATTTTTGTTACGGTTCCGTTTATAACATCTAAAATCTACTGTACTTATTATAATATTCTATATTATTTTACATTGATTCTTATAGATAGAAAATTCTGAACAAAAAAGCCCCTCCGATATGTATTACAAAACAAAAACAAAAGTACACTGACAGTCTTAACAGATCCAGACACGTGAATTTTCCAATTTTCTTGTGATATATGTCAGCATGCTAGTTTTATGTGAAAATAAGAAATTTATTATAACGAAAAGCTAGATTTGATAAAAAAACAAAATTCAACAAGATATACTTTACTGCAACATATATGAAATGCATCCTGATTTTGTACTCCAATATACTTCACATTCTTCAACTCCGTTTTCAAAGTTTGAACAGTCGATCTGAACTGGTCAACATATTATTCATAACAAAATATTATTGGAGATCAAATTTTATATTTTTTAGAATTTTTTTACTATTTTTTTACATAGGTACAATATCACTTTTTCGGATGGTACAGAATATATTTAAAACAGTGATTTTGTACCTATCTACAAAAATAGTAAAAAAATTCTAAAAAAATATAAAATTTGGTCTCCAATCATATTTTATTATGAATATCATGTTGAGCGGTTCAGATTGACTGTTCAAACTTTGAAAACAGAGATAAAAGATATGGAGCATATTATAGCACAAAATCGTGGTGCATTTGAACCCTCCTCATGATATATTTGTTGTTTTAATTAATCAAATACTTCATCAACAGTAGGACAGGCTATACCTTGTAGGGGTGAAAACGGAGCGGATAGTGGTAAAATTATATCCATATTCTTTTAAATTTTTCAGATAAAGATACGGATCGGATATTAGCCGGATACAAAATCGGATCAGATATTTATTAAATAATATTAAAAATACTAAAGTTCATAATATTTATCTAATTTTAATAGTGAATAACAATATTTTTTTCATAATATATATTAAAATATATGATATATATATATATATATAGAGAGAGAGAGAGAGAGAGAGAGAGAATGGCTAATATCAAAACGTTTGTTCCTGAGCTCAGGAACAAACGATTCCGTTCTCCAATTTTCGAAGTTCAAACAACAAATCTAAACCGGTAGATGTTCAATCTATATTAAAATGTGCTTGGAGACCAAATTTTACATTTTTTGGAATTTTTTTACTATTTATGAAGTTGGTTTGAAAACCGCTGTTTTTATGAAATTTCTGCAGCATTGAAAAACAGCGGTTTTCAAACTAGCTTAATAAATAGTAAAAAAATTCAAAAAAATGTAAAATTTGGTATCCAAGCACATTTAATATAGATTGAACATCTAACGGTTTGGATTTGTTGTTTGAACTTTGGAAATTGGAGAACGGAATCGTTTGTTCCTGAGCCCAGGAACAAACGTTTTGATATTAGCCATTCTATATATATATATATATATAGTGCTGGGTTTAGCTAAGCCATGGTGCAAAACGACTTGGTGCTCCACGCCTCATTATTTCCATTTTAAAAATTCAAACTACCGATCCGAACCGCTCAAGTTGTTCTCCATATTGAAATGTGCTTGGAGACCAAATTTTACATTTTTTGGAATTTTTTTACTATTTATTAAGCCACTTTGAAAATCACTGATCCGGCGGTCCAGAAATTTTTACTGTTTTTTACTGTTCACCTGGATTTTCAGATTTTCAAAGTGGCTTAATAAATAGTAAAAAAATTTCAAAAAATGTAAAATTTGGTCTCCAAGTACATTTCAATATGAAGAACATGTTGGAAGGTTCGAATCGACTATTTGAACTTTGAAAATGAAGATATAGCGTGGAGTACCAAGTCATTTTACACCATGGCTTAGCCTAGTCGGACTCTATATATATATATATATATATATATATATATATCTATTATTCAGATATGGATAATTAAAACGTAAAACCATATCAGTATCTATATCTACACGGATATTCAGATATCGAATATCCACATCTAATTTTTCAAATATGGATCGAATACAGATCAAATATTATCCATACCTTTTTCACCCCTAATACCTTGACATCATTTTTCAATCTCTTTTTATAATTTAATTTAACTGAATTTAGTTCAGCCCATATACCTTGACCTCCAACCTTCAATCAATAAACTATCTTCCATGAAGGGTTTAGGTCCTTTGGAATAGCTACAAAATCACAGTTTTAAAAATGTATAATCTCCTGAAAAACAATGATTTTGTATCTATTTAAAAAATAGTTAAAAAATTCAAAAATTCAAAAATTTAATTTCTAAGCATATTTTAATACGGAGATTGTATTAAGCAGTTTGAATTGACTGTTAAATTTTTAAAACAAAAATAAAAATATGAGATACGATCAAGATATACGAAAGACACAATGCATTTGCACCATGCTCATCTTCTAGATCCCTAATTTTAAATAATTGTACAAGCTTCTCTTGTAACTTGCGTGACTCATTTCTCATCTGTGACTACAATTATGGACTCTAAAAGGTACTCTAATAAGTAATAATAGTTGATGTTGATGGTTATATTTAATCAGTAGGCTTAGAAGGCTAATGTAAAACAATGAACAAAACTCCAGCGATCAATTTGATCACTTTCTTGTGACTGTTGACCTAACTAGTTACAAACTAGTATGCACTATATCTCGATATAGTAAGCAACACACAAGTAACCATTTTTCAATTTTATTTCTGTTATTATTTTTTGCCTTTGTGGAGCACAACAACAATCAGTCAATCACTATATATAGTTATAGTTATGGACTGACATGTATACATATCAGAAAAAAAATAGTTTAAGTTTTAGATTCGAGGCAAAAAATAAGTAAAATTAATGAAAACAAGTGTACTGTATTTTTATATTTTGTATATAAGTACAACCACAGTAGGTACAAATTATAACGAGCATGGCTAATACGTTTTCGGTATTAGTTCGGCCGAAATATAATATGGTCAAATTTTAAATTTTCATATTCAATACGTCAACCTAAATAGCTCAGTATGCGCACTAAATTTTTAATTTTTGACTACTTAACTTGATACTAAATGAATTAAAAAAATTTAAAATTTTATATGTAAACGGAGCTCTCTTAAAGAAGATCGGTTTGAACGGTTTGGATTTTTTGTTTGAAGCTAATCAGATGAGTTTTGGACTGAAAGCATATATGCTACCGAAAGCATATTAGTTGAACTCAATTATAAGACATTTTAATCTACACAATTTTGTAACTCAAATTTTATTTATTAAAAACTTAAGACTTATATGTGAAATTATATTAAAAATATATATTAAATTGAAACCATGATGTATGATAACTTTGGTACTGTTGGCTACTGCTATATGTTATAGTATTTTCTAAAACCTCGCAGGAACAAATTACAAATCACTATTTAAAACTTTTGGATGGCTTAAATCATATTAATTTTAGGTCATAGTTAAAGATTAGTCTTTAACAAACGGTGGTGATTGATGTAACTGCTATATAACAGGACCTACTCCCAAGTACCAGTCTGTATGATGTGTCAATTTAGTTATTATTATTATTTGATATAGTCAACTGGAACTGTATATAATGGAGTGTCAATTATGAAGAACAACAGATAATGCGCCAATTTGTATCTCACTAAGTGTACCACCCCTCATAATACAGTTTGGTGTCCACATGACCTAACACTTGGTTTTTATGTTTGTGCATGATGCAAAAGTATATATACTTGATGCAAAACCTAATGCTGTTTTAAGATCAACATCTGGGTGAGATATTTTTGTAATAGCTATTAGATGAACATCTTGGTGGGATATTCTTTTCTAGAGTAAAGCTAAGGTGCTCTTAAGTGTACCGTACTCCTAAATGTAGGCCGTTGGATTTCTTTAAAAGTCGTGCTACCACGCCTTTTAAAGAATCTACACGACTTTTAAAGAAATCCAACGGCCTACATTTAGGAGTACGGTACACTTAAGAGCACCTTAGCTTTACTCTCTTTTCTAATAGCTGCAAGTAGTAGAGGGCCAGTGGAAAGTCGGTGGTTACATACTTACATTGGACCTATTGTTAATGATCATGCATGATTATAACAATCGTAATCATTTTAATAATAAATGGTTCAAATGTCTTCAATTTTTTATTCAATTTTGTAAGGGTTAGTAATTTAAATTTAAAACAAAATTTTCAAAATAATACCGTTTTAATTGATCTATATTATTTTCTCTATGCATATAAAAGATTAATGAGTGAGGCTATGGTACTATGCATAGCACGGATGGGTCCGTGCTACGGCTCAAAATTTGAGTTTTTAAAATCCTAACGGTCCATCCAAACCGTTCAACATGATTATAAAATGAAAAATGTACTTGCAAACCAAATTTTACATTTTTTCGAACTTTTTTACTATTTTTTTAGATAGGTAGAAAATCACTGTTTTTGGATGGTCCAGAATTTTCAGATCAAGTGATTTTCTACCTATCTAAAAAAATAGTAAAAAAATTCGAAAAAATGTAAAATTTGATTTGCAAGTACATATTCATTTTATAATCATGTTGAACGTTTGGATGGACCGTTAGGATTTTGAAAACTCAAATTTTGAGCCGTAGCACAGACCCAACCGTGCTATGCATAGTACCATAGCCTCACTCAAGATTAATTTACGACATTTCGTCTTTGTTTTGATCGATATCAATGGCCTGCAAAAATACATTGATATAGATAAATTCTGAACGTTCATTTTTCAACTTATTGATTCATATATAAACAAAACCGAATAATAATATTTTTTATGTGCATGTTGAGAAAATAATATAGATCATATTTAACTAATTAAATGTTTTATTTGAAATATAAATTTTTAAATTTGTTTTTGGAATAATAAAAAGTGAAAATAAGATGGAGACACAAAAAAATGAAAACATTGTAACCATCCTCTAATAACCAAAATCACGTCACTGAGGATAATTCTAACATATAACTATTATTCAAACTAAAAAGAATTGAAATTGCAGATCTATTCTTTATTATTTTGAAAAGATGTACGTCAAATTTAAATAAATCTAAAGTTTGATTGATAATCATACATTAAAATGCTTGATGGTAAACAAAATGATTTTCAAATTAAACCAAATCTAATCAATGATCTTTTCAAACAATAAAGAATGCATCTGAAGTTTCGATATTTTGAATTACAATTTATTTTTTTTTAAATATCAAATGAGTATACTAAAAAAGTAAGATATACACTGGAATCATCCTTGCACTATTTTATATATTATGAATAATATTTTAGGAAAAACCTTACATCACCTTATATGTCTCTTAGGTTCACTTCAATTCCTTAACCAATCGACAATCCTTTTTTTTTTATTTTGAACGAAGTCCGTTGCACATTGTTATAAGCCAAATCTTTATCAGTTATCATCCTATTAATAAGAACAGACTTCTCTTTCATATAATAACACTTGAGGCACCTGAATTTATACATAAACAGCTAACAAGTTTCAACGTACAAAATTTCAGAGTATTGCATCTACGAGTCCTTCATAAAATATTGCAATTCCAACCATATTATATGTAGATTAACGTGCATGCTTAACTTGCACAGACATCATCTATATATATTCAAGTCACAGCATCTATATATATATATTCAAGTTACAGAAAATAACAAGACATATTTTATTGCATGCTTGCTCAATGTGAGCTTATAACTTATGAATTTCCTATAAACCCTATAATTAAGCCAAATTACTGCAGCTCCCCCACTGGTGCCTCGTTCAACCAAAGGTAATGGATAAAATCATAGAGCTTCGCACTCACACTGACCTGTTTATAAATATAAAAATTAACCCATGCTTATAGAATTGTTTTAATTAGATTAACACTCATTATAAGAGAAGCTGCTTAAGCACAATAAAGAAACCTTGTAAGGTGTTGGATTGAGACGCCTCATATGGTCCTGCCGCATCTTTTCCAACTGCTTTATACAACGATCTCTGATTTTGTTTAGAGATGGTAGTTCTTCTCTAGGCTCATCTAAAAAATAACAAAAGATATAACAATTAAAAGGGATAATTTCTTCTGTAGTCTTGCAAAGCATTGCAATAATGTGTTTGTGAAATATCAATAGCATCTTCTGTGCACCTAGAAAATACTGAATTATAATTCGAGAGGAGAGGCTCAAATAATAATGGAAGCAGGTGCCAAGACCACTAATTTTTTTTCGAAAAAGGGTGACACTGGGAGTGGAGAGGTTTACATCACAATTTAGATGCTTTGTACCTGTAGGGGTATAGTCACAAGTAACTAGGAACTTATGTGAGGTTATATGTGTTACACATAAAATGAGAGAGACATCTAGAAAAAGGTTAAAAGGTAAAATATTACTTGAACGTCCTGGCCAATAACACTTGAGCAGCTCCTCTACACGCTGAGCCACTACATAAGCTCTCTTTGATTCTACAAATGGGTGCCTACAGAGTATTCTCTCTCCTTCCTAGAGAAATATTCAAATCAGTAAAATAAAACCATACAAGTGCTTCCGTACTCAATGTTTGCAGAAAAATAAAATTACTCACCCACATAATAATATTTGCAAATTATAACCAATATAAACTAACTATAATTGTAATATCATTTGAATTTTCTAATGTTTCCAAAACATAGAATTTATTTATTACATTATTATAAGCAAAATATCTAAAAAGTTGTTTTTGAAGTTTTTGCACGACCATTTCAAGGAGCTTTTATGTTAATATAAAAATCATCCATTTAAGAAATTTGGACCTGCAATTAACTCAATTTTTTTTATTAATATGGCCTGCATTGGAGTTGCCAGGTCTTATCCGAAAGATGACATAATGTGGGTTAGCAACAAAGAACAATACATTAAACAGGTTAACACAAATGGAAACTTCAAATTAAAATGCCAGAACAGCCTAACCAAATCCACCTCCAATCAAATGTCTTATCTCAGGCCAATTGTGATATACAAGAGAACTCAAAAATGGTCACCTTAGGAGTTGGCTCGTCTTCACCAGTCATGAGATCAACCAATGGGTAACCTTCTTTGCCATATAGTCTAAAAATACGCTTTTTGCATGGTATTGATACCTGAAGAAGGAGACATTTTTGATTAGTTGATTACTTGACACAAAGCTAGAAGTCTTAAGTTACAAATACGATAGGAATAATTTCATGCATGCTGATACAGAACACGTACACCCAGTAACCACATTACTTATCTTTTAGGAGTGCCATGTATTTAATTTTTCAAACAGTAGTTCCAAAATTGCCCTTCTTTGCTTACTCTATATATATTATTAATTACTTCATTAGTTAAAGTGTACCTTAGTTACATCTTCGGAGAGTTTGATGCGAGGCTGGTCGTTTATTTCTACCAACTTGAATACACAACCAAGCGCTGCTTGTGAATAACATGTCACCAGATACGTACCTATTCCAAAGGCATCCACTTCATGACCCTGCCAAAAATACATAAAATGAAACAAATATAACGTCTATTAAGTATTTGAGCTGCCTAGAATAACAAAATTTCATTTTAGAATCATGCCAAGTAGCTTATGACAGATGTACTGCAGCGAGTAGAAGTACCAAATTAGCACCACATATTATGCTGGAATCTAAATTTTTTTATGATAATTATCTATTAATTTGAATAGTTATTTTCTAAAATAAATTATTTAGTGTTAGTACAGAGGTGCTACAATAAATCGGACAGCACTTGCATCATAACAACAACGCTAGGTTTTCACATCAAGGTAAATGAAAAAAATAAAATAATGGATGAATCTTGATTTGCTTTAAATTTATTTACTTGTTTACTTTTTTTTTTGCATCCTTTTTACCTGTTTGTTGAGGGCATCAATGGTTTCTTCATTTAGGTCATTGCTGGCTGTGATGACCATCTTACCAAAATGAGCAACTCCAAATTCCTTCTCTATTACATTGAAAAAATTTCTAGCTTCTATTGATAAATATGCTAAATCTCCAGAATCCAACCTTATTCCTGATGCTTTATACCTGCATACATCAAATTCAATTTCTTTCTAGACCAACATAAAGAGATGAAAACAAACTTTGAAAATCAAAAGGGACATTAAGTTACCCTAAACTATGAAGTGCAAGAGCAACAGCACAAAAATTGGGAAGGCCACTTCGCATCACCTGGTAAAAGATTCAATCAGCAGAGAACAATTAAGTACAGATAACTTTTATTTATTATTTGCATTAAACTAGTGCGAGCTTAAGCTCACCAGAGGAATTTGTGAGCATAACCTCAAATATAGTCAAATTGGCTTCAAACAATGAATTTTGGCCGGCAATCGTGAAGCACCTCGAAAATAGTCAAATTGGCTTCAAACAATGAATTTTAGATCCCAGATTTTCATTTTTTTCTCTCTCTTTTTGTATAAGATCAAGAGGTTGAATGTGAACCATTTTGGATCATTCATATACAAAATGAACTAAAAGAAAGATGGATTGTAAAAGATGCTTGTGTCCTCAAGTAGTTCAAGATCAATTGTTCAAATTCATCCATCAAAGGCAATCTGACAGTTTTTGAGATTGATGAGCTTAAGCTCATACTAGTTCCACTATTATTTTTTTCGAGTAGTTAGTAATTTTCATTTCAATAAAAAAACTTACATCATAAGTGTCAACAAGTGCAAGGAAGTTATTAGGAAATGCCAAGGCATACGACGTAAATGCTGCCAGCTCACTTTGATTTGTCTCTCCAAACAAACCATGCAATGAACTCACCGACTAGCAAGCACAAGAACAAACAAAATTAAATTGACCCTAACACGAGAAATTAAAACAGAAATTCGGACTACTTCCATAAGGGGCAAATTCATGTATACCCCTGAAGAGGTCAGAAAGGATCAAGTATACACCCATGAAAAAAAAAAAAGAGCATATACAAAATTGGAAATGTACAACATTTCCGCCTCTACAAACATTACAATCTCATTCTCTTATTACTATACTTGACATAAAAAGACGAACTGTGTAGTAATTCTGGTCTCTAAAGAAAGAAGAGAAAGGTTGTAACATATATTTCCCAGATGATAATGGAATTAATTGATATTCGATCTTTAAGAAGTATTTGTATAATATTTAATAAAATTAACTTTTGTACAGAAATGGAAACCTGGACTTTTCTGAGCCAACTAAGGGCCAAATTGAAAAAATCATCACAGGTCTTTAAGCCGTCACTACTCCTCAATGACTTGTCTGGGATCTCATCAGCACTCTACAAAAACATTTAAATTTGGTTAATGTTCTTCACTAGTACAGTGGAACTCACTGGTACCATAATGTCATGATTTTATCAGTTAGCAGTAGGCCGATGAGACAAAATTTTAGGTAACAAAGATAGATGTTTGAACTTAACATCATGTATTTCCAAGACCTCAATACAAACAGAAAAACTCGAGAAATTATGCTGAAGGCAAAACCAGCAATATTAAAAAACAAAAGAAAGAAAATAATAAATCTAATGAGTACATAGCAAAGTAGCATTTGTGGATCCTAGATATGATGATAAGTGCCAACCACAAGCATAATTTTCTAAAAGTGTATCAGCTCGCTAACCATATAAGAGCTAACAAAGGCATGAGAATGAGTTCCTCGAAGAGGTATTCCAAACAACTTCCCAGCTAATACATTACTGCAAATAGAAAAAAATGAAAAATCAATTCACACAAATGCACCAAGTTAATATTCATTCCTTGTCAACCAAAGTGATTGAGTACCATGCGCAAAATAAGAATGTCTGAATAAGAAACACAATCAGTTTTTCAATTGGTCTCAGTTCGTTCAGATTAGCAAGTTTTTTTAGTAACTTGGTTGTAAAATGTTAAATCGATTAATGAGTAAAACATGGTTGTTTTAACAAAAAAGAACAGGTGGCAACAGGTGGCGTGACAATTTAAAAAAACAATTACAAATACAAAAAGCAAACACAAATGTGCATTTGTATAAAGAAGATGTACCTTGTTGCATCAAAGCCACCAATATAACAATATTTGGAAGCACTTATTCCACCATCCGGCCCCTACAAAAATTAATAATGAATGACAATGTTAGAAAATAGAGCTCAAGTTTTTCAAAAAAAGAAAATAGAGCTCAATGAAAAGGCTTAGGAGTAAATGATAACGCATATGATGTATAAACCTGTGCTCTTCTTAAACCAAATTCGAGTAAAACTTTCGCTTTGCCAGAAACATAGCGGTGCCTTGCAGCATTTGTAGTCACAAGAGATGCATAATTCACAAGATTCACAAATGGGGTCTCCAGTAGTTGAACCACCTATTAACATAACAAATTAGCATATTTATAATCGAGAAGTTATATCATATACAGTAAAAGGCTTCAATGAAAATGCAATAACAACTTACAGCTACTGGGCCTTCTATACGTATCAAGGGAACCTTTGGGAAAACAACAGAACCTTCCGGAATGGAATATACTTCCACATCAGAACAATTTACACCTTTGAGATATTCAAAAAAACCCTCCTATCAAAAACCATGAAAATAAAAGAAAATAAGTTTTATTTTATTTTTCAAGAATAGATAAGAAAACCTTCCAGGTAGAAGAAAGAACATATACCTCACAGGTTGGCATTGCGGATCTTAAGAAAGAAATTTCATCATCGCTGAGTTTAAAATTTGCAACAAAATGGATGCATTCCTCCAAACCAGCAAAAACAGTATACTCACCACCAAAAGGGTTCTTTCTGAAGTATAAATCAAATCTGAAGACAAAAAAAATATATATATATGAGAATGAAGGTCACATTAGTCAGAAGGAGCAACCAAGTTAACCAGCCAAAGGTGTACAGAATAATTACAATTTCTATTTCTTAATTCACTTGAACAATAGCATACTTAAGTGTTATAGGCACGGTTGAACAACAACAAAGCTGCTTAATTTTCAACATTCTATTTATAATGCAGCCTGATTGAGACACAGCAACATACATCCTTATAAGAAATCAACAAAATCAATCACTCCAGTACAAATCTTTTGTCAGATTCATTATTGACAGCTCTCTTATAAGAAATTAACATAGAGAACCACCTACTTTGTCTTGATACACCAAAATTTTGCAATAATTATATTATAAATATATTTTTTAAATTCAATTCTGAGCTGCTATGTTTACAAAAATATTTTTTAAATTTCATTTATAAATTGCTGACATCCTGTTCTTGATATCACAATTAAAGTAGTACTTTTGTATCCCTTTGTTAATCTATTAGAAATCAGTGAGCAATGAGCAATACATCTGTCAACATATAATCCTTTTTTTTCAACGTAAAGCAATTTAAATATAAATTTATAATATTATAATATTAAATTAAAAGAAAAAAGTACACGGTGTGAACTTGGTCAAATTCTACCAGATAATTAAATAGCTATCATGTGCTATCATACTGACAAGATATCTTATTAGATGGAGACCAAAATTTTACCAAAAATGCCCAATAAGAATAATGGGAACTGTAAAAAAAAAGGGAAACAGAACCCTCCTCCAAAAGTGGAAAAGAGAAAAGCCCCCAGTATTTAATTTTTTTTGTCATATTCTGTATCCTGTACTTGTTCATTTATATTTTAGTTGATTGCAAAGTTTCATTTGGTAAGAACTATCTGATTTGAATATTTTTCTCTTATTTTCTTCTTGTTAGCGACGTTTCGCCAGCAACCCTAAAAAAGACCTAATTAACAATTTAAGAGGAACCAAAATTTGAGAAATAGACGAAGCATACTTTTCCTTGTATGGCATTGTTTTACTTTATGGAAGCATGCCTCTAAATGATAGAAAAATTAAAAGATAACTAGTTAAATTTTTTTAAGAAAAACCAACACTTCAGAAAAAGAATGAGAAGCTTCTTCTTATATATGCATCGCTGTACCTTATGGAAGTATGCTTTTAAATAATGGAAAATTAAACCATAATTGATAAGAAAAACTGAGAGCAACCTATTTGAGCACGCCTTTTTCTTGTATTGCATTTTACTAAAGAATTACCTTGCTTGACCTAAAGTTCAAAACTGATACATGAAACTGTAGTTAAAAAGCTACAAAAATTGACAAATAATTGGTCCAGCATCGTAGGAAATATTATAATGTCAGAAACCCCATTAAAACGAAGATTCAACCAGCCCCACCCTCCTTACCCCAAGAATATGCAAATCATTAACAAATAAAATTTTTGATAATCAATAAGAAAATAAGTTATAAAAAATAAATAAAAGAGTAACATACACAGCTCGATCGAGGTGCTTTCCCGCTTTCCAGTAAGCATAGGCCATGGTGTACTGGTACAAATCCGTCAGCAACGGTGTCACCATCGGATTCGTGGGCCCCATTATCTTTCTTCCCGTCGCGGCCTTAGATCCGTTCGCCGCCGCCGCCGCCGCTTCTCCTCCCATCATCTCTCTATCTCCTCTTTCTCTCTCTAACTAGAACAGCAGAGAGCAGCACGCCAGCACGGATTGGAAGAAATAAAAATGGGGAAAATTCAGGAGGGTATTTATAGTCTCTCTTTGGTTGATTATAAATTTATTTCTCTCGACTTCTCGAGTCGAAACTCAAAGAGGCAATCCTAGATTATAATCTTCTCCGTTTTCAACGAACTGGAATACTTAATGAAGTTGATTATTGCCGAGTTAACGGCTTAACACCCGGTTCAAACTTCAAAGCCATTCAAAGGGCAGGATTTTGAAGCAATGGAGAGGAACAGTACTGTTTGAAAGGGAAGGACGGGAGAGGATTAGTATCACAATTTCTATGACATTGTTCGGCCAGGTGTACTATCCCGGCGGCTGAATCTTGAGTGCATCTGAAATTGACTGGTTTCAAAGTACAAGAACAGGGAATTTTTATTTTTAGAAAATTCTATTAAATAATATAGATGAATAGATTGAGTATGTGAATTTTTTGATGATCTAGAAGATGCCGAGTTAGTGGTTCGGATTCAAACTTTCAAACTGAGTAAGTGATCCGGCTCGAATATTTGAAGCTGACTTAGTGATCGAGATTCAAACTTTGACCGCATTGAATCCCATCTGCCCACTTCTTTCTCTCTCTTTCTCCCTTCTCCCATCTAAAAACTATTATTTTTTTCAAATTCAAGATGGAGAATAACCGTGTACCTTTATATTTTGTTTGTTAAATTTTTTTTTTTTAACCGGATCACAAATTTATCTTCAAAATTTGAATCCAAATTACTCGATGTCTTTTACGCCACAAAAAAAATCAAACTTACTCAATTTATTTACTATATTATTTAATTAAAGTTTCTAACAATAAAAAATCTCCTTGAACGAATTATTGATTCCGATAAGACGGGTGTATTGATTGGCTCTGGTGCTCCATGTTCAATTCCAATTACCCTTGGCCCTTACGAAAGGCCGGTTCTAGAGTTCTGATCCTCTGTGACACAATCTGTTAACATTGTGCGGAAGAAATGAACGACGATCGGGGATTCTTAGCATAGTCACTAGACACTAGGGGTGGCAACGAGCTGCTAAAGAGCGAGCTAGATTTCACTCGTAATCAGTTTGTTTATGGATCAAGCTGAGCGAGCAAGTTTGGATTTTAGGTTCCGAGCTGAAACTGTTGCTCAAAACTGACTCGTGGCTTGTTCGAGCGAGCCGAGTTGGCTCATTACCAGCTTGGCAGATTCATAAATTTATATATTTTCTTTCCTACAATATCTTAAATTTTCATAGCACATCTTATTAATTATGGCTAAAACAAAATGACATTTATATGACTAATTATTAAGTAATACTCTTAATTCAAGTGCAACTAAGCAAATCAACTACCATAAATTAATTTGCAGCAAAATTCATACATACCAAAATAACAAATTCCTAAATTCATACAAACATGGTTCACATAATAAATTCATGCATGTCAAATCAAACAAATTTATACAAATTAAATTGGTTACTTATAATTAATTCACACATATTCTATACAAATTACCAATCAACAAGCACAGTCCAAAGTGTAATTAACATAACATTGACTATAACTTTCATAGACCATAGTATCTGAAATTTTTAAATGTAGCACACAAAAAAAAATACCAAAACGGCACCAAATCTGAAAAATTTCAGATTTAGCACGGCCGCAGATTAGCTGAGCGGCTCCATTTACATAGGACCGCATTTTGGCTGAGTGGCCCCAGGGCCGTATTGTAACAGGAATTCATCCGTTTTTTATTCAATTGCATTGATTACTTTTTTGAATTTATATATTAAAATATTCTCAATTTTTACGTTTGACGGTTCAATCAAATATTTTAATATAAAAACTATATTATAATATACAATTGCATTGATTACTTTTTTTGTTTTTATATATTAAATATTCTCAATTTTTACGTTTGACGGATTCAATCAAATATTTTAATATAAAAACTATATTATAATATACAACTCATAATTACCTTTTCAATGCGGCCCTATGGCCGCTCAGCCAAAATGTGGTGAGGTCGCTCAGCCAATCTGTGACCGTGCTAAATTTGAAATTTTTCAGATTTAGTGTCTTTTTATTTATTTTTTTGTGCTATAATTAAACATTTCGGCCATAGTATTCCCCAACCTGAAGTGAACGGATCCGATTAAAATATTAAACTATGTATATTAAATAGCTCATTAATGACCGAGCTTGCTCGTGCCGAGTCAGGCCAAACTCAAACTCATTAATTCTACTCGAGTATGTGGCGAGCGAGCTAGTTTTAGCTCGGTCCACTAACGAACAAGTTGTTACCGATTGAGTCACGGGCTGATACCAAGCGGGCCATGAGCCACGGGCTTTTTTGCCAGCCCTAATAGTGACAAATGAATAGTCCGAGTTCAGTTTGGCGGGGTCAAAATTTTCGTGATTCAGAAATAATTCATGATTAATATGAAAATGATTCGGTACCACAAGGAAGCAAAAAAAAAAACCCAAAAAAAAAAGAATTTCGCGTTTTATACGCAAATAAAACATATTATACGTTTTTTGCATTTTATTCGTTGTTCGGTTCGGAAACGTCAAAAAAACAAATAGAACGCGGATAATTCGCTATCATGAACCATGTTACTATGATTCTAAGAGGCTCATCAAATAATGGCAGTTTATACCTTGTAAGATGAATTCTAATATTTTTTTTATAACAATATGAAAAATATTTCATACATAAAAAACTTTTTTGAACATCAGTTGTAATTTAGATAATGTGGTAGTTGTAGCTATAAATACTCTCGTATTTAATTATTATATTTTAAAACGAACAAAAATACCATAAATATATGATCTCTTTTATAATTTATTTCTTTTCCAGATGTTTTTCTCGTTTCCAATTTTTATTTTCTATTTTGAGCATCGATGTCATGCTAAATTACATTCTTATTGACAGAAGTTATAAACGAAAGACAGTCTATCATCTGCACAGATAAATATACAATCGTAATTGCATTAACACTCCATTAAAAAAGTAGAATACTATATTTAGGGAGAGTAGTATGTCAAAATAGAAAAGGAAAGTTTGAAACAAAATAATGTCTAGAAACCAAAGAAAAATAGAAAAAGGAGATTAAACATTTGTAACGAGTTAGATCATGTTAAACTGGGAATGCTCACTGGCAAACACAGTCGAAGTTATAAATGTATGGCACATAAAATATTGACCATGAAGTATCATGGCTGTGACTGTGTGAAGTCTGTATGGGTCAAAAATGGAAAAAGATGTCCCCAGAAAGGCAAAAACTAATGGATGGGAGAGAGAAAGATTTTTATTATTTTCATTTTTATTATATTCACATAAAACATTATCATTTTTATTTTTTTATATATAAATTAACAGAATGAAAAATTAACTTTAAAAATTATCCATATTATAGTATATCACCGCAAGTTCTTAATTTCAATTCAAACAAAATTGAAATATTATAATCATTTACATATACATAGAAAAATGATATATAGTATATCTAATGATTTATTTTGACATTTAAATTTTAAATTATTAATATTTTAACAATAAAGACATTGAATGCACAAAGAGTACTTAAACTCTTCTCCTCTTTGTATGTGATTTTTAAATCTGAGGTTTGGATTGTAAAAATAAGAGTTTACACTTCACAAAATAGAAACGACATGCAATTGTGAATAAATGGGCTGCTACATTAATTGATATAACGGGCTGCTCATTTAATTGACGTAACGGGCTGCTTGATTAAAAAATAGGCCAGAAAATTAATAAATAAAACGGCCTGTGCAAACGGCTTACCCAATTATTGATCCAGTTAGCAACTATACGGACTAAACGAAACATGGCCGATTAATTGGATTAATCGGGTCGATTAGTCATTCTCCGTATAAGGGGTTGAGCATCATATCAAAATACGTCTGATGTCTTATTTAAGTCGTCCAATCTGCATCGAGATTTACGTGTACAGTTAAGATTCACGGGATGGCTAAAATTAGTGTAGTTTCAAATCTGCTAGTAAGAATCTCAACGATGGATCGCGGGCTTAGACTGAGCATCGGACAAGTTTATGCCTGATGTCCTTTAGAAAAACCCGGACCTCCATCTCTGGAAACCGGCCTCCGCATCTCTTGTTCAGGACGGTTCGGCAAGTGGGTATTTGTTAGCTCAATGTCAATTCTATTTTGGGCCTTAACCTAACGATAAATATTCTCACTTATCACTACATATAGAGGTCTGCTGGTGGGTCCCACTTGTCATACTCTACTGTATCGAGAACTGTAGAAAACACTATTCAACTACAGTAAAAAGACGCATCGAAAATTAATATACAAGAAACAAGAAATTAAGAACAGATATCATTATTTCAGTGTAGCACTGTTTAAATGCTAAAATAACGACCCAATAGTTCGCTCTCTCCATATTTGGGCCTAAATCCATTGGGCCAAAAATTCCTTTTCTTTGTTCAGTTGGTGATAAACTGTCGCTGTCGATGTGGAAGTGAATGATGCAAAAACGGAGCTAATGCACAGTTAAATAATAGTACGTGCCCGCCTTGCAACGGAATATATAATAAGATAACAAAAATAAATTCTCATACAAAATAACAAATTTTATAAAAAAATAAAATTAAAAATATATTATACATTTATCACAGTAATATGTATAGAAATAAGGAAGTGAACAAAAAATTAATTTGCATTGTGATCTGCGTATAGAAAATTTCAATTGAAGAGGGAGATATAAGGAAACAAAAAAAATTAGGATAAATTTTAGAATATGTTTAATTTTAATTGTAACGCATCGTGTGACGGTATGTGTGGCGAGTATATTTGTAGTTAAATTTAAATTTCTACACATAAAACATATGCATTTAATCAAAAGAATATAGATTATTTGATTGGAGAGTTGAGATTAAATCTAAAAATTAATCTTTCAATCGTAGCCGTTGGCGGATCGTACACCCAACGTGCTTAAAAATGAAATGGAGATAAGTTAAATTCAAGTATCATTAATTTCACGTGCAATCTTGGATATGCAAGTGAAGGTAGATCGGAGTTTAGAGATGATAAATGATTGTGTGTTTGTACTACATACAGCTACATGCCGTCTTTGAATTTCACTGGATATATTTGAGTTGACAAGCACGTGAGAACATTTTTTCCAGAGGCTGATTATCTGTTCTGACCAGATAGAAGTAAAAACAATTCACAGCAACCAATACAAATGAAACAGGTTTATATTATTTTTAATATGGAAACTTTAAAAAAATATTAACATCCACGTTCTTCACGGTGATTTCTTGGCAGTGGTCAAACAAGTTTATCCGCTCCCAATTTATTAATAGTTTTTTGGGGTAATTTATTAACATCGGATGTAACCAGGAAGCTTCCTGCTCCGTATTCTAGCCGTTGGATTAGGATGCTAATCATTGATAAAATTGACAACTGTCTCCTATTTCCCATTTCTTTTTCTTTAATTTAATTGGGCCAACTCAGGAAAAAAATATAAATAGACACTCAAAATTAGGCAACGAGCTTTATAAATTTATATTTTGTAATTTCTAGCCATGTGTTTGGTTCATTTGTGATTTTACATATTTAGTTGTGCAATGATCAAACTAATTGAAGTTAGACAAACAAAATCAGAAATATACTTGGTCGATAAATTCATTCTCCAATATAACTAAGAACATAACATGTATAGGATCGAGTGTATATGTTTAAAAAGCTTACTAGTTACCGGTAACAAATAAAAAAAAGTACAATTCTCTATGTACATGTTCGACACCATGGCTTAAGGCTCCTTAGCTTTCCTTAAGGTCTTAAGCGGGCCGAACGCTTATGGCTTAGACGGGTTTAAGTCTCCTCCTTAAGCCGAATCTTAAACTTGGTATTTTGTTTTTTTAGCGCTAAACCTCATCCTTAAGTTTGAGTTGTTGCCAAACACCAGCTCTTTAGTGAAAATTAAATTGTCAAGACTCAACCTCTTAAGTCATGGTGTCGAACATGACCTATATTTATATTACAAAATTGTTTATGGAGGAGTCATGATTCTTGCATGATTGGGACTTGGCAGCGAAAATATCGTAAGCACTCCTTGGCATTTTACACTTAAATGCCTGCAACAACCTGCTAAAGTATGATTAGAAAATATCAATTAAATAAGCTTTGCGACAAGGAAAAGAATGGTTTTGTATTTGACGCGTTTCAATCAGAAATCTAGTACGCCATGATATTAAATGCCTGGAAATGGGAAATTAAACACATATGATGATGTAATGGGCTTATTGTTTTATGCGGCTTTTGCTAAGTAGTATGTCGTGTAGTGATTTATATTCATGAACAATGAAAGATACTTTAGTTGTCAAAACTAAAAAAAAAATGGCTGCTCAAATTTTTTATTGTGTCAGCCACATAAAATCCTACAATATTAAAATGGGCAGAAATTCCGTACTGTTGGGGAGGAAATCAGGTGCGGTCAAAACCTATCGAGGGAAATATATTCGGCTGCTTCTCTGTCTATGAAGCTATCGTGTAGCGAATCGAATTGAGGGCTTCCATTACTTTCTTTCTTTCTTTCAAGAAAAGAGAGCAACAATTATTTCTCACCGAAAATATTGCCTTTTTTTAATTCATATTCATCATAAGTACTTTATAGTAAGTTTAAATAATTAGAATTGACATAGCAGGTATATTTTGTCAGCAATATTATGTGATGCTGAAGGATAAAGTTAAAAGTTCATTTTTTGAGAAGTATCGTTGAAGAAAATGAGAGAGAACTTACAATATTAATAGTTTATGATATGAATAACTCATTCATCTTCTCAATTATTGTCTTTTATTTGTTTATTTATATTTTCTCTTTATGTGTCCGTCAAACTCATTTTACATTCTCTTTCTCAATTTTCATGCCTTCTTTTTTTCTCATCCTTTCACTTTACTCATTATTTATCACATTGATAAATAATTCAATCATTCGTCACTTTTAGTTTCACTTTTACTCGGTTTATAAAAAATAAAAGTTGAAGTATCATCACGAACTATACGGTCATTCTTATTCAACTCTATTCATAATATGTTGAAGCAATGAACAGTCCATAACTCAGTTAAAAGAAGTCATACCGTTTTTATTTCATACATAGAAACTTCTAACTGAACATGTATACACAATACATAATACAAATTTGAATGCATAGCATAAACTGAATACATATTAAATTTTAACAACTTCATCAAACTAAAATGAATAAAAATATTTATATAAATATACATATTTATATAATAACTAAATCAAACTGCTAGTTTTTTGTTTATAAAATATAAGCTCTTCAGATTCTCCCTCATTTAATTATGAATAGGAAAATTATCATTCTCTATTGCAAATAAAGTAGATTTTTCTAAAATGAAAAGTGTTGCTTGAATTACACTAATTATTCCTTTTAATCGACATTCTTGTCTACAGTTTTTTCTAAAAAATATAAGAAAACATTAGTCTCCCTGCAAAAATAGAAACTAATTGTTAGGTTAAATGACTCAATACACATATGTGACAACTGACAAGTGATGCAACCTTTACTGGCGAATTTTTTTTAAAAACCATAATTAGAATAATCAAAGTTAGGGAACCAACATGATTACTAATTTTTTTACAAAAACCATAAGAACCGAGATTGGAATTCGGTTCCAAGTTTTTTTTTTCTGGAACCGAATTGCAATTTCGGTTCCAACTCCCATTTCACAATTTTTCCGGAAATTGGTGTGGCATTCGGTGTGCAGAGCAAAACCCGAGATCCAAATTCGGGTTAACATTTTTTTTATTTGGAACCGAAACTAGCTTTCGGTTTTTTTTTTTTTTTTGATGGAACCGAAACCTACTTTCGGGTTACCTATTTTTTTTTCATTTTTTTTTCTGAAACCGAAACTAGCTTTCGGGGTTACCTATTGAAGCTTGGTCCAAGAGAATAGATTAATATTTAATCTGTCCTATCAAAAGCAAAAGTTGGATTAAATTAACTAGACTAGCAGACTTTGCCCCTTTTTTTAATCAGTTCAAACAATGGCAAAAAAAAAAACCGAATTTAGAATTCGGGTCCAACGTGCAAAAAATAAAAAACCGAATTCTAATTTCGGTTCCACGTGCAAAAAAAAAAAACCCGAAAAGTGATTTCGGTTCCAGGCCTATTTTGGATTTTCCGTGACGGCTCTTCGGAAAAATTGTGAAATGGGGGTTGGAACCGAAATTCCAATTCGGTTCCAGGAAAAAAAAATCTTGGAACCGAATTGGCATCTCGGTTCTTATGATTTTTGTAAAAACCGAAGTAATCATGTTGGTTTCCTAACTTTGATTTTTCTAATTATGGTTTTTAAAAAAAATTCTTTACTGGCTTTACAGTTTACACAGTAGTCCGAGCGGGCCCCAGACGGATAAAAAGGAAAGAAGAATATTTGATTCCATCAAAGAACGGAACAGAAAGAGACCGGAACCGGATGCAGTCAAAACCCAGGAAAGGTATAGTGATCTTCAGTATCTCATTCTGTATGACAAACATATGTAAACAATCACTGTTTTGTATTCTGATAAGCTGCTACACAGAAGGAACACAATTAAATTTTGCATAAAACCAGAAGGCATTATAGAGAGGAGAGCTGGTTATAAGGAGACAGCTGTCAACACGTGCGGGCCAGGCGTAGCACGTGCACGCGAAGCAAGAAGGAGAAAGAGCTGGGGCCGGGCTGGCCGGACTCGGCGTTCCTGCCTGGTTGACTGGAGACAATTCCTAGCCCACCAACTGGCTGTGGGTCCCGCTTCCTTTTCTTATTCCCTTCCTTGCACGCGTGGCCACATCAATTCAATCAAGCGGATCATTTTCATTGCGACTTGCGAGTACTAAATTATTTTTTAGAAACAATACTAGCCATCGGCCACATCAATTTCACCTTTCTTGAGATTAAGGCCTGTTCGGTACTCATAACTGATTACGATCAATATAATTGTATACATCAGATTCTCAAAAAATTTAAATGAGTTAATTGTATAGAAACTTAACTTAAAATTTGCTTAATCTGTTAAAATTAAGTGTTGCCAGTTTAATTTTGTTTGTTTAATTGATTTCTTGTATTATTATGTTGTGTTTGTTTAATTATTTTTTTTGTCTTTGTACTTGTTTAAATTGTGTTTGTTTAATTGTTTAATTAATTTGATTTTGAAAATTATGGTTAGTATATAAAATGAATAAACTTCACAATTTTGGTTTTATATTTGATCAATTAATTTAATACTGTTTAGAATATTATTGTGATGTTGCTGGTGGAGAAGAAATTAAAAAAAATAATAACAAATCATTCTTGTTAAGAACAAAAAATATTAAACAAAAAATTGGAAGTTCAAAGTTGTTTAAACCAAAATAAATATTAAACAAATTAATGTAGATGGAAGCTCCAGCGAGCTACAGTGATTGGGAAAAAAAAACATAGCTCAAAATCAATTTTTTTTTTCTTCAACAAATTATAAGAGGAATTGGGAATGGAAATAGGTAATGGTAATGAAAATAGGTAATTTAAACTCATGCACCAAACACCATATTGGAAAAGTAACCTATTTAGTTTTTTTTTCCAAAAAAAAATCATTGGAACATGAGTAGCCAAACAGACCCTAAGCGAATGAATTCTTCAAAGTGTTCGAAACGATAATTTTACATTGAGAAATTTGGATATATACCCCCACAACTTCGTTAATGAGATATTTACCCATTGAAAATTGAAAATTAGATATTCACCCATCTAAACATAACCTATTTATTAATATACTCATTTTCAAATAATTTCACTGAAAAATATAAATTAATATTCATAAAATATTTAAGTGGCCATTTTAGCCCTTCCTCTCCTCCAGCCCTCCCTGTCCCGCCTACCCTTCCTCTCCTCCCGCCCTCCCTGTTTCCCATAATTATATACGTACATTATCATAAGAGAACATCTATTTGAACAT
This sequence comes from Carex kokanica, assembly GCA_025461125.1. Lineage (NCBI taxonomy): Eukaryota > Viridiplantae > Streptophyta > Magnoliopsida > Poales > Cyperaceae > Carex > Carex kokanica. Next base: position 1,033,068 of record JAJGRX010001263.1, read on the forward strand.
TGAATGGGCTGTATGTAGTTAGAAACACAACTTCAAGTACAAGTATAGGCAAAAATATAGTACTTCTCAGTTCCATGTGTCCCTTGAAGAAAATAAAAGAAAACAGCTACTAACCTTCTCATTTTCTTGAGGAAAGTACTTCAAGCATCCTATAACAAGACTTAAAAGTGCCTCTTCTTTTAGAGAACAAGTAATGGATGCCAAATTAAATATGTAAAGCCCCAATTCAGCACAATACAAAGCTCCGGGTCAGGTACAATTAAGGTACCAGTAAAACCAGTAAAGACCCAAGGTACCATCAAAATTGGCCAGTACCAGGAACAAGCAGGAAAACGGAAAGTCAGCACAACAACCACAGAAACCGTCAGGGCTAAAATGGTCAAGCGGGAAATGGACTAGGAAACGGAGGTTTTAGCGCTCAATCCTCAGGGCTAAAATGGTCTCTTAAATATTTTATGAATATTAATTTATATTTTTCAGTGAATTTTTTTTAAAATGGGTATATTAATAAATATGTATGTTTAGATGAGTAAATATATAATTTTCAATTTTCAATGGGTAAATATCTAATTAACGAAGTTGTGATGGGTATATATCCAAATTTCTCTTTTACATTTTTATCTTATATTAAAAATTATAAAACAAACTATCATTTTCGTAAAAAATTTAACAAAAAATATTCTTGTAGGCTTTCTTTTATTCTCTCTCCTTTTTCTTCTGTTACATTATCTCAAGTTCTCTTAGGAACGTCTTCGTTAAAGGATAAAGGAAAGAGAATGTAAAAAGAGGAATTATAAAGACGTTTTGTTTAAAAAATTTTAGAAGAGCATAATCTGTATCATGATTTCTAAAGAAAGACAAACTGTAAAATTTTTCGTTAAAAATAACGTAGTCCATTTATCTATTGCATCACTCGTAAGAAAGACTAATTTAAACATTTTGAATTTGTTATTTGAAACTTGTTTGATAGATTTTAAAACAGTATCACTACAGCTGAAATAACACCGGTGTTATAGTAGTCGGAGTATGAGTCCAAATACATCAACCATGCTTCAGACAAAGAATTTAAACCGTTCAATCTGATCAACTTTATGAGTGATGCATTTACATGCAAAAATTTTAAGTTTTCGAATTCATTTCGTATGAAGCTAAGTGATAAAAAATAATAAAAATGAATGCTTAAAATTAACTTTAAAATCTTTCTTTTTTTAATGCTTGACTTCCTATGAAATGGCTTAGAAAATTTATAAATTTTGTTGTAAATGCATCGCTTGTAAGGAAGATGATTTGAATAGTTCAGATATGTTGTTTGAAGCATGTTTGGTAGATTTTGAAATTAGTGTCACTACGGTTGTAAATGCCGGACTCAATACTTGATTAAGAGAAGAACTAGCTTTTGATCTAGTGGCTAAAGCAAGAGTAGAGCTAAGGTGCTCTTAAGCTCACCAAGCTTTCTGTGAGCTTAACTCAAAAACCTATCAATCCGACTTCAAACGACATTTTCAAACCGTTAGATGTTCAATCTATATTAAAATGTGCTTGGAGAACAAATTTTATATTTTTTGGAATTTTTTTACTATTTATTAAGCCGGTTTGAAAACCGCTGTTTTCTAATGGTGCAGATTTTTAATAAAAACAGCGGTTTTCAAACTGGCTTAAAAAATTCCAAAAAATGTAAAATTTGTTCTCCAAGCACATTTTAATATAGATTGAACATCTAACGGTTTGAAAATGTCGTTTGAAGTCGGATTGATAGGTTTTTGAGTTAAGCTCACGGAAAGCTTGGTGAGCTTAAGAGCACCTTAGCTCTACTCCTAAAGCAATGTTATCTGTCGCATGTTCAAAATCTAAAAAGAAGATCTTTTATGATTTATTAAAAAAAATACTTGATTAAGAGAAATAAAAATATGATATCTCATTTTTACTCTGCCCTCTTATCTTCTTTTTGACCGCGAACTGGTTGTCTTCATCATCACTTGATGTTTGATCTGTACTCCGTATGATGACACGTTTCTTCCAACGTAATACAATAAAATATTGAATGTTGAGAGAGAGAATAAATTGAGTACGAGTTGAGGGGTAAAGGAAAATCTAACCCTTCAAAATAACATTAATTTCTTTCGAAATTAAAGTATTCTAAAATAAACAAGTTAATTAATGTGAAACCTTTCAAGACGATAAATATAATGTCTATAATTTATTGACACAGCATATTTATTTCTTCTCCAGTTCTTCATTAAATAATTTTTGCTCTCCATTAAATAGATGTTTAAGTTTGTATTCTCTACTGTGCCATGCAACAGTGCACCGCTGGTTTTCTTTTCTACTTTTCGTCTTCACTACGGTGCCGCGCATCAATTTCCATGGATCCATCCAATAGCAGCACCGTGCAGTTGCAGGGGATCTGGTCTCAATTACACAGACGAGTCGATGGCTGCTGTTTACTTGAATGGTTCACAGCATTAAATTTCCTCTGGTTATCGGCAGGGGAACCTTTAACTTGACGTGTCGATTTCTCATTGGTCAGTAGGAGAGGAGTTTCCTGTTTGCGAGCCAACAGCTGGTCTGGTCCAAGCAATTGGCGTGGTCTTCACAGAATATTTGTACCCCGAGGCCCAGGCGCGAGGAGAGGAGGGGAGCCTCGAATATATGAGCCAATATTGCCAGCTTGCTACAGTACTTCTTCCAATCCACACGAATATTCTACTACGTTTTACAAGTAATTAAACGGACTAATGGAGAGATTCGTTTCAAAGATGCCCGATTAGATGCGACCTTTTTTGGAAATTAGTAAAAGATTGTAAAATTGATTCGTTCGGAAGATGCTGCATGCGTGGGGCCCACCACCCCTATCCGATTTCTGTTTTAGATGTTTGACCGCCCACCACCCGAGACCCCTACATCTTTGACCCGGAAGATCTACACCGTCCGATGCCTCGAGTCCCGTGCGGGAGAAGATCCGGCGGCCGGGATGCGTTCCAACTGCCGACATTTTTAACGAAGCACAAAAACCCACGGGTGGCACGAGAGGGTATCCGGTCCGTTGGGTTCTGATCGGTGGGCCAGGGTGACTTCATCGGCGAATTTGGCAATGATGGGAACGGGAGCGAGATGATAAACGCCAAAAACGGGCAGAACAGAACCGAAAGGCATGTGGATTTTGACAACTTATGAATTATGGTGGGCGTTTTTCTGATTTGGTCCTTTGGTAGTTATAATATTGGTAGCTGCTCTTCCAAACATATCACAAAAAAAGCTGTCTAGAAGAAGTACATTAATATGTTTTAAAAATAATGTGGGATCCATTAACAATATATTAATTTGATAGTTTTAATGATCTGACCATTAAAATATTATATATATGTATTATATCGATATGATAATCATGAAAAATTATCTAACTTGATTCGAGTTTTACCGCTCATCAATCGAATTAAGCCGAGTAACATATTTATGAATATTAAAAAAAATAAACTTAACCCTCAAAAGTATACTATTAAAATTGTCACAATATTAATTATAAAGTAATTTCCTGAAAATTTAACTTAATTCTTTTATCTCAGTATTGACCTCGCAAGTTGAAATTCCAGTATAAATCATCTATTCTCCTATAGATAAGGCACGTTAACTTTGCTAAATTTTGAAAACATAAAATCTATCTTATTTGAAAGACTTTATATTTACTTATTTAGTATTGTAATCCTTTTTTACAATAAATTTTCACATCTATATCCATGTGCTTCATTCAAGCACACTAATTATATTTAAGTTTGAAAACATTACATATTTAGTATATAATTTTTTTATGAAATTTTTGCGCTTCATTAGTTTTCAAGAAAAGAATGTTTAGTTAATGCTCAATATCTTTGTGAATAAATATGGAAAAGGCATGAACAATTTGACTTTTTTTCGTCAAGCTCATTATCAGTTCTACACCTAATTATTTGTATTATCAATCCATAATTCTTTTTTAGGATAACGGAAATACATTTTATTTTTCTTGAAGTCTTTGAAAAAAATCAACATAAACCTCCACAACATACAAAAGCATTTCATTGACTGAATATCTACACAAAACGCCTTTGATATCAAAAATATTGTCAAAGCAGAAACTCATATGCCAATTAGTTGTTTGATACTTGCATGCAAAGTAACAATTAACGATGTTATTAATCATAATTAGCACCATACAATTTTCTTTTGGTTTGTCATTAAGTAGCCCGTGCACGCTTCATCAAGTACAAATTCCTTGAATGCAACTAGTGGGTCCAGAAGATAAAAAAGAAACAAAATTAAAGGAAGTCCAAACGCAAGTATAATTTGTTGGGGCACCATACTGTTTCATTCAGTACATAATGCCACGCATCAGGATTGAGTAAAGATAAAATCATTTAAATAAGAGGGATGCTTCGGTGGACATAAGGATCTATTTGTAAAATAAATAGATTTTCATTTTCAAAGTTCAAACAGTCGATCCGACTGTTCAACATTATCTCCATATTAAAATGTACTTGGACGTCAAATTTTACATTTTTTTGAATTTTTTTACTATTTATTAAGATGGTTACAAAATCGTTGTTTTCAGACCATTGAAAAATAACGATTTTGTAACCATCTTAATAAATAGTAAAATAATTCAAAAAAATGTAAAATTTGACCTCCAAATACATTTTAATATGGAGATAATGTTGAACGGTCAGATCGACTGTTTGAACTTTGAAAATAAAAATATATTTATTTTACAAATAGGTTCTTATGTCCACCGAAGCAAATGTCTTTAAATAAATATGAGCGTTCTGAGGAGTATAGCTGCAAAATTGCAAAAAGTGCACCGAGGCCTGCTGTTGCTGCCCGCTCCGTTGGGCCGAACAAAAACACCCGGCCCACAACCCGCACGTGCACCAGTCTTCCCCATCTACATATATACCCTCTTCTCCTTCCTCACCCACCTCCCGCATTACCAATTACAGCAACTCGACATGCCTGGAACCATCTCCCCTCTAGACCCCTCCAACTTCCAAATCCCCTGGTACTTCCGCTGCCCTATCTCCCTCGAGCTCATGCGGGACCCAGTCACTGTCTGCACCGGCCAAACCTACGACCGCGCCAGCATCGAATCCTGGGTCGCAACCGGCAACACCACTTGCCCGGTCACCCGGGCGCCACTGTCGGATTTCACTCTCATCCCCAATCACACTCTCCGCCGCCTCATTCAGGAGTGGTGCGTCGCCAACCGTTCGTTCGGGATTGAGCGGATCCCGACTCCCAAGCAACCTGCTGAGCCTGATCACGTGCGGATCCTTTTGGCTCAAGCGGGCTCGGGAGGGGGTGGCGTGGCCTCACGTGCTGCCGCTGTTAGACGGCTAAGGGCTCTAGCCCGGGAATCTGAAAAAAATCGGGTTGTCATGGCTACTAGTGAGACCAGATCAGCTTTGCTGGATATTGCTTTTGATGGGTTGGGTTTGGATTCGGATTCGGATTCGGATCTTGAATCTGAATCCATGGCTGTGTTGGCAATGGTCGGGTTAGGTGAACCCGAGGCTGAGGCTGATCTTGCTGCCCGGCCTGACCGGTTGAACCGGCTGAGTGACATTCTACTGCACGGCTCATCTCTAGAGGTGCGAATCAATGCTGGTGCGGTAGTGGAGGTGAGCGCAGCTGTATCCGCCACAGCTCGATCTGCTTTAGGTGAAACTGACGGCATAATTCACGGCTTAGTCAGACTAACTGAAGAAAAATCGAATTCCCGTGCAGTAAGAGTCGGCATCAGGGGCATTTTTGCCATGTGTCTTTTAAAAGAGAATAGAGTACGCGCAGTTCAGGCTGGGGCTGCTAAGGCAGTGATGAGAAAATTGGGAGAGGTCGAAACAGAGCGTGGGGCTGCAGCGGTTGAATTGATGTGCCGGGTAGAGGGCGGCAGAGAGGCAGTCATAAGTGGAGCGGGTGGCGGGGCAGAAGCCGTGAAGGCATTGGTCAAGGCTATGGCAATTGGCCGTGCAGCCGAGCACGCAGCGGGTGCCCTTGTGGCAATCGTCAGTTCATCAGATAGCCTCCAAATCGAGGCGGTTAAGGCAGGGGCAATGGGGCAATTGTTGCTGATGGTGCAAGGTGGGTTCTCGGATCGGGCCAAAAGGAAGGCTCAGGTCTTGTTAAAGCTGCTGCGATCGGCTTGGCCAAGCTACAACGCCGTCTCCGACTCAGGCGGGTTTTTGCTACAAACTTATTGACACATGAAATGATTCGTTTTAACTGCACAATTTAAGCCCTGTTGCAATGCAAAGGAATTGTGTGTGGGCTTGTGGTTGAGTGACTCGTTACACTGATGCCTACACAATGGAGCTCTGGAAGATGGTTTGGATGGAGATTGGAGAATTGAGGATGATGGAATTTTTGCCAATTTGACATTGTAAAAATTGCAATTTAATTTTTTTATTTGAAAAATTTAGGTATAACTGATTTGTAAGTATACGCTTAATTCGATGGTTCTATTTTTTGTGCTTATCCTTCCGAGTTCCGAGGCAAGTTTCACATTGCTTTCAAATCGAAACTTTCATTCAGTTGCTCCCTCATTTATCCATTTGATTGACATGTTGTCCTTTAGCGGTAAGATGCGCCAAGAGAACCAAATTTACAAGAAGCTCCCCTACACTATTCATAATATCGGAAAGGGGACCTAAACAGTTATAAGAATTCATGAAGTCCTTTGCAATTATTATAATTTTTCAGAACTTTAGGCTTGTGCATTGATCCAAGGAGTCAACGATAACTCCGGCCAACACTGCGTAGATCCAAGCATCAGTTCTCCCACGGGAAAACATGAATTCGAGTAGCGTGAGTGTGTTGTGTGAGTGCCTACGGACTTAAATAAATAAAAAAAACGATAACTCCACGTCAAGTTATCTGTAGAGAAAAAGATGCACCATACATCCACCTTTATTGACAACACCTCTAAACAATGCATTTAACTTTTGTCGGCCATTATTATTTGAATATGTCACTTAAATAAATGTTTTAACCTAAAGATAATTATTATTATTTTGTAAAAAAATTGTTTGTCATTTTATTGTAGTAATTTTGTCCAAATAAAAACACTTGCTATGGTGGCAAGAGTTAGCTTACAATATAGAATTTAATCTGATGATTTATTTTAGGGATAATATGATGCGCCCCCCCCCCCCCCCCCCCCCCCCCCCCTCCACCCACCGGTTTGTAACATTTTTTTTTTTTTAACTATTAATTATTATATTATTCTCTAGAACATTTTAATTCGTGACAAATAGCACCTCAACTACTGATCTCACATAACAAAAATAATTTTAGACGTTCGATTATCATATTAACCTTGATAAATTTATTCTTATCAAAATAATTTTCTAAATCTACTACATGTCAATTTTCAAAATCAAAATTACATTAATAATAATGTATTATTTCCTGTGATTTCATGTTATTTAAATCACAAATAAGGCATATAATCTTAGTTTACAATTTTATAACTTTAATATGATAATTAAAATTGTGACTGTCAGTCAAAATATAATTTTTTTACCTAAAAAAACACTCCAATAAAAAAAATACTCAATTATACCAAAGCCTTTATTAAAACCAAAGTTGCTATAATTATTAAAATTTTAAACATCCGGGAAAAAAGCCCCCACTTCATTCGCTAGTGAATAGGTGACATGTTAATGTCTTATCATGTTATGGGCATTGAATCAGATTCTTTGAATTTTGGTGTAGTCTTATTAAATATAATAAAAAAAATACGAGGAGGGATGACGTACATTCTTTTTCGGTGACACCGAATTACATCTTACATTTTTAAAGTTCAAACAATCAATTCAAACTGTTCAACATGATGAATATGATGGATATATTAAAATATGCTTGCAGATCAAATTTTATATTTTTTTGAATTTTTTTACTATTTATTAAGATGGGTACAAAAATTCAATGGTCTGAAAAAAATGATTTTTAAAAATACTTAATAAATAGTAAAAAAATTAAAAAAAATGTAAAATTTGATCTGCAAACACATTTTAATATATCTATTATGTTGAACTGTTTGGATCGACTGTTTAGACTTTGAAAATTTTGAAAATAAAGGATGTAATCTGGTGTTACAAAACAAAAAAAAAGTATAAGTGGATATCTTTTAAATATATATATATATACCAACAATTAATTTGAGTTTTCTGGAGCCTGGAGGCGATGCAGAAAACATGAATGACATGCATTAAATATGGCCTCATTTGAGTTGCAAGTACAATTACAGCAGGTCTAAAAGCAGCAGCTGGAGAAAGGAAATACAACAAAAGCTGTTCTCTCCCTTGCTACAGAATCGAATGTCTCTCTCCTCTCTCTACTATCTATAGATTCCAAACTTCAAACTTGATATGAATCTTTGTGCTTCTACTCTCACTCTCTGATTAATTGTATGAATTATGGAATTTGATATAATTATTTGGTCATCTCTTATAAGCTGATAAAGAAAATTAATTTTGATTCATAATTAGCTGAATCACTCCAAATCTTACATCAGAGACGAATTAAAGGGAGTTCAGGGGTGGCTAAGCTCCTCAATGGTTCAAAAATGTTGTAATTTTGTGTAATTTTTGTTATTTTTTTTTATAAATTTTTATATTTTGTCTTCTCTTTAATGATTTTTTTTAATTAGAGCAAAGAGATATGCCATCGTTTTAACATATATTATATTAAATACTATTTTTTTTTATCAAGTTCAGTCCTCCTCGTTATAGTAAAATTTCGGTTCGGCCGGTTCCGCCGGTTCTTGTATTTGAACTATCTAAACGGTACAAAATATATTATTTGTTAATAGAAGTGGACGAATACCACCGATTTCATTCAAAACATATATGTATTAATAATAATAATAATATTTATAATATTATTATTTTTATTTCCTAATTTTTGACATTTGTAGTCATGCTTATCAAAGAAGTTGGATGTCAAAATCAATATCCTATCCTCCTTTTCTCTCATTTTTCCTATTATAAGCGGACAACAACGGTATATTATTATGGAAAATGGATATGTCCATTATTTTTCTAAATTGAGAGGATTGAACAGCAGTGATTAAATTGTGTCTTTCAGTTTCATAGTCCAAATGGATTGTTTGACTCTGACCATGGCAGTGTTGGTTGGTAGCTTATTTATGTGATCATTGCTCCACTTTGGACTGCTATCTTGTCTTATATTTTTCTCTTTCTTTTTTCAATTTCATCCTTCCATTTTTTCCGTAAGGTCTTTATTTTAAAATTGGAGATATTTTATGATTTTGTTGGCCATGATATTGCAAAACTACCAAACCTAGAGCACATTCTAGCAGTACTTCTAAGCATTGTATTTGCAGCGAAAGTAAAAAGATTGTTCTTGTTTCTTAGATCAAGAATTTATATATATTTTCATTATTTTTCGAACAGAGAAAATATTTCTAATGGACATTCTAGAAATTTTAAAATCAAGAGTATTTTCCTATTAAAAAAATAGTAACAAGCTACAAAATTATAAAAATTGACTTTTTATAAGATTTTGACAAAATCCTATAGTTTCTAAACACAATACTGAAAAAGTGTCAAAAAAATGCAAGGAGATGGAGCCTTAATCTCCACCGTAAAAAAAAAAAAAAAAACTTATTAGATTTGCATCATTTACTTTTCACTAATTGGTTTAGATTAATTGGTTAAGAGTCATAACTTTTTAAATTCAGACCATTGTAATAAATGACACGGTTTTTGGACTAAAGTTGATTGATTCCCTACCTTGCCTTTGAAAATTTATTGGAAAAATTATCTGAATATGATTGGCTCAGCAAAAATCCTGCAGAAGCATGGAACAAATGCCTCTTCATTTCTGGCTTTTGCTATTAATGAATGGAAGCTCTTTTTCCCCTTGAAAATATTTGTAGTATGTTTTACCCTAGTTTTTAGTTTTATCAATAAGCTTATTTTGTATCTTTTCCAACTTAGTGGAAGTAATTCTTGCTTGACTGACTGTACTTGTTTTGCCTTAAAAAAATATGATGGAGCGGACTCGAATATACTAAAAGAGGCTTTTCTTTTTTTTAGTTACCACAAAATAAATCCAAATTAATGAATTATTTTGAAACATACCACCCACGCGTACTGGGTCCGCGCACCAAATTGGACGGTGCGCGGACTGAACAGGCGCACCAATTTTTTTATTTTTTTATTTTTAGTTTTGTGGTATTTGTAATTATATGTGCACATAACATTTAACGGTGAAATTGTAGAAAATAAAACGCACTTGTTTAACAAATAAAATTTTGGACTAAATTTGAACTAAAAATTACTACAACAAATTATACGTACAATTTGAGCTGACATTTTATTAATGAAATACGCTAAATTACGCTAATTATAATGAAATACGCTAAATTATTCTAATTATAATGAAACACGCTAAACTATGCAAAATTACGCTGATTTTGTGCCATCTTTCATAAATCATAAAAAATAGTAAAAAAAATTCCAAAAATAATAAAAATTGGTATTCTACAAGTTCATTACATAACTAATTTACTAAGCTACGTAGATTGAACAATAGAAATGAAAATCTTAATCGGAAACTTGAACTGAAGTTTTGAGGCTTTTTTCTTTATTTTTTGGCGATTCTGAATTTCAAAATCCGGCATCGTGGGCACTGACGCATACGTACTTTCGCAAGCTTTTCAAAAAGTGATCATTTGCTGAAATCGGACACTCGAGCGCCATTTTATGACCGTTTGAAATTTCGTCGTCATTTTTAGCTATTTGTCTCTAAAAAAAAAAAATTTGGTGCGCATCCCTAGTCCGCGCACCGGGTCAAGTGAGTCGGTGCGCCTGCCCAGTACGCGCACCGTCCAATTTGGTGCGCGGACTGGGTACGCGTGGGTGGTATGTTTTGAAATAACCCCACTAGGGTGGTAATCATTTAATTTGTATTTTTTTTGTGGTAACTAAAAAAAACGGCTAAAAGAGAAATATATGTGGCCATAAATTAGCCATGAATTCCAAGAGGCAAGAGCTCCTTTTTTTTTCTCATAATGATAAAGTGCCTTTGTAACACTATGATCGAATAAATATTTTGTAAAATAGAATTCAATTCAATAAAAAAGAGATAATTGTAATTGAGTTGGAATTGAATTTTGTAGATCGGAAAGGTTAAATTGAATGAAAGAATTTAATATTTTATAGTAAAAGAAAACTCCAAAAGTTCACTTAATTTATAAAGCAATGTCATTATTTAGCAAAGTGTCTCTTTCATAACTAAACTTTCGTGGGAGAAAAAAATGGAGGACTCTGTGGAAGAAGGGCCGTGAAGCAAAGAGAAGGCGTCTCTAAAACACACAGAGATTTGGCAGTTCGGCGCTCGGCCCACAGGTTAATTAATTTTTATTTACAATTAATTAATCTAACAAAATAATCTAACAGTGGTTTGTTTTACATCTTCTTCATTTGACTTGGTCAATGTGTGACGGTTAACTTTGCCTAACAGTGTGTTAAGTTGAACTATGAAACTATATGATTTTGTTTTGATTTTAAGAAAAAATGCTTGTGTAAATTATTAGAGTAGAACTAGGATGTTTCTACGTTCACCAACTCTAAAATCTATCGAATTGACTTCCAATGACAAATTCGAATTGTTGAATCCCGTCTACCCTACGAGTGATGCGTCTACATGCAAAAAAATTAAACTTCCAAATTAATTTAGTATAAAGTCAAGCGGTCAAAATTAGAAGGTGTATAACTTAATTTTAATGCATTTATTTTTTGAACGTTTATTGACCGCTTGACTTTATACTAAATTGATTTGAAAGTTTAAAATTTTTGCATGTAGACACATCACTCGTAAGGTAGACGGGTTTCAACAGTTTGGATTTATCATTTTAAGTCAATCCAATAGATTTTAGAGTTGAATTTACAAAGAAAGTTGGTAAACTTAGAACATCCTAGTTCTACTCAAATTATAACTATATATCACCGATGTTATATTTCACTGCACTCACAATATGTGTGTGTGTGTGTGTAGAGTAGGGCTATTGTACTTCGCGAAGTAAAACGAAGTTTTACTTCACGCTCATATTTCCATTTTCAAAATTCAAAACGTCGATCCGAACCGTTCAAGTTGTTCTCCATATTGAAATGTGCTTGGAGACCAAATTTTACATTTTTTGGAATTTTTTTACTATTTATTAAGCCACTTTGAAAATTGCTGATCGAATGGTCCAGAATTGTTTACTGTTTTTTACTGTTCACCCGGATCTGCGATTTTCAAAGTGGCTTAATAAAGAGTAAAAAATTCCAAAAAATGTAAAATTTGGTCTCCAAGCACATTTCAATATGGAGAACAAGTTGAGCGGTTCGGATCGATGGTTTGAATTTTCAAAATAGAATATGAGCGTGAAGTAAAACGTTGTTTTATTTCACAACTCACCATAGTCTATCTCTCTCTGTATATATATTCAGAAATTTAAAATTCAAATTAAAAAAAAGATTAAATTCCACCAAAGATAGACTTCTCGAACCGTACCAAAAAAAAATTCACAATTTCAGTGTTATAATCGAAAAGTAATTTGGAAAGTCAAATTCTAAAGATAATTAATAAATCAGTGTTATCAACCGTCATCCCTTAAATCCAACCAAGGAAATGAGAAAAAAAAAATGCTTAATCAAATATGTAATTGAGTTGAGAAAATAGGGACCGTCGTTGACAAGGACTGTAGCTTCAAAATATGGAAATTGAATGGGGTAAAAATTAAATTTGCAGCAAAAAAAATTTGCCGAATTAAATTATTTTCGACAAAGATTTAAATATTTTTATTGTTCGTGCCTCGATAGCAGCTTCACTCTAAAATTCTCAATAATAAAATTCGAAAACTTAAATAAAAAAAATGAAATTATTAGATGTAAACTTTATTATTTTCTTATACACATATACAATTATGCTATTTCATTTTTATTTTAGTCATAATCAAAATCATGAAATATTAACATCCAGATAGTGTTCATATGAATATATCTTTGTAAATTCTTGATCACAATCAAAATAAATTGAATTATCATAAATTTTCAACGTAGGCATAAAAATCGTGATATATCTGATATCTAAAAATATTAGTTTAATATATTTTTAATTCTTACAATTAATAACAATTTTCAAAATGAAGATACGGTCAACAGAAGATATTAGAAAATAGAAATAGACATTTTAACCGCCTCACATCTCAAACAAACACATTTGTTGGCACGGACTATTGACATTATTGGATGCATGCTATGTTGGAAGACAAGAGGTTGTTGTAATCATAGAAAAGAAAATAATATATTCCAATAAGAGGTTGTAATCATAGAAAAGAAAATAATATAAGCAATATATTTGTTTACACTGTTGGATGGATGCTATGTCCCAAGACAAAGTTGCAATCATAGACAATATTGAAATAATACAGGCAGTATATTTTGTTTGCATGGGCTATCCATTGGCCTAGTCCTCTCCTCAGTTCCTCCCCCAAAATCAACCAAAAGAAAAAAGAGAGTAAAGATAATAGTAACGATGATTTCGATTCATGCAATGCACGAAAATATAGTAATATATGCAGGAGGTTCCAATACTTCATGTTTTTCATATCTCATTATATCTCATATTTCATATCTTGGTTTCTAAAGTCTAAACTGTCGATCTGAATTGCTCAACATAATATTCATACCAAAATTGGAGATGAAATTTTATAATTTTTAAACTTTTTTACTATTTTTTAAGATAGGTACAAAATCACTGTTTCTAGAGCGTTCAAAAACAGTGATTTTCTACCCATCTTAAAAAATAGTAAAACAAATTAAAAAATTATAAATTTCATCCCCAAGTATATTTTAATATAGATATCATTTTGAACGGTTCGGATCGACATTTTGGATTTTGAAAACGAAGATATGAAATATGAGGTATGAAAGGCATGAGGTATTGGAACCCTCGTATATATATATAACTGATGTGCTATATGAAGCCAAACTAGCATTGTTAATATCTTTATCCAAAAAGAGCTTTCTATGCTCTAATTTTTGCCTGATAAATTTAAATAGTCAAGTATTGAAGTATAGATTATGATGGATTTTGTGTGTCTATGAAAAGATGTATGTTTATTTTAGATAAATTAAGATAAATCATATTAAAATTAATTGAGATAAATAATTTAAATTGAGAGTCATCTTGAAAGAAAATTGAGATAAATCATATTAAAAATAAAATTTTTAAAAATTAAAATGTAGTTGGAATTGCTTGCTTTCCATTCAAAATGTAAAAGATACAAGACAACGGGGTGCTGTATTAGCACCTGAAACATTCAATCAAAATCAGATGAATTAGATTAATTTTTCCAAAAATTAAATATGTAAAAGTAAAAATGTAATCAGAAGGGTTTCCTTTCAATCGGACGATTTATAGGACCAAGACATCTTTAAGGTTCGTGTCATATTAAAATAGACAGTTCAGATCTCATTGGATACCTCACTGATCCGAATTTCTCGAGAGTACAATGGAAGAGAGAAATGTAGTGTTAGTGTAGCTTCATATTTAAATAATTACACTGTCTACAATAACAACAAAAAAAATTAAAAGGGCCTTATGTCGGTGGTCCTGATTATAGACAGGTAATAGACTAATAGTAAACAAAAATGTAAAGTTTTTTCTTTTTCTTTTTATCCTTTTTTTTTTTTTTGTTGTTGATAATTTTCACCCTTTACAATGATGATAGATAGTCTATCAGTATTATAAAAAAAAGTGCTTTTGAGAACGTGCACTGTCAAGCAACTAAATATTGCATGCATAGCCAATTAAACAAAATTTTATGAATAATTATTTTTGTGTGTATATAATATTGTGGCAACTATAATATTTCAAATTAAATAAATGTAAATGACTAGATGGAATATAAGATACTGGGTTAATATCATATGTGTTTTGTTTCAATAATATCTTATAGCTATATTAAAAGTTTGATAATATTGGCACTTAATCATTGACCTAATAATTTTCAAATTGCACAAAAAGAAATTCACATTCCATTCAAATTATACAAAGTACACATGCAATTCTATCCTGTTCAATATACTTTCTGAGTTAATTATACGGTCCTTAAATAAATATTATAATCAACATATTTCTTCTCTTTTCAGGAACAAAAAACTTTCCGGTGTACAAATTATTTTATACGCAATAAATAAAGATACGCTTTACTAAAGATGAACATGTTTAACAAGATGCAAGATTATCATTAAGGTTTCCCTTTACCAAACAGGCTGTAAAATATTATTATCATATGTTACCCTCCATTCCCATACAACAGGGGACACCTCCATTTCCCTTTCAGTCCACAAAATGACAGCAATTTCCACATTTAAAAACAGCCATTATAATCATATAAATTAACACCTTTACATTTAACAATAATATTATTGTGAAATTAAGTTTGGTTTAAACTTTAAACAAAGGCATGCTCTGATACATGTAGCAAGAATATCCAGTTCCAAAAATAACGGAGATATAAGATCTTGCATATTCTTTAAAATAAAAATAGATTTGAACCCATGCAACCACATGCTGGTGTAATTTTAAGTTCATAGCCTTGTAGCCTAGGCTTAAAAGTGGGGTGTCACATGAAATGAGAACCTCTCCTCAATTTTTTTTTCCGGATCTGTGACACACATTATTAAATTGTCAATGAATATTCATAATATAATAATTTGAATTGAATTTATCTGAATATATCTATATGTAGATCTTAGAATAAATCCAATAATATATTTAGTTGGTATTAATTTTTTTTTTGAGAAAATAGCAGATCTGAATCCAAAATCAGATATAATTCTGTTAAACCATAGTGTTAAGCTGTTATGTTGTGGATTTAAATGTCTCAAAGTGATGGAGTAAAGAAGCAAAAATTCTAGAACATTGCAATGAAATATTATACCTAGTAAAATTATAGCAGAGTTGCTTAGATATATATGGTTTAGTTCATTTATTTAGAAATAATTCCATTATGGTTATAAATATTAGATTTATTCAACGAAGACAATTTATGTTGGTTAACTATGCTTGATTAAAAACTTTGCTTTATCATACGGGTCGTTAAATTGATCGACGGTCTTTGTACTTTGCTTTATGTTCTCGGTCTAATAATAATTTTTATAAATTTACATGTCAAAATAAAACCGTTAGATACTTAGATCTATGTATTTTCTGTAAATGTACATTAAAAAATTATCACTTTTTGATTTTATTTTTGTGTGAATTAATAAGATGAAAATTTAACGTCTAAAATTTATCTATATCAGTTATTGATAAGAATCAAAACAAAATCGAAATATCGTAATTTTTTATATGTGCATTAAAAAATAATATAAATAATATGTAACGGTTTTATTTTGATATTTAATTTTTAAATTTTAAATTATTAATATTTAAAAAATAGAAGCATGACGAAGACATTGAACTCTCATCATTTTGTTATTATTATTCATATAAAAACTTATATTGAAGGTCTAAAGTACTGTGCAGTAAGATTTGAATTCCATTTGAATTCCATTTAAGGTCTAAACTTGTATCGACAGTAAGGATTCTCTTAATTTTCAATCAATTAAAATTCGATTTAAATCAAATCCATCGACTGAGTCTGTTTCCTCCACAATACCTCAATCTTTGAATTTGGAATTCAGATCGTCTAATCAGAATTTGAACCAATTAAATGCAAGTTTTATATTTACAAGATTTGTTTAATATTCGTACCAATACAAATCAAACGATCCGTTTAAAAAAAAAAACAAATCAAATGATCCGAATTATTTTTACAGTAATTCAAATTTTGAGTTACCGACGACACGAATTCTCCATCGATCTCTCTTCACACTTACGAGTCGTATGAAAAAAGGATTAAAGGGAAATTAAAGTTATTAGCTGGGGTGATCAACTTTGCTATCAAGAAATTAAATGGTCCCGTTACAAAAAGCCAAATTAGGTAAAAATGGTCCCAAAAATTGAACTTTCATTAAATAACTGTAATGTTTAGACGACAAGATCCGTGTTGACGAAATTAGCGGAGACTAGACTTTTTGTTTCATTTTCTTCATTTAATTATGGGAATAATTTGGTGAACCGGTTGTACCCCACAAAAAATCAAAGAAAAAAAAACAAAGATAGACAATGTTTTGTAAAAATAGTCATGGCTCTTGATTGATTCAAGCGCCCTTTGTAAGAGATTGTACTAAATTGGCTAAATACATCAGAAATGCAATTATCCGTTTTCTGCATTTCCAGAAATAAAAAAACTAAGAACACCACATTTTGGATTCTAATAAAACTTTTGATATTGAAACTGATTAAAATTTCTAATAATAATATCATAATTACAATAATTAATTAATTCTACATGTCAAGATCCGCAAGACAAGACTACTTATTTATGTTTTTTTAATATATATTTAATTCCTTTTCCTTGTAATTTTGATTGTTTTTTTTTGAAATAGAAATGCAGGAGTCTAGCTCCTAGATTCCATTAATCATACACAAGCCGTGTCAATTGATACAAAAGTCAACTCAAAATGAGTTGAAGTGAAAATAAAGAAAATAACTAGAATAAAACTAAGAACAAATAATTTTGATTGTTACTTTCTTGGAGCAGTAGTAATTTATTTTAGGATTAAGAGTGATTTCTTTTTTTTATATGAAATTATCAAAACAATAGTTAAAAGGGTGACAAATTATGACATGTCAACTTCAATATCAACATATTAAATAACAAAACAATATTATCATTTTTGTTCTTGTTTCAAATTGGTTGGCAGTGCCTAATCAGGACCTGTACATTATTTTGGAATGCTGGGAGGCTGTTTCTCTCCTTTTCTCTTCTTTTTTCCAATTTCCAGCCAATTGCATCGAACCTTTGCCACTTTATGATTTTGTGCATTATTTTCCTCGAATCCTAGTGTGCAGCGGGTCAAATGGGTAATAGATAGCTCCTTGCCTACAAGAGGGTTGAAACGGACTCTTAAGACGTGCTTCAAAACGTCTTCATTAAAGAGATGGGAGTAGTCTTACAGAGAAGGGGAGCTGGAGCCTGATTAGCTAAGAGTCTAAGACCGAAGTTGGTTGCTTCGAAATCGATAATTTTGGGAGGATGCTGAGGCCTGAGGGGAGCGGAAGAAAAATAAGATAAAATTCTTATACAAATTTGATGATTTTTGTCATATTCAAATCGAAGTGTAAAACAGCCAAGAGGTGCACTATACTGGATGTCTCTTCCATTTTCTTCTCTTCACTTTGGTATTGGTTGTGAAGCACATTATTCATTTCACTACAGTAATTCATATAGAGCATAGTAACATGATACGCGTTTAATTCACAAATTAAATGTTTTTTTGAAGTTTCCGAACCGAACACCGAATAAAACGAGGAAAAACATATTATACGTTTTATTCACGAATAAAATGCGAAAACAACGCGATTTTTTTTTAAAAAAATTTTGGTTTTTTTTTATACTTCCTTGTGGTACCGAATTATTTCCGAATTATACCCGAATTATTCCCGAATTATGAATTTTTGACCTCGCTGAACTGAATCCGAATAATTCATTTGTCACTATGATACAGAGTGCATAATTTACTGATACCTGGACAATTTACATAATGACATCCACAATAGATCTGAACCTCACATGCCTATTGGTTAGGCTTTTAATCCTCAAACATGAAAGTGGATTTGATGCCTCAAACTTTTTGACTAATCCATCTTTGGGGACAAAAAAATACATTATTAACTAGAAAAGGTCAAAAGGGGAATGGATATGACATCAACTATTATCATCATAATCTTTTCTTTGTGCAAATTTTATTTATAATTTTTACCGGGAACAATATTTTATAGGCAACTTGTAACATCTGACTCAAGCTTATGTATTAAATTCCAAATTTGTAATCATTGCAAGATTGCAACAGAAAGAGAGAGCATTGCTTTCACTATAGTATGAATTTATTTGGAAGTTGATCCAGAAGGCCCAGATATAAAAATGGTTGATGGTACAATTAAACTGTAATCCTAGATTTATTTTGGGAAAAGGCCCAAACCTCTGTCTTGCTTCAAACCCTAATATTTTGAAATATCTATTTAGTTTTAAGGCTTTAAGCTCCATCAATTTTAAAACAACTTGGAGGCCCATTGTAGCATTGACCTAGACCTACCAGAAAATTACCAGTAAATTAGAAATGGATCTAGAACTGAGATCATACTAAACATTTCAATTCTCGCATAATGAAATATATCTCAGACATGCATTTTAATCATATTTAGAGATAGAACATCTTCAATTTAAAGGACCAAATGACTGATATCACAACATAATTAACAATTCTCTATTAAAATATGCATGCAACTGGAAGAAGAAATTAATAACCTAAGAGAGAGAATAATGTTTAATTTGTTGAACCAAGCCAGATAATCAGCTCTCCTAAGGCTAACTTGAACCTTTCATCAGCCGGCATCGCGGTTCCATCGAAGCAACCGGCGGCTTCATTTACCTGTATCTTATAAAAATTAACAAATAGGCCAAAAAAAAAAAAAGATTAAAGACCACAAGAGATAATAAGCTTGAACATACACGAGCAAACATGATAAACATAGTGCGGAGCGGGTCAGAGTAGGATTGGACAGCAAGCGCCTCGGCACCGTGCCTCTCTAGGAAGAACGCGGCGGCTGTTATGAGGCCGGGTTTCTTAGGCGTGCACACGCTGATGTATGCATTGATCCCGACAATGCTCAGCACCACATTTGGTGAAGTCCAAGTCTGGATGCTGTAACAGTGTTCCGCTGGTGGGGGCAGCGGCACGGCCATATCCAGTGGGGAAGGGACTTTTCTGACTTGATCGGCAAGGAATGCTTCCCTTGAAATGGGATACTCTGATGAGCTGATAAATGAGGAGGAGGAGGCGGCGGATGAAGGCTTTTGGTTGACCAAGAGGGCGCTTTGGATGCAGTCCAGCTTTCGCTTTTGCAAGGTCTCGAGCGTGCACTCGAGGTTTTTGATGTAATTCACTGTCTCTTCCACTATTGTGGCCTTGTCAATCTGCATATTTAAATTGTTAGGGTTTCAGAGTAAAGAGAGAAAGAGACACAAAGAGAGACAAGCAAACTAATTTCTTTGGACAAAAATTCTCTCTTACAAGAGTCTTAACATAAGCAACAAATAAACATACATAGCTTAATAGCCCCCAATAGCAATTTGGATCAAATATAACATAAATAATGCAAGTTTTTATTGACGGTGAATTATTAATCGGGAGGCTTTATTAATTAATTAATTACTTCTTCTCTTTTCACAGCTTTTCTATAATCTTACTGAAATGTGGATTATTCATCTACTTTCCAAAAACATATATACCAGAGATTAATTGCTGAAGCTTTTAGACTATGGAGTACTGGTTAATGCAATTTTTTGTTTGTTTCTAGTTTGGAATTGCCATATTTTGTTCTCCTTTCCTTTGTGCATCAAGGTGCATGCAGAAACCTGGTGAACACACCCTTTTATTTTTGGAAAAAATAAATACATGGAGGTACTTGTACTAGGCCTTCATGCTCCTCAAAATTAATCTATCTCTTGAGGGTCAATCAAAGCTTTACTATTAGTTAGAAAATAAGAATTATGATGTTTTTATCTCTTTCTTGCTCCTAATATATCAAAGTTCATGTCGAAACCTAATGACGCGCCGTTCTACTAATTATAACTGAGTAAATAATATATGACGCAGCCAGGAGCCCAAAACCCTAATTGTAAAAAAAATTAAAATTAAAAATTAAATTAATGCTATGATCAGTACCTTAGGCGGAAGGTGCGAATGAAACGCCTGCAAGCAAGAAAATAAATCCCGCATTCTCTTGCGACGATCCCTTTCGGTCTGTATATGCGCCTCATGATCTGAGTTTTCGGTTCCACTTGTTTTAACCTCTTTTCCTTCGCTTGTTCGAACTGTAGAGGAAACAATGCCGTCTTGTGCCTCGCTAGTCAGCGCACGTTTTTTTCCTTTGCATGAATCGGTTTTGTTTGCGGTGCTGATCACTCTTATTCCATCTCCAGCCATTGGGGGTGGCGGGGTGTTGAGAAAGAGTGTTTGGAGGGGAATAAGGGGAATAAAAGAGATTAAATGGAGTGTTTAGATGGGAATAAATAGGAAGGTAAGAGAAGGAACAAATATATATAAGAGGTTCAGAAAAGGTGGTGGCATTTTAGTCCTTTTCAACTTTTTAGGAATTGTAACTGTTGGTGAAGGTTGAGAAAAGAGGCATAAAATAACAAAGCAATGTGTACCGTTACTAGAAAAACAAACTATCTAATTGGCAAAAAAAAGAGGAAGAAAATGTATCTGCCTAAAGCTAGGAAAAAATAATTGGGGGTGGCCCATCATTCAGTGAGTTACTGGAAATTATTAGGTACTGTTGACCTTGTCTTTGACTGGTCTTTACGTGTCTCAATTTACTATGTACAACAGTACAAGTGTGTGTGTATAAAATAAAAAAAAACAAATATGTATTGATCCAGCAAATGATTGCTGGTCTATTTTTTCTTCTAAATTTTATTTGAATTGACCGGAACTTTTATCCGAAATTCAAGTTACATTTCAGTTTCCATAGATATCAGAAGAGAAAAGCTGGAAGTTTCCAATCATTGGTTTTGTGTTATTCACAGTACGGTATAGAAGTTGTAGAAAAGTTGTGGCTTTAGATATTAACATAATCATATCTCCATTTACATCATGAGGTAAAAAATAATAACTAACGCAAATAAAATTAGAGGTGAAAACAGAGTGAATACGGAGCGGATAGTGGTAAAACCATATTCATATTTTTTTTTATTTTCCGCATACGGATACACAACAGATATCAACTGGATACAAATATGGATACAGATTGAATCAGATATTTATTAAAATAATATTAAAAAATATCAAAGTTCATAATATTTATCTAATTTTAATGGTGAATAATAATATTTTTTCATAATATATATTAAAATATGAGGAGGGATCCAATTACACTTTTTTTTGGTGACACACTTTGACACCTACCATTTTCAAAGTCCAAATAGTCGATCCAAACAGTTCAACATGATGGATATATTAAAATGTGCTTGGAGATCAAATTTTATATTTTTTTGAATTTTTTTACTATTTATTAAGATGGTTACAAAATCGTTGTTTTCAGACCATTGAAAACAACAATTTTGTAACCATCTTAATAAATAGTAAAAAGATTTAAAAAAAATGTAAAATTTGATCTCGAAGCACATTTTAATATGGTGATCATGTTGAATTGTTTGAATCGACTGTTTGGATTTTGAAATCGCAAAATTGACCTATAAAAAAAACGGTGTCATGATGTGTCACCAAAAAAGGTGTAATTGGATCCCTCCTCTTAAAATATATGATATATATCTACTATTTGGATACGGATAATTGAAACGTAAAACTATATCAGTATCCATATTCACACGGATATTCGAATATTAGATATCCGTATCTAATTTTTCGAATACGGATCGGATAATATCCATACCGTTTTCACCCCTAAAATAAATAAAAAAAAATCATTTTTTCTAATAAATAAAAAAAATTAGCGCTTTTTAACGCAGTTGACACATGTTGGTTATTGAATCATTACGTGGCAACCAGAAAGAAAAGCAACGGTTTCCTTCTAATTAAGAAAGGACGCCCTAAAATCACTCCAGTAATAAAAGTTGGATGAATTAGGATATCAGCAAAAGACATAAAACAATTTTGTTTTGATATGTATATCTTGTGAAGTTTGGTGAGAGCGTTTTTGGTGAAATGATAATCTTAAGCTGGGGGATTAAATTTATAATTGTAGGGAACAAGATAAGATAAATTCACTACCTTCTCCTAAAAAAAAGAGATATATTCATTACATATATGCTGGATATATTATCCATCTATATATTAATAGTGGCTCTTGTAGCATGAGTAATATATAAATCAAATTATTGCTCTAGCTAGGTCTTGAATTATATAATCATTTATAACTTGAAATATATATACATTAAAAGAGGCGGACAACATTATTTTATATTATAGTTGAGGGATGCTTTGCTAGCTACTTTCATATATGATTTCAAATTTTTTAATCATATATATTGAAATAATTTAATTGTATTTTTTTATATAATTCAACTTTCCTCAGGAATTAGCATATTTGTACTTGTAGTCTTGGTAGTGGTTAGAATCCCAGTTTGTTATTGTGAAAAATTAGATTCAAGTCTTAGATAATTTTCTGGACGATTTTGACCGATGTTGATACTTTGACCATAACTTAATTTATCATATTAACTTCGATTGATATTAATCAAAATTCTTTTCAAAGAGTTACAAATACCTACAATTTTCTTCTGAATTTGAATGTATCATGATCAGAAAATTCATCAATTTTTGATATGCTCAACTTAAAAAAAAAACTTGTTATTTAAATTTTTTACAAACGTTGATATATATTTTGACCATAAGTTTCTTATATTAACTCTTCATGTTTAATTGTGGCATAAGATATGGAGTAAAATCCTTCACACTTGATAGGACGTATCAACACTTAAGCTGTCAAACGAGAAATAAAATAGGAGTAAGACAGAATAAGAGGTGAATTAATCTGAAGTAAGTTATTCGAGCTCTTCAGACGAATTAATCTACTCCACACTTACTTCACATGTAGAACTCATTGTCATAAGCAAATATTTATTTTCTAACATCTTACTCTTTTAGACAGATTAATTTAAACCATAACTTAAACTACTAAACGAGATGTAAAAAATAAGAAGTAAGATGGACTAAACAATTTACTACTCATTAACTTTATTCTACAACCAAACATGACAAATTTAGATGAATCACAATTTTCTGGAAAGCTCGTGGAAAGATATATAATTTTTGTATTTTAAGTTTTTATAGAATCAACATCTATACAATCACAATAGATCAGAGGAGTTACAATGACAATTATTTTGAAGCAAAAGCAAACTACAAACTACAAACCTTCTGTTAAGAAAAAAGAGCGGTGAAAGAAAAACAAGAAAAGAGGAAAAGAGAGAATGTGAATAAAAACATATTTTTATGAAGCGCGCGACCATTGTATTCTTAATTTCCTCTCCTTATTTGTGGAGAACCTCCTCTCATAACCCCTCCCCCTTTTTTTTTCCTTTCTTTCTTTCTTTAATTCTAGATTCTAAAACACTATCTAAATTTCTAGCTTAAGGTTATTTAAATTCCCTAACCTCCGAAAATTTCATTTGTGCATTTAACCATCTTGCTACAACAATTGAGTACTACAAAGTTAATGTTTAACTTAATTTTCACTTAAAGCTCCCAAATAAATTTTTGAGTGAAGGGCAAAAATTAAGTCATCCAATTATTTAATATTTCACAAGAAATTTTTACCTGAATTTTGAATCTACAACCTTATCACATAAATAATATTGCATTTGTCACTAGACCAAATATTAGTTCTCAAACCTCAAATTTTGACATGAGTAATGATTAATAATGAACAAATCTCATTTTTATTAGAAAAGAAAGAATCAAGCTCTTTTTTTTTAACAAACATGCGATCATGGTACAAAAGGTATTATCCTAATGACTAGATCTTCTATACAAAACTTATTATTCTAGGTTGGTATTTGGTTGAGGCCTAAAGTTTTGAAGATTTAAGTTAGTTATTTCAACTTAGATCGGCTTAATTAAGTTATTTATATTTGGTTGAATATCATGATCAAAGCTATTAAAAAATAGTGACTAAAGAAGAGAACAAAAATTGAATAGTCACTTACAATGTAGCGAGTAGGGGGACTAACTCTTAAGTCATATGGAGAGATGGTTTAAATTTAAAGGCTTAATTTTATAGTTATATCTAACTAGGTTTGCCTAATTAATCAATTCTGGATGAAATTACAGAGGCCTAAGTTCCTCATTCAATGATTTATAATTCAATCAAACAACACCCTAATGATTAATATTAGATGATAAATGGATACATCCATTCAATCTGATGCTGGAGGCAAGACATTCAAGATTGAAGAACTTCAATTCAAGACACACTCAAAACTGAAATCTGTTTTTCTGTTTTTCTTAACCAGAGATGTAAACCGTAGTTTAGATATAGTTTGTATAGCTGGTTTAGATCAAAGCTTCTCTATATAAGCATTGTAACACTCAATTACAAATCAATAAAAATAAGATCACAGAAAATTAACAAAAACAAAAGAATCTTCTATAGATTAGAAGTGGTTCTCACAAATTTAAGTTTTATAGGAGCTTGAAACCTAAGCATGATTTTAAAATGTCATTTTCGTCAGAAACATGCTTTAGCTAATTCACAATCTACACAACGGAGCATCAATATTTTTAATTTACCTTTTGTACATGAAATGCCATTGAAAACGTGTGCAAGGCAGCATATATGAAGTTTTTTTTTTTTTTTTTTTTCCAAAACATATATGAAGTTGGCTTGTAGTTTGTTAAAAGCGTCAGAAAACACCAAAATTATCTGAATTTTCCTCGCTTTTTTTTGTCTCCTTGCATAAAGGCGTCATTTTATCGGATCATATATTTAGTAGTCCGAATTAAATCCGATAAGGCTGAAAGGCCCATGGCCAGTTTTAGGTCCAATGGAATTCCCCTGTCCTGTGGTCTTACCCAATTTGACAACCCTAACACGACTAACTTCGTTGAACGGAGTACATACATACTGAAATGTGGGTTCCATAGAGACGTCTTTTTCTCGGACCCACAATTCAGTCATCCTATGTTCTATAAAATTACTCGTAGACCAAGTTTAGTAAGCAGTTTGATATTGTTTCTTGAGCGCCTTGAAACCCAAACCGGAACCAGAGCTCTACTTCACTTCTCCAATCTCCCTCCGGATTCTTCAAACGGGGCAAATATTATGACATCGCGATTTATCTCCCTTCTTTCACTGGCTCAAGTTTGATTTAGGTATGATATTTTCGCTCTTGTTTCACTTATTACTATCGTGCCTCGTTATTAGCTCAATTTCGGGATCGGAAATTTGGATGTTGTATATTATTTCCGCGGTGTGTGTTGATAAAGTGAATTTGGAATAGAACCACAAATTCGAACGGATTTTGTGCTGATAATGATTTCCGATTTCGATTTATTTCGTCACAACAGAGAGTTAAAGTTGAATTTAGCTCGTTGAAAAAAAAAAGATACGTTGAGGAATTACTGATTGCTTCTTTTGTTGTGATTATTACACAGATATGAAGCACGAAAGAGCTATTAGCATTGGTTCCCTAATTGCTACATTGAAGAATGGGTTTGAGCTGTTATCCCGGGTCCGGTACACCTCTTCATTTGTAGTCCATCCTGTGGCAGCAAGTCTTGGCTTGGGAGCTGGAGTAGCCAGTTTGTATATAGCACTACGTGGTAGTGCCACTTTACCTTGGGCCTCTGACAGAGAAGCCTCGTCTGAAATTGTTCACTATGTAGGAGGTCTTGATAATCTTGGAAATAATTGCTTTCTTAATGTTATTTTACAGGTATTTATGGAAAATTTATCTATCTATAGTATGTATTTATTTTGGATAAGGTTTGTGTTCAAATTCGGTATCATAGTTTAGATCTCTTGTAGAATGTAGCCAAAACTTAATCAAAGAAAAAAACATTTCACATATTTAAAGAACATAAGCATTTTATTGTTATCTGGTAAAGCCACCCAACCAGTCATTATTGCCTTTGAACAGATTCGAAAACTTTATACAAACTTTTGTCCCAAGAAGTGAGTTATTACAACTAGGGCAAAAAAAAAAATTGTGATTATTTAACAAAATGTTCATTCTCAATCACATTAATCTCAAATTTTGTGTTTTCTTTGCAAATACCTAACAAATTCGTGACTAATAAGCTTTCCTTCTTAATCACATTTTTATGCCTTCCTTGTTTAGGCACTTGCCAGTTGTAGCAATTTCCTTCCATACCTGAAAAGTATACTTGAGAGTGAACATTTGCTTGTTATAGACAAGACTGAAGAACTGCCTCTTATACATGCTTTGATCTTACTTCTGGAAGGTAGATGTTCTTATTAAGTTCTTCGTAAGAACATGACTCTTTGTGTTGATTGGAAATATAATCTTGTACTGCTTGGTTTTACTCACCAAGTTTGCGAGAAACCAGAAATGGCTGAAATGGGAAAAATTGCAGGAGAAAGTGAGAAACCATATTGGTTAGTTTAAGTTGGTTTTCATACCAAAATTTACTTAACATTATCACTTAATCTTTCCTTTTTTTCTTGTGGTGGGCTGGTGCACTGGGCTACATCAATCAGCTGGTTTAACATTTTATTCTGGTCATCTACCTAGCAACATATAATGTTAAAAAGCTTTTTCACTATGTTTTTGTTGTAGAGCTGGGCATGGTTAGGGATGAAATGATGGTACTAAGCCCAAAGAGAGTAATGGCTGCCTTGAGCTTGTACACAAGTAACTTTAATCTAACTAGACAACAGGTATGTTCATAAAATCTACATATAGTCAAGAATGCCATGTAAATCAGAAGGATTTCAGCTATCATCTGATATGGTTTTATTTTAAAATTATAGGATGCTGCAGAGGCATTACTTCACCTATTGACTTCTCTGAAGAGTGAGATTTTACTTGGCTACGTGCCACATGGTAGCTCTGTATCCAGTGTCACTGGTTTTGCTTCTAGAGTTTACAAGAAGGAGATGGGATATGGGCTTGAATTGGAACAGTGGAAGAAGATTCTTTTTGGCCCATTTGATGGAACTCTTCGAAGCATGCTGACTTGTTTGAGTTGTTCTTCTGTGGTAATTACATATCCTGTTTATTAAGTTGTTTTTTAGTTGCCTTTTTGTGCAATTGGTTAGTTTCATGTTACCCCTGCAATAAGTAAATTAGCACGCACACATCTTCAAATGAGAAATGTCCTTAAAACATGGAAATATCATGTATTCCTCCAAATTGCTCTTTCTCCCCCATTTATTCTCTCTACAAAAATGATAAAGTAGAGGCACAGTTTGGGTGACTTTGGAGGAAGCAGATGAGGAAGTTTCTCAATTTTTTGGGGTGTATATGATGCAGTACTTCTTCTTAGAAGTTTGTGCTTGATATTTTTATCTTATATAGGGTACAGGCAGAATTGTTCCTTCTGCAAACTGGATCAAATGTTTGGAAGCGAAACGAAATGAATTATCATTTGCAAGTTACAACACCAATCATCTATTGGTTTGGTTGACTAATAAAACCATGTTAAATCATGCAAAATCGATTAAACTTGCCCCTGACCATACTGTCGACATGTAGCAATATGTACCTAATCTCACATTCCTATCAAACGCCATCTGTTATGTGCAACAGTGCAAGTACCTCAATTGTATCTGATGGTTAGATGCAAATGAGAGAAATAGTGGTAGTGTTATCTTATATTAACTCGTCTATATCTTAACAGCTGTCTATGGATTATGAGCATTTTGATTGCCTCCCTCTTTTACCGGTGCTTGACAAAAATGGAGATATCGTATGTCTATCAGGAGCTTCCTTCTAACCTTTGTTAGTTCCTCATATTATTTTTCGTAGTTACCTTACTTTTGTACTAGCTTAAATTTTTCACATTCATAAACTTTTTTTTTTTCGCTGCTTTTTTATTTTCCTTCTAGACTGATACTTGCAGTTTGGTTGATTGTCTCAAACACTTTAGCACAGTTGAGC
The DNA here is from genome assembly GCA_025461125.1 of Carex kokanica. NCBI lineage: Eukaryota > Viridiplantae > Streptophyta > Magnoliopsida > Poales > Cyperaceae > Carex > Carex kokanica. The sequence continues at coordinate 1,061,872 of JAJGRX010001263.1, forward strand.
TTCTTGAAAATTATCGGTGTGACAGGTGTTGGCATAATTCTGCCATAAAGTACATGTCACTGAAATCAGAAACAGAAGAGGTAACTTTTTAGTTTTGCCTACCTCTAATTTGGATTTTTTTTTTCAAAATTGTTTTGACTCTGGTATGTTCTTCATTTTCTTTTTAATTACCAACTTTTCCTTTTAGGGTAAAATGAACAAGCTAAGGGGTTGCGTGAATTATGACAATTGCTTATGCCCAAACCTTTTTAAGAAGGATGAAATTACATGGTCTGGAATTTCTGTTGCATCTAAACAGTTGACTCTAAATCAATGCCCAAAGGTAACTTTTGGTCTTTGTATTTTAAAATTTAACAATACTGTCATATGTTTCTTTTTAACCTATTTCAATTATTTTGCTTTTTATATAGATACTGTGCATACATTTGCAGCGTGCTTTGATGAGTATTACTGGTGATTTTGTTAAACATGAGGTACTGGCGTATGTTTCTTTCTCTAATTGAAAGTTTTTTTGTCTCTTTATTTATTTCAAGTGTTTTGGTAACCACAGGTACATTTTATTCTTGTTGTAGCATATATATGTGAATAATCATTTATCATTGCAGGAGCACATATCATTTCCCTTTATTCTAGACCTATCTCCTTTTACAAAATCTACATCAACTCTCCAGAATGACTATGCATTGCAAAAGAAGCCACCAATCCCAAATACGCAGTTGGTTCCACATATATTAAAAATCATGGAAGGCACTACTTCTGCCAAAGAGAAAGGATTTCGGAAATTTAATTTAGGAGGTGCATCAGAAATGAGGGAAGAGATATCCCAAGAAAACCAGGTAAAGCTGCGGACATGAATTATATTAATTAGCAGTTTACAAGGACCTGTATGGTATATTTTGGTTTATTTATAATTTTTATGCAGGAAAATAGTAACTCGAAAGACATCTCCTTTGGTATGAAGAGTTGCATGTACTCCCTTTGTGCGGTTGTAGAGCACTATGGGAGCTATGGGGGTGGCCATTATGCAGTCTATAGAAAAGTGCCACCTGTCCTTGATCACGGCCATTTTGTGGAAGGATCAAAACGAGTCAATAACAGCAAGTGGTTTTTTGTATCTGACCGTCAAGTGTTAGAGGTGTCAGAAGCAGCAGTTCTCAGTGCAAATGCTACTCTTCTTTTTTACGAAAGGATTTAGTCATTTTATTAGGTCACAATTTTCTTTATCTTGAATCTTTTTTTGAGATGGTTTCCATCATAATGAGAAATAACTTTGTTGATTCATATTGTTGGTGGATATAGATGCTTTGCTTTTGTTTTAATATTTTGTGAGATTTTTTTTTAATCTTTTTTCTTTTGAAAAGTCCTGGTCACTAGAAAAGAAGTCGTTCCAATTACTGTTAGGAAACTTTGAATTTTATGGCGTAATATGCAATTAGGCCCAACTTTTTTGCGTGGCTATTGGATGTACTACATACTTAAAGAGTTAAAGAGTCGAATTCCTCGAGTCTTGAATTGGTTTAATCTGTTTCTAGTCCGTATATTGTTATTTTCAAATCAATCCCATTAGTGTGATTTTTCCCATATCTAATGCCGAAGAATGACATGAATGATGAATGTAATGTGAGAAAAACGACTGAACTGCCCTCAACTTATTTTACAAAACACCTCTTACCCCTACCGAGGGAACTATTTTTTACTGTACTGATCCACCCCTTATTTTAATTATAAATGATCAATTCGTGATGATTTGCAGGTTACTTTCAGAATTTTAGTTTCATGGAAATATAGCGCCTCATGATTTTCCAACTAACTTGGAACAATTCAGAAAGTACTACAACTATATATGTCGTACCTACTATTGCAATTGATTTCAAAAGTGCAAATTTTAACATGGAAATTCTCAGGTTTGCAAGTATATGGATGCTAAAATAGACCTCACTAGCAGAAAGTCTCGTTTTGCTTTGGTGGTGACAATTGAGACAATGCAGAAAAAAACATAATAAGTTGTTAATATAATGCAAGGAAAACAAAACCAAAACAGTGTATATGTACATGCTTCACTTAAAACACTCATAATTTTCTGTAGGAAACTCTAATGGACTTGAAACTTCACCATCTTAGAACAGATATAAAAGAGCTTTAAATTCATACTTTATTTGCGCCAGTTGGACCATGTTCGGCCTTTTAAATCCTATCATCAATCTGTTTAGTTTTTTGCCCACTACATAATTTGATGAGTCAAATTAATTCCTTCATTATTTTCAACACCTTCACAACTCCAATCATCTCTCTAAGCTGCTGAAACCTTTCAGTTTTGAGGAGTTTTGTAAAAATATCCGCAACTTGGTTAACAGTTTTGATGTATTCTACCTCAATCTCCTTGCTTGCGATGCAATCCTGAATGAAATGAAACCTTGCATCAATGTGTTTGCTTCGATAATGAAACTCTGGATTCTCAGCTTAAAAAATTGCAGATTTACTGTCCACCAAAATTTTAGTTGCTTGGCAGCCTTTTTATCAAAAAATAAATAAAAATTAGTTGCTTTATCTCGGGCAAAAGAAAGTTTTCTTACCAATATCCTTAGCCATATGACTTGACATGTACTGACAGTTGTGGCAACATACTCCTATTAACATGTTGAGAATGTCACTATGGGTTGCTTCTTAGAATACCATGAAATTACAAATTTACAATATCTAAAAAAAAGAATAAAAACTCAGTAGTACTCTTTCTATCAAATATATCATCCGCATATTCACTGTCACAATACCATTTTAAACAAGCCTCATTTAAAGAGGTATAAAAAATTTCATAATCAAGAGCACCTTTTAGATATCGAAGAATTTAATAGAGTTATCTCAACAGCAGCTCAAGAAGAGTCAACGGAGTTGGTTAGCACAGTCAACAAGAGTTAGTTAGCATGACTGTTAAGGAATTAGTTAGCTCAGATTGTTAGCTGTAACAACTTCTGTAACAGATTAGAATACTGATTAGCTGTTGTATCAATTCCCTATATAAAGGGTAAACCATGTACTGTATATTTTAATCAAGAGAATCAATAAAATCTTAAATTCACAAAATTCTTCTTATTTCTGTTACTTTATAAGGATTGGTCCCCAAGACACAAGATAACATAGAAAAATACAAAAATTGAAAAACCATTTTCCTTTATAGAAAAATACAGCTATGTGTGCATTCTCTTATTCTTTCACCATTAAAGAATAGAGAAGAGAAGTCCATTAGATAATTTAGATTTCTCAAGAGCCATATCTTGTTGTCTTGGAAGACTTGATCCACGACCATACGATGAAAATGTGAGAATAACTTCTTGCCATTAAAGACTTGTCTCGTGCTCACAGAGACGGCTGTTGCTCTACCAAGGCTTTGGATATTCCATGACAAACGACATTGAATCAGGTATTATGTTCCGCACTTCTGATTTATATTTTGGGTCTCTTTGGCATAGGACGGTCCTTAAGTTAAGGTGGGAAATATTTCTCCTTATCCGGAGTGTAAGTGTTTGACCCCTAAATGAGATGTATTGTTTGATCTCTAGATAAGGCTTAATTGTTTGGCCTTTATGATTCCCCAACAAGTGGTATCAGAGCCTTCTTATGCCGAAGGATTAAGTCTTTTAGGATCTAGAAAGAATTAGGAATTATTGATGATTTTGTTGTTGATTTTTGTTGAGTTTTTCATTATTATTTTAGATCTGAAAATTTTGGTTTGGAGAGCACAAAACTTGTAAAAGTTTACAATCATAATTGTCTATTTTTCAGTTATTAAGTTAGTTAGAATTTGCTAGAAGATTTTCAATTAAAATCACAAAATTCTAATAGAAATTCGATCCTGACAAAGTTTGTGCAACCCTCTATGCGGAAGCACAGAGGCCCCACAAAATTTTGCACAAATTTTAATAGGCAGTTATGGAATTTTGAGTTTTGGTGAAATTTATTTTTTGATAAATTTCCTAAAACAAAATATACATATTTGAAATTAAATTTCTAAATTTGAAAGGTTATACAGATTTGAAATTAAATTTCTAAATTTGAAAGGTAATTTAAGGTGCTTCCAAAATTAAGAAATCTCTCTAGGTCATGGGTAAATTTCAGCATAATAAATGCAATTCTATAGTTATCAGACAAAGATGCGGCTGCACGGATTTTGATGCAATCACACGATTTTTTTATGAGGATGCACAAAATACCTTTTTTTTATTTTTGGCAGATTGCACAAAATTTCGTGGGGGCGCACAACTCTCTGGAAAATTACAGAATAGTTTCTGAGATTAAAACTTTAGTTATTATGATGCAGTTATATATTTATTTAATTGCATTTTTGTTTTATGACTAAGTTATAAATGATAATTCTTATAAGGGCATTAAAGTTATATGTATCTTGAATTGAATTAATTGAGTCATAATTGTATCCAAATGTAACTATTTTGACAAGATTGATTTAAATTCATTTTACAAAAGGATATTAGGTATGCATTTAATAGATCCAATCATTTATCGGCCCAAAGGAAGATAATGGTTGTTGAAATTTTTTGTACAATTGAGTGATAATAAAATATAGTGATAACTATTATGTGTTTACATGTGTCAATATTGTCGGCTCAAAGGAATGCATATTGATTGATATGTTATTGAATCATCAATACTCTATTTTTTGAAACTCTTTAAAGATTATATTGGCATTCGTTATGCATTTTAATTTGGAGCTTTAGTAGATGGATATTAAGACAGCGTTTCTAAATAGTGATATTAATGAAACAATTTATATGGTGCAACTAGAAAACCATGTGTCGGGAGACACAAAGTTTATAGTATGCAAACTTAAGAAATTCATCTATGAATTAAAGAATGTGTCTCAACAATGGTATTGCAAAATTCATAGTGAGATTATCTCGTTTGGTTTTGAGATAAATTTATTAAATGAATTTATATACTTTAAGTTATGTGGGAGTAAGTTTGTATTTCTGATTTTATATGTGGATATCATATTGCTTGACAATATCGATATAAATATGTTGCAAGAAACTAAGAACTTTCTGATAAAAAATTTAAAGATAGAAAATCTTAGTGATTGATGGATGAAATCGAGTGCTAATAGAATTTATAACTCGGTTTGCTATCGAGTCAGATTACAAGCGCAAGTGGTT